>CM060879.1:8074773-8615727 GCA_030737845.1 Acorus calamus
TGTAACCTAATGGCATATTCAACTTTTATCTATCAATAATATTGGGTTATTTTAATTTCTCTTCTCTTTAAGAGATGTTGTCTAAGATCTTGACGTAGATCAGATCTTTTATCGTTCTTCTGCTGCGTTACACAAGAAGGTGGATACTTGCTTCAGTTGCCTTAACCATCTCATCCCTTCTGATGCTATATCTAAATGAAATATATATTTAAACAATAGCTTGGATCGGTGTTAGGATTTTCATGTGGAAACTATAAAGAAGAGGTGTCGTGCTACAAAAAAGCCTTATTCGAGGTCAATTGTTGGTGCTACCCTCGAGGTCCACCCGAAGGGAACTGAGAAGGCACAAGTCCATGATGCTGCCAGAGAAGCTGCCCTGCAGTAAGAGTCTCTGTTTTTCCCATTCCTTCCATGATTAAAGTCCTACATAGTCATTCCCGCAGTCACTTTTGCATATTTGAGATGGTTTGAATATCTTTTTCAAGTATATACTCATCTAGTGAAGTATTCAAATCAATTGAATGCATATATATTTATGTTTTTCATAATGCACAATTATACAGCGCCTTGATTAAAATGTAAATGCATTCTATTGTTATTCTTTGGCTAAATGCTCCATGTTTTATTATTTCCTGCTTGAGTGAAATCAAGGAAAGGATCAAGATGAAAAGAAGGCTACAAAAGCTGAGGTGGTGGCTAAGCCTGTCAATTATCTGAAAAAATATCCGCATCCGATTCGAATCCGTATCCAAAAATGCAGAAAATATCCGATATCCGAAAAATCCGTATCCGTATCCGAAATTTTTTGGATTGGATATGGATATACCCCTATCCGATCCGAAAAATATCCGTATCCGATGGCATTAAAAAAATGTTAATATTAGTATTCAATATCTACCATTGGATTTTGATCAAGTGGCTCACATTCTTTGTAATAGTTGTAAAGTTATGACTTGTGTTTGTGAATTTTTAATTCTAAGTCAATTTTTGAACTTTAAATGAAAATTTGTTATGTTTAATAATTTATTTATTGATTTCGGATATTTCGAATAATTATCCGAATCCGTATCTGAAATTTCGGATCGGATACGGATACACTTTTTAAATATCCGTCAGATACGGATACGGATACGGATATGACCATATCCGCTCCGTTAACAGGCTTAGTGGTGGCCAAGACCAGGCTCGACCCTGGGCAGAGGCCACCAAGGCTACTGCCTAGGGCCCCCACCCATGAAGGGCCCCCAGCCCATCAGTCCATGAAATTTTTTTTCCACTCAATCAGTACATGAAAAAAAGAGTTAATATGGGTGCTGGAAGAATAGACCCTTGCATACCATTACAAACTTCAAGGCCCACTGCCCAGGCCCAATAGAATACAACCCAAGTATCCAAAATTGAAAATTGAAACCCCAACCTATCAATTCCCATTCTAAGCCTTTTTTCTCCAACCATACCTATTAAAATCCCTAATAAATCCTCCCCTATCAAATCTTAGTATGAATACAATTTTGTATGGTTATTTATAAGTGTTTTCTGATGTAGTTGTTACAAGAAATTTTTATATAATAGGTCTCAATTTTAATGATGGTATATATTGTATTTATAATTTTATAATATTTGTAATTTAAAATAAATAATAGTCAAAAACTTTTTTTTAATGTACATGGAACCCCGCTTTAAAAGTTCGCCTAGGGTCCTGTAAAAATAAACAATTTTCAGGGCCGGCACTGACCAAGACACAGAAAAGAGGTGGGTGGGTATCTCCCTCCAAAAAAAACCCTCCACTCCATTACACCTAACAAGACATAAATGCACCATTCTCCACTGCTCCAGAGTATGTATTTGTTTTGGATAAAATGAAAAACATGTAGTTAAACCCTACCTGCAGATTGAGTGAAAATTCAACAGAGCACTGACCTTCATCGTTTTGGGTTACTCAGTATCCGAGTCAGTTTCTTGAGCATCCGATCTCCCTGTTATTTCACCCCTCACGGTCCACTCGTTTCTGCCTCGACACGGGCATTTCTCTTAAGGAACCCTCCGCCGTCAGCGTCGCATTCTCCTACTCTTCCAGTCTTGAACATCTTAATCCTCTCATAATTCATTGTGAGCCTCACGCTGTTTACCATCTGCATCTTCGTATGTGCCTCGATCTCCTTCAGCAGCATGTCGACCAGTTCATCAATCCACCCGCCTTCATCGCCCGACTTCGATGTTATCCCTACCGGCTCCCCCGCGTTTGCCGCCACCGCTCCCTCCCTCTCCGCCTCCCCCGCGTTTGCCATCGCCTCCACCGCCGGCGGAACACCTACCGGCTCTGCCAGAGTCCCCGGCGGGGTTCTTGTCGACCGTGTATCGACTGGTCGATGATCCAATGACGAATGATTTGATTTCATGGAACGACGATGGATCGACGTTGATAGTGCGGAAGAGGTTGGAGTTCACTCGAGATCTGCTCATGGTGCATTTTAAAATGAAGGAGTTCCGTAGTTTTCTTACACAATTGACAAATTATGTAGGTATCTATGCTTTTCTTTCTGAATTTCATGGAACGCGAATGATCTTCTTCGTTGATGTATTTTTTTCCTTTTTTCAGGGATTTAAAAAGGTCTACGGAAATAATTTGGAGTGCGAGTACATGAATGAGTTCTTCAAAAGAGGCAAAACAAATCTGCTCGGTAATATCAAACGGAGAAAGCGATCCAAAGAGTCAGGTTCAACTTCAGGCAATTCATCGCTGATGGGGAGCGGATCGGGTTCAAACCCGGGAGGCGACGATTCGTGGAACCCTAAAAGGAGGAACACATCAACGAATGCCGATTTTCTCAAAAAACATGATATGCTGGAGGAGGAGGTTGAAAGACTGACGAAGGAGGTTGAAAGAATGACGAAGGACACTCGGGGGAGTGGATCGAAGTCGGGCGATGAAGGTGGGTGGATTGATGAACTGGTCGACATGCTGCTGAAGGAGATCGAGGCACATACGAAGATGCAGATGGTAAACAGCGTGAGGCTCAGAATGGATTATGAGAGGATTAAGATGTTCAAGACTGGAGGAGTAGGAGGAGGCGGCGCTGACGGCGGAGGGTTCCTTAAGAGGAAGGCCCAGGTCGAGGCAGAAACGAGTGGACCGTCAGGGGTGAAAAAACAAGGGAGATTGGATGCTCAAGAAACTGACTTGGATACTGATCAACCCAAAGCGATGAAGGTCAGTGCTCCGTTGAATTTTCACTCAATCTACAGGTAGGGTTTAACTACATGTTTTTCATTTTATCCAAAACAAATACATACTCTGGAGCAGTGGAGAAGGGTGCATTTATGTCTTGTTAGGTGTACTGGAGTGGAGGGTTTTCTGGAGGGAGATACCCACCCACCTGTTTTTTCTCCACCCTTGGGGTTGGCCTTGTTTTGAGTTTTCTGTGTCTTGGCCACCACCTCAGCTTTTGTAGCCTTCTTTTCATCTTGATCCTTTCCTTGATTTCACTCAAGCAGGAAAAAATAAAACATGGTGCATTTAGCCAAACAATAACAATAGAATGCATTTACATTTTAATCAAGGCGCTGTATAATTGTGCATTACGAAAAACATAAATATATATGCATTCAATTGATTTGAATACTTCACTAGATGAGTATATACTTGAAAAAGATATTCAAACCATCTCAAATATGCAAAAGTGACTGCGGGAATGACTATGTAGGACTTTAATCATGGAAGGAATGGAAAATTGGGCATCTAATAGAAAACCAAAAGTTCAGGAAACCGGAAACCCTAAATCTAAACCAAAAACCCTAACCCTAAACCAAACCTAAACCAGAAACCCTAAACCAAACCCTGACTAGAAACCCTAAACCTAAACCAAACCTAAACCAAAAACCCTAAACCAAACAATGACCAGAAACCATAAACCTAAACCAAACCTAAACCAGAAACCCTAAACTAAACCTCAACCGGAAACCCCAACCCTAAAACCCTAAAACCCTATAAATCCCCTAAGTCCCTGGCAAGGGGCGGCTAACCCTAACTAGCCGCCCCATATTAGGCGGCTAGTTGGCACTAGCCGCCCCCCTTGCCGACCTTGAACTGCTTCCCTGGATGGGACATAAAGCAACATTAAATGTTGATCATTGTGGCGGGTTGTGACCTTTAGCCGCCCCATCTTGGCCGGATCAAACCAAGTAACCGACCCAAGCCACCACTTGTTAGAGATGGGATGTTTGGCAGGTCATGATGGGGGCGGCTAACCCTAACTAGCCGCCCCATACCGGGCAGCTAGTTAGGACTAGCCGCTCTTCACTTGGTCCTGACAGAAGAACCAGAGAATTAAATAAGGGGTCTAATCAAACACACTATTAATCAAGTCATCCTATTACCCCCCGGACATTCCCCTGCCTCTTTTTTACTATAAATAGAGGGGGTCCCAAGCCTTTCAAACACATTGACAAATCATCTTCATATCTAGAATTTCAATTGACAACCACTCATAGTTCACATCCCTTTCCCACTAGAAATCCATAGAGAGAGAGAAAGAGAGCCCCCTTTTGTGAGAGAAAAATCCATTCCCTACACAAAAACACCCTCTCATTCCACCCTCCAGAAACCCGGGTTAAACCTAGCTTAGCCTCTCTCCAAAACCAAACTCATTTCCTACCAAAGTTCTGCCCAGACCAACCCAGGCCCCGACGGCTAAACTCTAGTAGCCGCCCCATACCTGACGGTTGAATCTCACTAGCTGCCCCATACCCACACCCCACTTGCACCCCTTTGTTCCAAGACTCCTTTAGTCAAGCCCCGGAAGCAGAATAGGATTACCTGTTTTTCACCTCTGTGTACGGTATATCCGTGTCTCAGAGCGGAGATCCCACAAACTCCCCACGTAGGCGATCAAATCCAACCCAACCCTTTTCCTGCTTTTTAAAAAGCAGGTGGCGATCACACAAACCCCGGAATCCTCTTGAGCCGCTGTCGGGTGACTCAACCAGGAACGACACCACCCTTCCGAGAAGACGATCCGAACGAGCCCGCCAGGGCACGCATCCGATCTGAATCCCCGAAGAACCCCCATACACGCCAGCCACACGCGGATTTTTCAACACTGACAAATCCGATACCGACACCTGGGACATGTCCGTTGGTCCGTTGAGGGTCGTTAGGCACTGGAGATGCAGGTCAACACTGGCCGGGGTGATTCGGGTTACCCCCGTTCAGCCCGAAGGCGATCATTTTCTTCCCTGGCCATCTCGATTGTCCGGATAAACTCTTCGACCTGTTTTTCGGCACGCTCGACACGGGTGAGAGTCTCAACGCCGATTTTGTTGTAACGTGATGGCTTCAGGACTTGGCTCATCCCCCTCGGTGACACCGGGAAGGGATGATGGATTGGCTGCTGACGTGCTGGCTGGTACCGACGTGGGCTGTGGAGTTCTCTTGGGAGGCATGACGAGGAGCTAAACTTTCCGTTCGGGTCCCACATACGGCACCAAACTGGAGGGGTAAAAATTTTACTTACCGGATTTGGGTAAGCGGATTCAACCTCTCCTGTTCTCTTCCGCCCGAATACGCCTAGTTTCATCGGTCAAGAGCTTCAGAGCATCTTCAACACCGAGAGGTGGGGGTCCTGCGGAAGACCCTCTGACGCTCAAGTCAGTAAAATGGCCAAAGAAAGGGGTTTTAGCAAAAAGAAATTGTGCATACCTGGTATGTTTGTCATTGCCCCCTATTTATAGGGGGGAGGCAGTTTAGGATTTTCTGATTCCCCTCACTACATCGGATGGCCCGAGATTTCATCAGCCATTAATGAGGGGATTAATGGGGACAATAGATAAAATTGTCAGATATGGTCAATTATGCAAATCCATATTTGATGGGGATTTTATTGACAAAGTCAATAATGACCTGATTTAGTGACTCATTTGGCATTGATGGAGATTAAATGCTGATAATGATCATTCAATGCCACATATTTATATAAATCAATGTAATTATTTGATGGATTAGATACCGACCGGGTTGAACTTAACCGGTCACTTCGTCGAGGTGGGCTTGGGCCTGGTGGACCATCACTTGATTGGTTCGGATCGGATGGACTTCGTTACCCGGCCTGTTATGTGTAGTTAGAAAATTTGGCGCCCACAACTAGTATAGTCATTTCTGCGAAGTCATTTTAAGTTGTCATCGTGCTATAAAAAGTATATACTTGAGGAAAAAAATATTTTTTCTAAAAAATAATTATATAGTTTCAAATGAATTGAATACAATTTATTTCTATATTTTTATTATAAAGAGTGATGTTACACCCAATCTTTTTTTCAGCTTTATTCCAGTCCTATATACGTCGATAGAAAATCAACAGAGCATATACTCATATTTTTTTTTGAGTAAGTGATCGGCAAACATATACTCATATTAACGAGGTATATACTTCCATAAATTTTTTATATTTTCTATAAATATATTTATGTAATTAATTGAAGTATATGTTTCATTTTTCATAAAAGCACGCACCTCATTAGATGAGGTATACTTTTTTTTTCTTTTAAATTCAAAACACATGTATATTAGAATTGAGACTGAAAAATGAGTGGTACGTCACATTGTCCTTTCAAATAGTATACACTAGCTAAGTGCCTAACAACATACTATATACTATATTTGGGGAAATATGTAATAAGTTGGACAACAGTAGGATCTTCAAAAATGAATTGTCCGGATGTATCTGCCTCTTAAAAAGAAAAAGGTCAGACCCAATCTTGTTTATAGGTTGTCTATGGTTCATACATATTTTGAATTTCTTAAAAAGAGCGTTGTTACTTTGAACTTTAAAAAAAAAAAACGATGTTAATTACACTATACACGCGGACAGTCCCACCATCCAACACGTATATATCTCCTATACATCATTAAAACAAATTTACATTTGTTAAAAATATATTCATTCATAATTTTCAAAATAAAGTAATATATATTTTCTATTAAATCATACAACTTATTAGACAAAGTTTACTATGTGTGGGGCTATCCCTCAAATTGTTCTTTCTTAAAAATAGTATATCCTCATCTAAATATATAAAAAACAACTTATATATTAGTATAATAAATTTTCAATTATGTATTTTTTGATTGACAAATATTTTTTTGTGGTAAAATCTGTCCCATCAATAGGCGATAAGATTCACGAACTCAGACCCTATCATTAAAGAGTTGGAGGGGTGTACCTCTAGCATCTTACTAAAAGAATTTTTGGTATTATATATACATCTTGTTAGACAACCATCCAGGTACTTGGAACTTGGAAGCCACTAAATAAAACATTTATAGTAACTCTTGAATAATTTATTTAGGAAAAAATCCAAATAACCCCCTCTAAATTGATTGAAATCTATATAACCCTTGAGTTTTCTAAAATTCATATAACTATTTGAAAACACCTATGCAAATCTAAATAGTCCACTGAGTTCAATGAAATCATTGACAGATTAGGATTGTTTTGCAAATATTCTATTTGGTTAACCCTGGTTGAAAATATATTACATCAAAACCTCTACAATGTGTTAAAAATATGAAAAATCCATTTGGAAATGAAGATTTTACCCTTCTGGATAGGGTTTTATAATCTATCTACATTGGTAAATTTTTATAATTTTAACAAATTATAGAAGGTTTTTGTCTTTGGTATACATAGTTTTCAGTTAGGACTAACAAAATGAAATATTCGTAAAATATTTATCATCAGTCAATAAAAATTTAACTCAGGAGGTTATTTGGATTTATATAGATATTTTAAAAAAGTTATATAAAATTAAAAAAAAACAAAAATATTATATGAATTTCAAACAGTTTACTTACGAGGGATTATTTTTTAAATACAAAACAGGACCCCTCCTCCTGAATCTATCTATGTCGCTCTCTACCCGGACAAACCAAAAACACGCCTTAGCCAAATGCGGCAAGTGGTCTATGATCCCGTCCTCACACAACCACGTCTTTCCTCATCTGAGAGAGAGACCCCAAAGTTCCAAACCCTCTCACTCTCACACACGTGTTGTTGTAAGTTGTATTTCAAAACGTAACCCCACCCCATCCATTCACGCGTGACACAATCTCAAGCTAATCAAAACCGTATCGTTCCCCTCATTAATACTGGGATACAAGTCAATCAATAATCCGGATTTTAATTTTCTTTATCTTAAAAAAGCAATCCATACAATCCATATCCGGTCCACCCCCACACGTGATAGTTCGCACGTGTACACTGCGACCCGGTCACAACAGGACACAAAACATAGGCCCCTTCTCTTTCTCACTAAAAAAAAAAAAAACTCTCTCACCCCTTCCATAAACTCCCGCGTCCCATGCAAGGCCACACATCTGTCGTTCTTCCTCTGTAGTTCATCTTCTCCTTCGTTCTCTCTCTCCCACCAAACCCTAACCCTAGAAGAAACAAAGGTACCTTGTCTTTGGTTTACGTTGTCTAGAATCTGTTCGTGCATTGCGTGATGGCGGAATCGGCGTCGGTGGATCCACCTCCTTCTCCCCCTCCGGCACCGGTGGAGGTCGCGGAGGAGGCGTTGACGGCGGCGCCTGTCCCGGCGTTGTATGTCGGGGACCTTCACCCTGACGTGGCGGACGGACAGCTTGTCGAGCATTTCTCCTCCGTTGGAGAGGTGGCCTCTGTTAGGGTCTGCCGAGACACCTTGTCGGGCCAGTCGCTCGGATACGGATACGTCAATTTTACTTCTCCGACCGATGGTATTTTTTATTTTATTTTTTGGATTCTTGGGAGTCTGTTTTGGTTGGATTTTTGGGGTACATTTTGCGGTAATTTGGTTCTTGTTGGTGATTTAAAAAAATTGGATTAGCTCTTTGAGTTTTTTTTGTTGTTTCTGCTTTTTTTATTCATTGATCGTTTTTTTTCTTTTGATTTCTGTTACATTATGGGTTTATTTTGTTCTTGTGTTTCTTGTGAGATTTGTTTTGTTTTTAAATCAACTGTTTAGGATTTTATTGGTTTTGTTTCTGTTTTGTTGTTTAATGGCACATTTTATTAGTTTATTTGATTCTTGTTAGATGATGTTTCATGTTTCCCTTCATCTCTCACATTCCTTTGTTTTGCCTTCTGATTTGGTTAAATTAAAGATTTATGGTTGTAATTCTTTTGTTGTAGTTCTTTTTTCTGTATACCCGATTCTAATTAGGTTTTCTTTAGACATTCAAGTTCATTGAACTATGTTTATTTGTAATTCTTTTGTTTTTTTTCCTGATGTTTATGCATACATAGATTTTTTTTTGTTTTCTTATTTTCTAGTTTTCTGTATGGGCAGCGTCGGATGCTATTGAGAAACTGAATCACACACCATTGAATGGGAGGCTGATAAGGGTCATGTGGTCATATCGAGATTCAGAACTCAGAAAGAGTGGGATAGGCAATCTGTTTGTAAAGGTGTAATTTACATGTATATTTAGTGTCTCATTTTCTTGAACATCAGGGAAATGGGGAAGCAATTTTGATTATTTTTTGTCCTCCTTTGCAGAATTTGAACGAATCTATTGATAATGTGGGCCTCCATGATATTTTTTCAAAGTTTGGGAGCATCTTATCCTGCAAGGTAGCCACATTTCCAGATGGAAAGAGTAAAGGCTATGGGTTTGTCCAATTTGACACCCAGAATGCTGCCAATGCTGCAATTGATGATCTCAATGGGTCTGTCGTTGAAGGGAAGCAAATGTAGGCTAAATCCCCCCTCCCCCTCTCTTTTTATCTGCACACTTAATATTCTTTACTGTTCCCATTTTATGAATAGTTGATACTTTTTTTTGTTCTTTTTTGGGACTTGGTTAATTCATGAATTGCTTTTATTGTATTATGTATAAACATTTGGATGTGCGGTTCTGATTTTCTTAAAGGTTCTCTTTTCCTATTTTTTATTATGTACCTTGAGATAGATTTATCTAGAATATTTTTATGCTACATTCACATATCTCACTGGTTTGTGAAATACTCTGTTCTGACACCTAATTATCACTTATCTCCATCCAGTTCGGATTAAATTTCTTAATCTGTTTATATGTGATGTCTAGATATGTTGGTCATTTCATCAAGAAGAGTGAGCGCATGTTGCATGGATCTGAGGCTACATATACTAACCTGTACATGAAGAATTTGGATCTAGAAGTGGCAGAAGAAATCTTATGGGAGAAGTTCTCAGAATTTGGGAAGATCACTAACCTCACCATTGTGAAGGATGACAACGGGAACTCTCGTGGATTTGGATTTGTGAACTTTGACAACCCTGAAGATGCCAAAAAGGCAATGGAGGCAATGAATGGAAAGAAACTGGGTATGTCGTGTTCTTGTGAGAGAGATTTTTATTTGATTACTTAGGTAAACAGTAGTATAATGTTGCAAGTCCTAGTCAGTGAGACTAACTTGGGATTCTTGTGATTTATGTATTTAGGATCCAAGGCATTATATGTCGCAAGGGCTCAGAAGAAAGTGGAGCGAGAAGAGATTCTGCGTCATCAGTATGAGGAAAAACAAAAGGAGCAGTTTAATAAATTTAAGGTTGCAACAGTTCAGATGCTGGTTTTTTTATGCTAATATTTTTACTTGTGGTTTACCAATTTCTGTGTGTCTCAGGCTTCAAATATATATATAAAAAACATTGATGATGATGTTGATGATGATGCTCTGCGGGAGCACTTCAGTAAATGTGGCACTATCACTTCTGCAAAAATAATGCGTGATGATAAAGGGATAAGTAAGGGGTTTGGATTTG
The DNA here is from genome assembly GCA_030737845.1 of Acorus calamus. Lineage (NCBI taxonomy): Eukaryota > Viridiplantae > Streptophyta > Magnoliopsida > Acorales > Acoraceae > Acorus > Acorus calamus. Next base: position 8,085,553 of record CM060879.1, read on the forward strand.
TGTGTTTTTCAAATCCTGAGGAAGCAAGCAAGGCTGTGAGCACCCTTCATGGTAATTTATAAACAGAAAAAAAGAGAGACAAAAATAAAATCTTCATGCATTTGTTATTATGATAGAATTTTTTTACCTGAGTGATCTTTTTTAATTTTATTTATTTATTTGTATTTGGGTTTCCTTTAGGATGCATGTTCCATGGGAAGCCTTTATATGTAGCCATAGCACAAAAGAAGGAGGAGAGGCAGGCCCAATTGCAGCAACAGTATGCACAGCAAATAGCTGGTCTGGTGGGTTCATCGGCTGCAGTTGTTCCTGCTGTATATCCTCCAATATTCTACCCTCCCGCTGGTGTTATGCCACAGATTCCTCCACAGCAGGGTCTGGTGTTCCAGCATATGGGAATGAGACCAGGATGGAGGCCAGGAGGGTTCACTCTTCCAGCACGACCAGCCTTCCAATCTGTGACAGTCCCAATGGTGAGGCCCTTTCCATATTTCATTTTATTCAATGTACTTGTTGTATGGATGTTTTAGTCCCCACTGTTGTAATATTTTCCATGCTGTTTTTGAATCCTCCTGTCTTGTTTAAAAATGGAGCTTTTTTTTAATAGGTTCCGGGTTCTCCTAGACAGCATAGGCAAAATAGAGGAAGATTGAATGGGTATGTACATCCTCAAGCTGGCCAGGCTATGTCATACACACCAAATTATCAACCACCTTCCCAGTCCACCAATTCACTCAAAGACACAAGCAGTCGGCAGGTGAGACCACCACTTTTTTCCTGTTGATACTGTTTCTCTTTCCTATAACTTTTCTTTCTGTATAGCTGTGCTATTTTTTATGCTAATTTCATCTGATATAGGTTTATGCATGCAAGCTTTTGTGCATGTTTTTCAACTAGGTTGCAGTAGCATATATCAGGTAGAGGTGTCTTGTTTTAAATTTCTTTTGGTTGAATTATGTACTTCTGCATTTTGAGAATTGTCGTGGCCTCATGGGTTTGGATCCGTGGTTAAGTGAATTGTGTCAAGGAGCTAAATATGGACAGCATTCTGGATTCCGTCATGTTTGGGGTGTTATTACATGTCATGAAGGTTAAGTCATTACCAATAAAAAATAAAGGTTAAGTCATTATTCTCTTGCTGTGAACATAACATTAAATGAAATAACGTGTTTATAGAAATGTAGTACAGTTCTTATGGTATATTAAATCAGAAATCCTAAAACAGGTTTAAGTTTTTAGTTTAGATATTAAGTGGTATGAGATATTTGGTTCATGATTTTTTTCTGTATGTCTTGTAGTTGATTAAATGTTGACAATCAACATTGATGATCATCTATTTTGTAAATTCAAATACACATCTTCGATTAAAATTAGTGTAAACATAGCCAAGTTTGATTTAAATATCTGCAATCCGAAACTCTGAAATTGGTTCACTTATCCCTGATGAGTTGAAGTCCATTTGCATCTTCCACTTTAATATGAACCATGGATTCATCCAGGACGGGGGCAGATTTTGTGCCAAGGCCAGTGGGGTCTCTTTTGTTGGGGGAAAGTTGGCTATCGAGGATTAGTGTTGGGTTTGTGTTCTGGTACAGTAGATATCTCGAAATGAAAGAAAAACAGACCATGGATTATGTGAGATATGTCGTTGTGCGGTGGCACATATACTGAGAAATAACTGAATATCAAAACTTTTGGTTGTGCATCACCTTATTGGGTGTATTTTGCGAACCGAACCGAACTTTAGGAAAGTCGGCTAACACCCCCCCCCCCCCCCCCCCATCCCCGTAAAGGATGACCAAGGATCAAATCTTGGGGATACCAATCTTCAAAAAAAAAGAAAAAAAAAAAGAGACAAGCTCCACTATTTAATTGCTGAGAGTTTGGAAAGGTTTCTACCTATGTAATGTAGCTGAGGGAAAGGATTGGTCTTGATAGTAGTATAGCGCACTGGTGTGTGATAATCAGTTATGCATTGTGAACATTTTTTTTATTACTTGGTAGACAGTAATAAATTACTGTTTGTGGTGTTTCCCTTCTGGCAAGTTGCAAGCATGACAATTAACAGACAGAGTGACATATTAGTTATCCTGGGAAATGATTTTAGTATCTAGCATTCTATTGATTTATTTTTTCTTTTATAAATCTACTATAAAATGAATGATATTTTCGATTAAAATCCACTGATTCAACTGTTCTTTTTCGAATTATTATAGATTTACTGTGTAATAGCTTGAATTTCAATTCAAATTGTTTGGTTTGGGCTAGATAATGTATCATATCATAGATATTGTAAACCAATCTGCCCTGGGAGTTGTATGGAGAATGAACCCATAACTTTTTTTCTTGTTACATCTTCTCTCATTATTATCCCCTGATGGATAATTCATTATTGAATTTTCCTTCATTCTCCTCAATTGATGTGCATTCACTATAAGTTTTTTGTGATTGGCAGCGTGGTGGATACAAATACCCGTCCGATGGGCGTCATCAGGAGATGAACAACGGATTAGCTGTGGTCACGTCTGGAAGTGCTCCAAATGCCCAAGGTACAGAGATGCTGAGTAGCATGCTTGCAGCTGCTTCTCCACAGCAACAAAAACAGATGCTTGGGGAGCGTTTGTTCCCCCTTGTCCAGAATATCAAGGTGAAAACACATGAAATACATTCCCAGAAAGCAATATCAAGATGGTTTGATTTCCCATAAAACGTGGAGTTTGAAATTCTTTGATTGTGCAGTTTGATCTTGCTGCGAAGATCACTGGGATGCTTTTGGAGATGGACAATTCTGAGTTGCTGCTGCTGTTGGAGTCACCAGAAGCACTCAGCGCAAAGGTAGAAGAAGCAGTGCAAGTGCTCAAGATCTCCAAGGTCAAAGTTGGCAGCGGCCAGGAAAATCATCAACCAAATTACTTGTCTTCTGAGGTATCCGCTAACTAAAGATGGGTGAAATGAAATTTTCTTTGAGAGTACATACCAATCTGCGGCGCATAGTTAGGAATTATAGAGTTTCTGTGAGCGAACCTGTGTTTAGGCCTCATTTAGTGCCTTCTCATATTAACTGCTAGAACATTTTCCATGGACATCAGAGTTGTTAGTGGGCTGTGTTGAAGGGGAAAGGTTAATTCAGATCTTCTAACCAGTGAGTAGTTTACATTTTTAAAATCATTTCTTCAGTTTATATCTGCATGGATGGATGAAACTGGTTTCTGTTATGGAATTTTTTTTCCTATTATCTATGACTGTGATGCTTGTGATTTGGGGGAAAATGGTTGACAGAAGAGCAGAATGGGTTTTCATTTTTCTTTAGTGAGACTTTGTGGTGGCTCGCTGTCTAAAGGAGCTATCTTGGACAACACAATTGCAAGAAACTTTGGGGGATTGGGGGATCTTTGTGTGGATCTCTTGCACATCTTGGGTTTCATTCAATTGAGAGGTCTTTATTAAATGTACATATTTCCATATACTCATGTATCATCAAATAGCATATATGTAATCTATATATTTATGTTGCACCCTGTTTATACATTCTTCCATGCCTTAGCAAGATCCATTATAATATATAACTCATCTTAAATCAAAGTTGCAGTGCATTTATCCATTTTTTTTGGAGTTAAAACAACTTTTTTCTTGGGCGAGATAGGATATCCATGTCCCATACCAAGTGCTCCTTTCCTCCCTCCACCATTCAAAGCTTCTTGGTGTTTTCACACATACCTTCTTTAAGCACTCTTTTTGAAAAATGATTACCACCACAAATAAAGTAAGAGATTGAACATTCGACGTTCTTGAACTTGCTCTTGTTTTTGCTCTTCTTTTGGTTGCCACAAGTGCTCCCATGTGCTGTCTTATCATTGTTCTTCATCACCTTGAACATGGCACTCAGAAGGCTTCTTTCTTTTAAACGTCATGAAATTTTTTGTTGCCACTACAATGAATTCAAGTCCTCCATCACACACGATTTAATGTCTTCTGCTTGTTCTAAAGTCCATAAAATGGAACAGACAATTCTCTTTCATCATGTTGGTGGTGACTAGCATATGCCAGACTTCCTGCAGTCTTTGATTGTAGAGTAAAATCCCTCTTCTATTTCTCCAGTAAAGCATTGCATCTTCGTTATGTACACATCGGTCGTCCCAGCCTTCTCATCCTCCTCCACCTTTAGACATTTGAATTATTACTCCAGACTTCATAATAATTTTTGAATTTCTTAGCATCTCGTGTGCCATTGAAGTACATAGGCCTTTTTACGTAACTCTTGCGTGATCCACTTGGTGCGCACCATCACAAAGGCCACCGACTCATCTGATATGGCAACGTTAATCCTCATCTTCTTATGATCCTCTATGGTCTCCCTCAGGGATTTGACTTCCACCTTGTATACCCAAAAGATCTTTGACTAACACTTAGTTCTTGACTCATCCATTTGAGGGTTAAGAACCATTGTAATTTGTAAGAGATTGAACATGTCTCAAGACCCTTCTAATGCAGAGCTTTGCCCTCTATTTCCTCAAGGCATGTGTCCATCCCTACCATCACAAGTCCAAGAGATGTAACCTTCACTAGATGTTTCTTTTTTGTTTTTGCACCTTTAATTGATTTAAGGGGCCTCTGTTGGAAGAACATATGGTTGGTGATGTTGGGAACCATACTGATCCTTCTCCACAACCTTTCATGGCCTATGTTTTGATGCCACTTTATTACAACATTAATGCATGTTTCTTCTAGCAATGCTTCATGTGGTACTTAAACCACCTGTGCGTGATGGAGTTAGCCCTTCTGCATTGTATCCATTATGGGCTTTGAAAATCAATCCCAGCATTAATCAAAGGAACACTCTTGGACAACACTCTCAAAGGGGATTTTGGGGTAAAGGTAGAGGGGAAGAGGATCATTGTACATAATTATTGAATGCTTAACTCTTTGGTACCTCATCAATTGAGAAGTCTCTCCTATATATACACATTTTCGTGTATGCATTCATCATCAAATGGGACATGTAACTTAAATATTTACATGCACATAATTCTATATTTAATCTTACACTTGTAAAATAATTTGACATGTAAAACCTCCTAGGTTTTTGCAATTTTCCTCTCCTTTTGATCTTCTGTTTGAGTGGGTAGCTTTGGGGACTTATGAAGCCTATTTTATCCATCTTATTCAATGTTTTAAAACCCGACCCGACCGGTTGAATTGGTTAAATCTTTACCCACCTTGAATTCTGATTCGATTTACTTTTAAACCCTAATGATATAAAAATCCGATAGAACCCAATTAACCCACCGGTTGAACTGACGGTTTTTGTGAACCAACACCAAAACTGGCACAGGTTGATAAAACCGGTAAGTTATTTATTGATAGAAATTGTGATTAATTAGTTGATAAAATATGAGATTTAATTTAAAAAAATTAGATTAATAAAATTTATGCAAGTTTTTCTAAAATATTTCGTATTTTTTTTTATTTAGTGTTGATAATTAATTTTATTATATTATAATTATGTCACGGTTCAAATACAATTGATCCAATGGTTGAACCAATAACCTTTAACCCGATGATTTTTTCAGTTTATTGAATTATTTAATTTTTAAAACATTGATTTTATCCACTCTAATTGCCAAGGCGTGTGCACGATCCGACATGGAGAACGTGAGCGTCTCTCGTGGCTTGCCTAGGAAGCGACACAAGAAATGTTTTTCTGAATATTCTCTGTGAAGACTGTTATACTCAATAATGGACCCCTACGAAATAGGGGGGATCCAAAAAGAAAAGTATCATATTCCATGCATAGAAGTCCCTAGAATTTCCTTGATTATCAACTGACTAGAGTGTCAGAGCCCTTTGGGAGCACCACACTAATGTCGAGTGGTTTTCTGGTACAAATTGAAGGTAGGATCAGCGGATCTAGTCGGATCACCATTTGTTTGAGGAGCTCCATCTCATCATCTTTGGTTGAGGAGATTTTCATCCTCCCAAAATTCAAATTTGATTTGACTAATTGATTTGGTTAGAAATTTGTGCAAGGAAACTGCCGAAGAAGTCCTATGATTCACAATGAAAAAATACCACGTAAATGATAATAAAACATCATGATAAAAAATATTCTTATTTTATTTGATATATAAAAATAAAAAAAAAAACTGTAAATGTATAACTTAAATAAAATTATTCTACTGAAATGATATGATATCATTGAGTGTCACAAAGAAGATCCGGTCTCCTACAACATAGTAAAGTATGTAGTACTAGAAGAAGGTTGAGTTGATGGCTCATATTTCTACAATGTGTTCTTTTTTTTTTTTTGAAAAAATCCATATAACCATTTGAAATCTTGCCTAAATCCATATAACCCCCTATAATCTTCATATATCCATATAACCCCCTGTAATCATACCCAAAAATCTATATAACCCCCTTCGTTCGCCTTCCGTCAACCAAGTTAACGGCAAAATTGAAAAAAATCCATATAACCCCTTGTAATCTGGCCTAAATCCATATAACCCCCTGCAATATTCATATATCCACATAACCCCCTGCAATCTTCATATATCCATATAACCCCCTGCAATCTTCATATATCCATATGACCCCTGTAATTTTGAAAAAAATCCATATAACCCCCTATAATTTTGAAAAAAATCCATATAACCCCATGTAATCTGAAAAAAATATTTCTAAAAATTAAAAAATAAAAAAATAAATTTTTTATTAATAATAGAGTAATTTTTTTATCAGTGGTGATACCTAGGCCTCAAATCATAAGCCTTATTCACAAGCCCCATGATGTGTCATCACCTTATTGGTTGGTTTTGATTGGTTTGTTGACTTTTGAAAAAGTGTAAAATGGTAAAATACGGATATGCCCTTCATTAAAAATAGATTCCATTGACCCAAATCCCCTTTTTTTCTCATATTAATCTTTCACATTAATTTGAATTTGCTTATTTTAAAATTTACTTATTTTGAAAAAATGTATCCCACTCTAAAATTTGTCTATTTCAAAATTTAAATTTGAAATTCTTATGAAATTTGCATTAAAACTTACCTAACATATACAAAAATTACCTAAATTACTTTTCATCAAAATTACACCAAAATTATCTAAATAACAAAAAAGAATGTTACGATTTTTTTTATGATTTTAACTGTTACAAAATGTAACAGAAATGTATAAATGTAAATGTAACAATCTTATGATTGTATAACTGTATAAATGTAACAGAATGTAATAGTGTTGTATAAATGTAACATAAATATGTGATTGTAACAGTTTAAGACATTCATGTTAAAAAAATGTTGTAGAAACAAAAAGAGATGAGAAAGAATGTAGCGGACGCTCTGTAAACCAAATAGTCATGAATAATAATATGATTGATCATTAAAATATCCATGAATTCGTATGTTAAATAACATTATGTTGTTACAAGACTGTTATATTTCAAATGTAACAAAATAACAAAAAAATGTGTATTGCTTAAATATGTGCCTTTTGCATCAAATCACATTATTCATTAACTGTTACATTTATAAAATATAACAATGTTAATCAATGCACAGATTCCACAATGTAAATACAACAAAACAATACATAACCTGGCTCACGATTACTTCACATTCTCTGTCTCCAATGGCTTCCTTGCTTTTGTGGTTATCCCGGAGAGTCCATGTCTGAGACCACCACCGCCACCACCCGCGTTTCAAGAGCTCGAACTTTTATGTAATCCGAGATCGTCGTCTCCGTAGAACGGCTAAGAACAGACGAAGTCATTAAAGCTGAAACACTCATTAAAATCATCATCACAACAGAAACTGAAGCAATCATTATAGAGACCGCCGTCACCGCTGCTACACACATGCACAATTTTTGTTACATTTCAAATGTAACAAAAATCATCATCTGAAACGCGGATGACAAAAAAAAAAAAGATTTTCATTCCTCTATATTTAAAGATGTAAAATAATTTGACAATTGATCATCACAGATGAAATTTTAATTTCGAACATTATTTTCATTACAAAAATGGTCAAAGATGATAAAAAAACGATTAACATACCTGATCCAGCAATCATTGATGGCAGATCCAAATCCATAGCGAACAAATAAAAGTTTTCAAACTCCACAAGAATACAAAAATCGAGAAGAGCTAAAAGGGTTTCATCGTATAATAATGGTTTTTTATTTGCTCTAGGAAGAAGATGATCTGCAATTGCAAATCCTAAGAGATCGGTAGTTGTAAGTCTCCATAATATACGGGTGAGATAAGGATTAATTGTTGACTCCTTAAAATTCTAACCGTCAATATCCTAAAAGAATCACAAAGGGTATTATTGACATTCTGAATTTGCCACATCATGGGGCCTGTTTGCGGCCTGTGAAAATGGGGCCTATAAAACATTATTGTTTTTTTATTTATTCCTTTTTTTATTCCTAATTTTTTAATTATAAATGACATGTGATTTCATAACCAGTACCCCGACACATTAATAATAGAGTAAATTAATATTTACATGCATTAACATTTAATGGATTGTAAATCTTTATTTTGTTGTATTTTTTATTATTCTCATTAGAAAACGTATAATTGATATTTTTATTGTTTGATTCACCTGGGATAAAATAAGGATAAATGGTAAATAAGAGATAAATAAGAGTTTATGATTTTTTAAATGACAACTATACCCCTGCATAAATTATTTGTGTTTGGGAATAAATATGAGAGATGTGTGTGTAATATGATAGATGTGACAGTTTTTGAAAAAAAATATTTTTTAAATTTTAAAAATGGCAAGAGGAAATTTTTTTATATTTATATTTTTAATTTTATTTTTGAATTTTTAGAAATATTTTTTTTAGATTACATAGGGTTATATGGATTTTTTCAAGATTACAGGGGGTTATATGGATATATGAAGATTGCAGGGGGTTATATGGATTTAGGCCAGATTAAAGGGGGTTATATGGATTTTTTTCAATTTCGCCATCAACTCGGCTGACAGAAGACGGACGGAGGGGGTTATATGGATTTTTGGATATGATTACAGGGGGTTATATGAATATATGAAGATTGCCGGGGGTTATATGGATTTAGACAAGATTACATGGGATTATATGAATTTTTCCCTTTTTTTAAAAAATTGATTTGTTGTACGAGAAGAAGGTTTTTTTTATTTTTATTTTTGGTGATCACAAGCCCATGAAGGACAGGTACGACAGGATTTGAAGTCCTTAAACCCAACAACTAACAACACCCCACATAAAGGGTTCAGCAGGGGATCGATCCCTGATCTACCGCATAAAGCGGGTACACAGTCACCACCTCGCTAGCGAGGGAAGCGTGTAGTACAAGAAGAAGGTTGAGTTGATGGCTCATACTTCTAAAAATTTGGGTGTTAGCCTAGTGGGTTTGATCTGCACAAATGAGTTTCAGTGTTATTAAAAAATAAAGTTTTAGAAATCGACCGTAAATTGAATTGAAAAATGAACGGGTTATGTTTTAGGGACCGGATCCGGTCAGTGCTTGACCTCGGTCGGTTCAGTCAGTACTGAACTGCATCACGTGCAAATCGAACTGCAACACTTATAAATCAAACTGCACAACCAATTGTTGGGTATATTTTTTACTCTCTTATTGGATTCAATCAACTATTGGAGAAAATATGAATTCTTAAATATCATCAGTATCCAATAAGAGAGTGAAAAATATACCCAACAATTAGTTGTGCAGTTCGATTTATAAGTGATGCAGTTCGATTTGAACGTGGTGCAGTTCGGTACTGATCGAATTGACCGAGCTCGGCATTGACCGGATCCGGTCCCTATGTCTCACTGCTTTAACAGTTGAATTAATGGGATTTGAATTGTGAGATTATAATATATATAAATTATTATTACTATTATTAAATAAACAAATTTATAAAAAAATGAAATAATTAAAAAAATATTTACATTATTATCAAGTCTTAAATGTTAATATTATTAAGCTTTACTCGGCATTTAATAATGAGATTTTTAGTTTTAAGTCTTTGTAAATATATTTATTTAGGGATCGATCATTCCATTTGCATATTTTTTTTAAGTCTCTAACTTAAATTATTTATTTCGTTTTTAGTTCCTTCACCAAATGTCCGTTTATGTACCGTTAGTTTGTGAAAGTATTTTTATTTTTAAGTCTATGTAAACTATGTTATTTGCTGATCAATCCCTCCCTTCTTCATATATTATTTTAAGTCTCCATCTTCAAATACATTTCTTATTAGTCACTTGACAAAATGTCTATATAATTTTGTAAGTATTTTGATATTTGAAATTTATATACAAGATGTTTGTATGGTTTTTATTTTGCATGGTTCTAATTTTTCATGCAAAATAAAAGTTTTAATAAATAAAAATTTAGAACCATGAAAAATAATTTTTTATTGATTGCATACAAATTTTTTAATGGCATCCAAAATTTTTAAATATAAAATTCAAAACACACTCAAAATTTTTAATTTAATATTTCATAATTTTCAACTAAGAAAAAAAATGCAATCTTGGATTGGGTGGGCATATACAGTGTTGAATAACATTGAAATTATCATTAAACACTTATCAATACAAATGCAAATTTGATTTAGATATTTTACAAAACATTTTTTATATAAGTTTTAAAAATCAGAATACTTATAAAATCATATAGATTGATAGACATTTTGTCCATGGATTAATAAGAAAAAGACATTTGAAGTTGATGATTTAAAATAAAATATTAAAAAGCGAGGGACTGATTACTAAATAACATAGTTTATAGATACTTAAAAATAAAAATCACTATTCACAAACTAATGGTATATGGACATGTGTTTGATAGAGGGACTACAAACGAAATACGCGGTTGAAGTTGAAGACTTAAAAAGAAATATGAAGAAAAGAGATATCAATATCTAAATAGGCATAAAACTAAAAAAACCTTTAATAATTCATTAGATAAAATCAAAATTTTATATTAAATTGATAATTTAAAATCAAAATTTTATATTAAATTTAAATATTTTAATAAGTAATTATTCACATTTTTTTAAAAGTGACAGATTCTCAAAAATCTTCCGTCCACCGGTTGTTTGATTTTTACCAATTTTTTCTTTTTATACAATCAGATTTTAGTTAGACCGAATGGATGAAAGTACAACAAATAGGAACAGATGATATTAAACGGGCAATTTTCATTTTTGGCCCCATAATTTTTTTAATTTAAGACTCACCCAGGACCAGTTTTAATTGTAAAATTGGCCCATGGTTAGTTTAATCAGGGTAGTGCGTCGATGTTAACATGGGTTGAGCCTAATCTAACCCAAAATTTAGGCGGATTTTGATTGAGATTTTAGTGTTTGGGTTCAACCTGAGCCCGAACTAGAGCAATCTCAACCTAATTTGAGTTATGTCTAAGTAAAATGTTTTCAGTAAAATTATATTTTTTTAATCTGTATGATAAAATTGAAATTGTGCAATTTATTTTTATCTAGACTCTTTCACTTCTACAATTTCAATATCGTTATTCTCTAACATTTTTTTTATTTATTTTGTGGAAACTTAACTCTTGTGAAGTTTTAATTATTTAAAATAATACATTTTTTAAGTCAAACCCAAACTCAACCATATCGAATTAAACTCAAACCCAACCTGAACAAAATCCGACGAGTTGGGTTTGGATTGAGCTTCTCAAATCCAAGGGTTGAGTTTGTGTTAAGTTTCTTCAATCTTGGGTTGAATTCAGGTTGAGCTTCAATCTGACCTAACCCGCCTGAGATTCACCCGTAGAAGATATGTGATTCCAAATCACGTCTTCTAAGAAACTTGATTCATAATCACATTTCCTACAAGACGTTATTACAAATCACATTTGTGTAAAAAAATTAAATCAACGCTGAGGTGGCAGCGTTGACTTGGTCTAACTAACTTAGGGCTAGTTTTACAGTTAAAACTATTCCAGAGCTAGTTTTATAATTAAAAATATATTTAGGGTTAAAAATGAAAATTGCCCATTTTAAAACACCGTACTGTACGTGTACCACATGCACTAGCCTTCGTGCATTAAGCGGTTGTGAGAGGGTATTAAAAATGGGCAAGTCTAGACCAACCAATTTACCAGCTGATCCTGCACCACCACTTGTTAGCCGAGTGGTTGTGTTGCACATTGTATGTGTTATCCTCCTGGGTTCAAATCCCGGTGTCCACCCTTGTAGAGTATTAGCTCTAGTGGCTTGTTGTACTGGGTCTCACGCCCAGTTATATTATGTATGCCGCTTGTCGATCTTTTTACCAAAAAAAAATAAATAAATTATTAGCTGATTCCACTAACTTATACCACCACGTATCAAAACCTAATCCCACCACCCCCATTTTTTTTTACAGTTTTCTTTTTACTCTCTCCCTTTTTCCTCTTCTCTTCTGACCATGTTTTCTCACCTCATCACACACCCACAACTTGGTCTACCTCTTCATCTTCATTGCAAGCATAATGATTTTCATCAGACCTCTCTTATTCAGTAGCAACCACATTACGCCTCTTGCACGCTTTTCGCTACCCACTCACCAGTCACCATAGTCTTCTTCCTCACTTTCAGTTTTTTTTCCTCCACGTTCTACCACATGCTCACTGCCCTCTCTTTCATGCGAACTTTGTGGTCTCTCCCCCTTACTGCCAACCTGGCCAAGATCCAAATCATGCATCTCTGGTATCGTTTGACGGGGCATTGATCGAGGTACCTAACCCAGTTTGACGGGGGTCTTGTCATCCTGATTAAACTATTAGGGGGTAGTCAATTAGGATTTTCATGGACAAATTGTCCATATCCATGGATTTGTAAATCTTGTGTTTTTCAATCAGGACATTGGTTTGTGGACAAAAAGTCCAGTGTTATTCAACTGAGATATTATTTCATGGACAAAAAGTCCAGCGTTATTCGATTGAGACATTATTTGATGGACAAAAAGTCCACCGTTATTCGATTGAGACATTATTTCATGGACAAAAAGTCCAGCGTTATTCGATTGAGACATTATTTCGTGGATAAAAAGTCCAGTGTTATTCGATTGAGACATTATTTCGTGGACATAAAATCCAGTGTTATTCGATAGAGACATTATTTTGTGGACAAAAAGTCCAGCGTTATTCGATTGAGACTCTTCGTAGTAGACATTTTGTCTTGTGTTATTCAATTTAAACAGGATTTGTAAAGACTTTGATAAGTGATGGATTTTTGTGGACTTTTGTGGACTTTAGAGAGAGAAATACAAAGGAAAAAGTCATTTCAAAATCCCACCCAAATGGGTGGGATTCTCATGGACTTTTATTCCAGTATTGTGAATATTTTTTTTTTCATTCAACAAAATTCATTTATGATTTTTATCCCATGCCTTTCATATTTTTATTCACATTTTTTTCTTTATTTATACCTTTTTTTTCTGAATGTCCATTTGTATGAAATATTGCTATCACCTCAAATGTTTGATGAATATATGAGAATGATAGATTTGCTTGTGTTGCAATAAATCATTTCATTATTATATATTATATAATAAATACCTAAATCATCCACAATTATTTTTTAAAATATAGATTTATTATAGATTTGATTATATGTAAAATGTTTTATTTGACTTTCTTTGAAGATGTTTCTATTTTTGTATAATATACATCATTTTTTTATAATGTTCAGACATATATAAAAATAAAAAGATATATTTAGGCATATGAATATATATGACTAAATATATTGATTGCTTTTATTTCATTTTTTATTTAAAGTAATATAGTGACCACTTTTATTTTATTTTATTTTAAGTAATATAATTTATGATTTTATTTCATTATATTTGAAGAGATGTAATATATGATTTTTATATAATATATATATTTTCTTATTTTTTATTATCTTCCTAATTAAAAACTCATTCCTCCCCTCTATGAAATTCTCTCTCTATAATAGAAAAAATGTTAGCTCATTGTGGATTTTTCTCAATATAAGTTTTTTTCTCTTTTTTTTATTTTAGATCGATTGTTTCGAATAAAGAAGAATTTTTTATGAATGTAAATATGTATGAAATATTGATATCGACTCATATGTTTAATGAATGTAAGAATTATGGATTTGTTTGTCTTGCAATCAATTATTTTCATTACTTATTTTTTATCATGGCATTCTAGCAATATGCATTTCAGATAAGTGAAGATTGATATTTACTATATTAAATTATATTTTATGTTGGGTATGATGAGTTCTTTATTTGTAATTTAAATCCAAAAACATTATTGTGTTTATTAATAGAAATCTATATGTGAAAATAGTCAATCTGTGAAAGAATGCTAAAATATGTGAAAGTCTTTAAAAGTCCATGAGAGTGATTTGTGAAAGTCTGCAAATGTCTTTGAAAGTCTGTGAAAGTACATGAAAGTCCATGAGAGTGATTTGTGAAAGTCTGCAAATGTCTGTGAAAGTCTGTGAAAGTCCATGAGAGTGATTTGTGAAAGTCTACAAATGTCTGTGAAAGTCCATGAGAGTCAATATGTGAAAGTCTACAAAAGTCTGTGAAAGTCTGCAAAAGTCTGTAAAAGTTCATGAGAGTCAATTTATGAAAGTCTGCAAAAGTCTATGAAAGTCTGCAAAGTCTACAAAAGTCCATCACTTAAACAATGTCCACAGAAATCCATCAAAGTCCGTATCGACTACCCCCCCTATGTTAACCAGAAGGTCTGTCAGAGAACCGAGATAGAAAAGCAATCCAGAGACTAGTCGAGCAAAGACCACCTCCCTGAATTTCAACAGAGTAAAATACCTCTTGATGCCCCTGCCGAAGGCTTGAACACCATTGCGTCCTATCTGCCACCTCCGATTGCCCAAAGCACTCTTTCGTCAATAACCTCCATTTTTGTTTCTTGGATGCCGCATGCATCAAAATAATTTTTCCGAACCAGGTCCGCCATTGCCCCTTTTTTTTTCGAGGTTGTGCAATCCTCGTATGTTCCAAGAAAGACAGCTTAATATGAGTCTAGGTTCCTTTTATGTTTAAAGTGATATAGTCTACCGTTTCTTAAAAAAAAAAAAAACCATGAGTCTAGGTTATTGCACTCGGTTTCGATTCTGTCGACCATCTTTTCTTTCACGTTTGAGGGCTCCCCCTGACGAAACCCACGCTTCTTGTACAACGCCGAGCTGGAGCGCACAAGCTTTTCCAACGAGAGAACATGCCCCCCCTCCTATTGTTCATGCATTTCCACGTCTATCTCTGCCGCCCTTGTAGCCCGTCGAGCAGCTTCTGCATATGTCTCCTCCTTGGACGCCTTCTTGTCCTGCACCATGTCGGGCAGCTCCTAAAGTTGATCTCCCTCTCCACCTGGGGCCACAGAAGAGAGGGACGTCCGGGAAGCAACAACCTTCATGCCATTATCTGAGGCACTAGAACGGAAGATGCTGATTGTTGGAAATGAGGAGGGGGATTGGAATCTACATCTACGCCGCATCACAGCAGAAGCAGAGGTGATTGAGGTCGTGCAACTGATGCCATTGCTTCAGACTGCTGTTATATGCCCCTCTTGTGAGGATGTCCTTTCTTGGGGTCCAAACCGATCATTGTGCTTTACTATTAAGTCATGTTATCAATGGTGGAGACGAGGTTCCCCGGAAGTCCTAAACATGGTGATTCATACAAAATGGTTGTGGAAAAGGAAGATCCCGCTTAAGGTGAAAATATTCTTGTGGATGGTTAGAACCGGTTACTGACAAAGGTGTATAGGGCGAATTGGATTCCTAATGTTTCGACAATTTGTGATAGGGTTCTCAATCGGAAGAACCGTTCCCTAAAACAGGTGTGACAAGCCCCAAGCGACTAAATCGCTCAAAAAGCTCCCTCGAGGAGACGTCGGATCTAGAAGACGCTGATGGGTCACCGCTGCTATCACTACGAGAATACCAGCACAGGATGCACCGGTTGCTGCAGACTCCAAACAAAGGAATCCGCCGCTGTAAGGAATGCTTTATCACACCCCTCACCGATCTTAGGACTCTTTGAGTCCTAGACCTTCCTTCTCAAAGGTGAAATACTACTGGGGGATTTATTTCAGAAAATATGTCATGATATGCATCTTGATAAAATCTCCTAGGACTAGGTTGTCTCCACTAATCCTAGATTTTTCAAAAATCTTAAAGTACCAAAATCCTTAATTCAAATAATTATTAAAAAAAATATAAGCATCAATATATGCATTTTATTAATTCTTGAAACACGAATAGCATAATTTATGCTATCTTAATTGTGAAATCATACAATTTTATTCAATAATAAAATGCAATTTGATCAAATAATAAAAAATATCCAAATCATGCACATAATATCACACGAATATGATTAGCATGTGAAATTCAACAATATAGAGCAAAAGCTCACAGGAAATAAATCAATAAGCCTACTCGCTTTGAGTCCACACAATACAAACTGATGCACGCGCATGAACGATACACACTCGCACATTGATAACCTAGCATAACAATTATGAAATAATAAATAAGAACAATTCAATTATGACTCAAACCCCTGACAACCAACTTATAGCAACACTAAGCCCAATCATCTCAAAGCCCAAACCTAATAGACCTACAATCCACAGCTCATCTCAAAGACCTAACGAAAAATCTCAACTCTGAATAAATATTAAACTATTCATATACCCCCGATAATCAATATCCATTTATTCCATAAGACCCATATAATCGGTCAATCCTCGAATAAATATTTAGACAAATCCAATAAGGCTCAACTATAATTCCAATGATCGAAAGAACTAAATCCAATCAATTTATATCCCAATAACAGTAATATCCGATTAATATTCGTTGATTCCACTA
Organism: Acorus calamus; assembly: GCA_030737845.1. Classification (NCBI taxonomy): domain Eukaryota; kingdom Viridiplantae; phylum Streptophyta; class Magnoliopsida; order Acorales; family Acoraceae; genus Acorus; species Acorus calamus. The sequence goes on from CM060879.1 coordinate 8,102,437, forward strand.
AATCAATTTAATTGATTTAAGATCCAATTTGAGTCACCATCAAATCCCACAAATCAAATTATACTCATTAAACATCCATTTGAGATCTCTTTAAATCTCTAAAATTCATCAAACTTGGTCATGAAGGTAAATATTGAATTCTAAGAAACAGCATAAAATTATTTCAAAAATCATAACTTTCTACCCATAACTCCGAAGTGGACGATTCATGATTCGTTGGAAAGCTCTTTTCAAAACCTATTTCTGTTTGTGAAATACAAGTTTCCCAGAAACGACTCTATCATTATCAAAAACACGATTTAACGTCTATACATATAATCAACCCAAAAATAACATTTAAATCCACAAAACCAATAATTCTAGTTTGATCCTAAGAATTCATTTGAGATCCATTGAAATATAATCAAATAATCAACCAATTAAAATCGATCAACCCTAACCCTAATCCATCAAACTTCTTCATCAAACAATAGATTGACACAATCATCTCTTAACCAAAAATAAATTGAAACCCTAAACAACAAAATCAATAGAAGCATGATTTGTCACCTTAGATCCGGTTACACTACCCACCATCTCCATCCAGGGTTAGGTCATTACCACCCTTCACACCTTCTGAAATTTGGATGAAAACCCTAACCCAAACATGTTATTTAAAGGGGTTTATTAAAATTACAAAACGACCCCTGAAGTGTTCTAGATTCACAATGGGGTACACACAGATCCCTATCTGATTTACAAATAGATCCTTGAAGGCTATTAAAAGGTATTCTGGATTCGCAACTAGATCCCTGGGCCAAATAACTTTACACAAAATCCTAGAAACCTAACTTCCCGAACTTCGAATCTCACCAAATTTCAACCAAAGTATATTGACACTATAAAGATCTACAAAAAAATACAAAATAGTTATTTCAACATCAATTTATAATTATCATAATTATAAATCAAATTGGACCCATTTGGGCCCACCGCCAAATCTGAAAAATGAAATAATTAAATTTCAATTAAATTTTTTATTATATATTTAAAATAAATATATAATGCTGAAAAATACCGAAACGTTACATTGGTGTACTATCACAACCAATGTCTGATATTAGGGGGACCGGGGGACCACAACAAGAAGCAAGCTACAGTTGCGAGGTAGCCCCTCATTCTTGATGTTCCTGCTTCGCAGCAGTCCGGTGGATAAGATTGTAATATCCTCGTCTGCCATTGGATTGCTTGAAGAATGTTTGATATTCTTTGTTATTTTAACACCAATGATGGTATGACTTATATGTGTGCTATGATTACCACTGAATTTATAGATGATGAATTTTGTAAAGTTTGAACAAATAAATGGTATTATTTTGACTTATGTATATTCTGTCATGTTTTGATTGTCATATAAATTGGTATTGTTTGGCAAAGAACTTTGGTTATGATTGTTGGTTGTGTGGTGTGATTATTTTGTTGTAAAATATACCTTCTGTAATTGACACAAATTTTGTGCATTGAGTTTGGTGATTGTGTTTTATGCTTTGGAGGGTGATGTATATGCGTTGTTACCTTATGTATGTGTCCAGATAGTTACATTAGTATGGATTAGATAAGTAACGTGATTAAGGAATGTGAACGCCATTAAAATAGCCAAGTTCAACATTTGAGAATAAATGAACTACTTAAAATATAAACCTAGTAAGGTATATACTTAATTAAACATTGCATGTGCCATTAAAACCTAGTTAAATACGTATTCGCATATATTATAAATAGCTAAGTTCATAACGTAAAACATCACCTTATAGAGCTTTTCTGAATCTTTTTTCAAGATGTACCAAAGACAAAGACGATGCCTAAACATGGGCCATTTGTGCATTCTGGAAGTACGGATATACAAAAATTAGTACATGCATTTTTTGAAAGAGCATGTACTTCAAATAATGAGGTATGTACATCGGATCAACAGTTTGTCTGTATGCATTATGCGTTATTAAATTCACTTGTAAAAAAAAAACAACAACTCGTCTACAAAAAAATCCATCATACCTCAATCAATTTGAATCATCGTCGCCACCACCATCAGCTTCAACCACAACGAGATCCCTCGGAGACCCCTAGACAGGGAACTCCAACCGCGTCACCCTCTCCTCCTTCTCCACCACCAACATCTCCGCCATGTCCAATAGGTTCTCCATCTCCCCAATCAGCGTCGCTTGCGCATCCACCTAAAACATACAAACGCATATTAACAACAACAATTTCACCCACACATTCCATCAAACAGGTTGTGATCACCATCTGTAACAAGAGCTCATCGATAGATAGTAGTCTGATGACGCTCAACGCCGTCGGATCAGACTGCAGGGTGGAGGGGATCTAGGATTTCATGTCGGCGAGTGTCGAAACGGACGGCGGTGAGGACGGCAGGGTCGAGCTCCTTGTGATACCTCTCTATCACCCTCTTCTGTGGTACCTCTCTATCACCCCCTTCAATGGTTGGTTTGTGGTGGTTGTCGTTGACAAGCGCGCCAGAGAGAGAGAGAGAGAGAGGAGGAACAGAAACAGTAAATGACTAAACTAAAAGGGGATGGCAGTGAAAAGAAATGTTAAAACAAAAAACTGACGGGAACTTTTGAGGGGGGATTTTGGGTCAGATTTTTCATGAGATGAGGTGACATTAAAAAAAAATCCACGTGGGCAATCCGACGTGGGGTCTGAAAAAATGTCTGAATTGTAAACTGAGTGTAGCAACACTCTTGTCATATATATAACCCACCACCCAAACAGAAAGAATATAGGAGCCCACAGGACTTGCGATGGAGATGGTGTTAAATATGGTGCCCATGTGCCTTATTCCAAAGATCTCTGAAGTGATGATCGGCATTAAGGACCACTGGGAGCCATAACAGATACCCACTAATATTGAACCAATATAAAGGGCACCTGGAAGAGCAGAAGAAATAACTGCATGGCCGAGGCTCATGGTAAGCCAATGCAATGGACATAAACAATGGCCTTGTTAAGCCTCTTGAACGCAGGAAATAGTCAGACATGTACCCACCACCAAATCGACCAAGAAAGTTCCATATGCTCCACAGAGAAACCAGTGTACTCGTTTCAATGCTTGTGTAACCAAGAGAACCTCCGATTTGACTGATGTTATTCACTGTGGCCAGACCTGATCCCATGCCACATGCCATCGCTAAAAACAACAACCAGAAATCAACAGTCTATATTGTTAGTGAGAGATTAAGATCTTGTCCCCTTGAGTTATTTCCATGGGTAGGCGACACATCATGAGCGTCAGTAGGACGGTACACAGAACTATCACCCTTAATGGAACTCTCCTCATGGGATATCCTGTAGTTAACAATCTGCTCCCTCACCCCTAGTGGGTCAATATCAGATTCAAGGACTGATTTTTCATTAAGTGAAACTCTTTCTACTGCACTCATGCCCTTTAACTGACTTCTCATTAAAATGCTTATTGGAGAGACAAGCAGCATTAGAAGTATTACAAATGATATAATGTGTAACATATATCTCAAAGGTTGAATATTTTGCCATAATATAATGACCATAAGATAGCCAGCAATTATAAGTGAAATAAGCGAAAACCTATGAAGGAGCTTCCTATCATCTCCTCCATTTGTATAACGTACTTGTACCAGCCACATAAGTAAGAGAGGCAGCAAAGTTGGCAACATTGCGAGCAAGAGAATAAATGAGGTTGCATTACCTCCACACACTGTCAGATTTACTTGCACCAATATTGCTCCACTTAGACCAAGAAATCCCTAAACATGAATCAATAATATTCAAATAGTCATTTATGTGTTAAATAAAGGTAATTGTTACTGTGGAAACACAACCAGCACAGACAAAAAGTATTCCCATATGACAGTTTAATATGTAACTCACGAACACATGTTTCCATAGACACAAGTTTTTGTTATATGTCATTAATAACTGACTGGAAGTAAATGCTAACATGCATAGTTTCTAGTTTGATAAAAAAAAATCCCTTGAAAAAATAAAAAAAAGGTTTTTTATTTTTAAGCCCCCATAAACTATATGATTTAGTGATCGATCCCTCACTTTTTCATATTACAATTTAAGTCCCTAAATTTAAATGATATATTCTTTTTTAGTCCCTCACAAAGACTAATAAGAAAACCAAACAATTTAATGATAGATCCATCACAGGGATTAATAAGAAGCATACCCTTCAAATCTAAAAACTTAAACTATAATATGAAGAAGTAAGGGATCAATCACTAAATCATATACTTTATGGGGACTAAAAAATGAAAATCCCAAAAATATAACATGCACAAAATGAGAGGCAAACTTAGCATCAAATTTTAACGCCCAAAGTCTACATTTCAAGATATTGTGTGGGCTTTACCCATAGGACCTGTAGTTTATAAATGAGTCTTAATGAACAAGGATCTCTCCTTAATAAATGAACAATATACCATCCCTCGCTAGACAATGTGCAACTAGTGGGACTAGCACTATTATACAAAAAAAAAAAAAAAACTAGTGGGACTAGCACTATTATACCAAAAAAAAAAACTAGTGGGACTAGCACTAGAATCATCACACCTCATCCCTGCTTGGGTCACGTCACCCCACCTACCTTTTGGACTGTTGGCACTTTACCCAATGGTGTCACATATCTTCCACCACTACAAAGTACATGTTTGTTAAAACTTATAAGCTAAAGATTATGACTATTAGTTTTAAATAAACAGTTGTTGCATGTTTGTTTTGAAACTTATTTAAGCTGAAAACAACTTTAAAACTTTAGAATCTATATAAACTGGATAAGGGATGTTTATGAGATTATAGCTTATGGATTGTTTTTAAAAAATTCTTCTCGACACTAATGCCCCTGATAATCTTTTGCTCACACTCATCCAAAAAAATCTTGCAAGCAATACCAACTTGCAAATCAAATAAGAAGGAAAAAGTAACCAAACTATTAAAGCTGCCTCTATGAAAAGCTAGCTGCGCTCAAAACCAAGATCACTTGGTTACTAGATATGTAAATACAAAGGGAAATGGATGATGTGAAAGAATAAAAAATTCAACAAGTCAAAAATCTTTCCTTTTTACTAACAGGTTATAAATACTCAACTAGATCATGCAATGTTGTGTGCATCAATATTCCGCTCTCACCATCCATTGGATCAAGAGAATTTGACAATAATTTCAGCCATATGATTTTTGCAGGATATATTTCATCTAGTGGGTCAATCATAACAGAACCTTGAATATTTATGATTCGAAAAAAAAAAAAAAAAGATTGTTAGGCATCCTGCTCCTATATTTAAAACTGATAGCCACAATGAAATACACAGTTGCTTCACAGTGGATCAGGACATGTTTTAAACTCCTATTGAGGAACTGTGACTCTCTACAAAACCAAGCATAAACCTACGACTACTAATGATTGGAATCAGTCTTTGAACCTACTAATCCCAGACCATGAACTCTAGAATTGCAATTCAGACTACTAATCACAACAAGAATAATCCTTTGCTAATCGGTAAAAGTGATGGTTCAAATAAAAGTAATAGTCGGGCTAAACCGACTCACTCCGGATTATTACTAGGACCATTGACCCTAAACGGATTTAATTTGAATCTCAAAAATTCAGTCAGTTTAGAATCCTATAAAAGGGACTCAATTGAAGATCGAAGAGAGAACCAAGTTCATAATTATATCTCTAATGTTCTACAGAAGCTTATAGATCTATTTAAACTTCTATATTGTGGTTTGAGTTGAAGCAATAAAAATCTCTCCTCCTCCTCTGTCTCTCCCTCTTTCTGGAGGTGGCCTTTCTCTTTGCATTTTGCCAATGATGCCACTGCATCAAGAAAGTATCTATGAAAAAATTTAATTTTAGTGGGTTTTATAGGATTTTTGGTTAGGTTGGGTTTAAGCTCTTCAACTTCGAACCCAACGTGACTTGAGGTCCTTTTTTCCTAAGTTCTTTTGTGCTTGTTGGGTAATTGGACATTTTGTCCATCTTGAAAGCAATAAGTAAGGGGGTAACCTATGCTGGATGAAAAGAAGTTTCCCCTTGTAGTAAAAAATTGACAAGAAAGATTAATTAGTTTGTGGATGGCACACCACATTTTAAATAAGTGAGAATGGAATTGATGAAGGCATTGGTAGACGCAAAGTCAACAAAGGTCCAATGAAAACATGAAAGAACCACACAAACAATGATGGAGAAAATATATCTTCCTGAGATATGAGGGGGCACGGCTCTACACTGACACTATGAGGAGATACAGTAAATATCGGATGGGATTTATTTCATGACATTTTAAATTCGAACTGAGAATAAGTATGTATTAAGTACTTTGTTAAACAATTCCAGTGATAGACAAAGAGAGATGTGTGCCGCAACTTACATGTTTTGATGATGTGTCATATGAATACAATGTTACATGCACGTTTATATGTCTATTGTTGATGGTTCCATGCCTTTTGCTTCATATATTTTAAAAGCAGTACATTAGGACTCAAAAAGTATTTGGATAGAGATAGCAAAGGAGGATTATAAAGCATATATTTAAAACATAATCAGAATGCGTAGAAGTGTACAAAAAAGGATCCACATAATATTGGCACCAACCCATTGGAAGAGAAGTTCCAAATGCGATATAAGCCACATTAAATGTGAAGTCTATGTTTAAACATCTATTTTGAATCTGTTGTGACATATATTCTTCAGCATATTCGTACAAGTGAGATATTATTAAGCAAGGCATGTATATTCTCTCTTCACAGATAAAATTAGTGTCTATAGCAACCACGTTGACCTATATCATCATTTTTTTTTAACTGAGAAGGTTATCATCAACTTATATTCTATTTTAATGTCTCCAAAATTCCCTATGAACCAAAACCAACAAATATAACTTGTTACATAGTGCACGTTGCACCATCACAAATTTTAAATTGCAAACCTCTGTTTCCAGCTAACTTTTTAATATGTTTTGTTGATAATAATATCTTAAGTCAATTCATAAGTAGGTAATAACAAGGTAATTAATAACTGCGTATGCATTCCCCCAATTTATCTAATCAGTATACATATTACGATCAAGAACTTCCCAATGACATCAACAGAGAACCACCAAGAGCTTCTTCCTAAACAGATGCCAGAAGGAAACATGAGAAACCTCAAACATCAGCATGGGAGAACAAGTTTAAGTTGACTCCATCGCAAAAACTTTGAGATAATCCAAAAGAACACACAGGAAAATATAAAGTAAAATAACTTTTATTTCTCAATCTCCCTCTAATTTATTCTCTTGTTCTCTTTCACTTTCTCTCTCTCTATCTTTCCCAGACAGTTTCCAATCCCCAAAATAGGCAATCACAAAGGTTCTTCCCACATCCGCTTAAAAAACCTAGCCAGAAAGATATATTTATACCCTAGTACTCCCAAATTTGTGTTTCCAATTTCAATCACATGGCTTGAATATGAATTATCCTGGATACTTTACAACTTGGCTCACATTCAAGAAGACACCTTGACGAGCAACACAGCACACAAATCACGCTTCTTTAGTCGCATTATCTCACATTTTAGTACTCTACCCTTCAGAACTTCCCACTTAATCCATGACTTCAACGAGCTCAAGCATCTATACCAACATTCAAATCTAAACATCAATCTTCCCACTGCTGCAGGAAATTAACTCGAAGTATAACAGTGCACTTTGTAATCCACTTAAATCCCTCATCTCCACACAGCCATCAGATTCCCTTGTTCAGCTGCTCACATTATCAAAGCACTTCTATACATATGAAATGTATCTTGCAATTTCATATCAAAAGAGCCAGCTTGTAGAGCTCTTCCCTCTTCTATCGTATGTCTTCTTGGCTTTAGACTTACCGTGTTCTCCCTTTTAATCATACATCTGCCACTGAATCAATCACCAACACCACTAATGACTATCAACAGAGACAAAAGCTAGTGCTCGAGCTTAGGCACATACTTCAAATCGATCGTACAGTGATTAAGGATTATTCCTCGGGGATTTACAATAAATAATGTATCAAGGGAAATAAATCATCCAAACAGAGGACCCAAACTTTTACACAATTCGCCAAGACCAAATACAATCAGAGAGGTGCATCATAATTTAGGCTGAGTCAATAGCAAAAGCCTTGACATGAGATGGCGACGGTGTCGAGCGTGGACTGGTCGTAGCCCTGGCTTGACTTCAGGGCAGGAGAGTAGATGCCGAAGGCGTAGGATGATCCGCTGGTGCTCTGTATCCATATGCTTGCCACTGTTGATGCTCATTTCGCGCCTTCGCTGCTCAGCCACTGCTGCCGGTCACTCATTTTATTTTATTTTATTTTTTTGTGGGGGCGGGGTAGTTGGTCCGGTGACAGCCGTGGTTTCGTCTGTACTTGTGGCTGGAGAAGGAAAGAGGCTTTGATTTTATTCTTGGATTTTTTTTAGGGTCGATTGCTCAAATACTCCCTCGCTCAACCCCAATATTTTCTGTACCCCCAACTTTTGAAAAACCAATATTGTGCCCCTGTAGCAAACATCCGATCTTTTATGTACCCCTGCAGTAAACATCTAATTTTTTTCAACCTCATCCCATTAATTCCCCCAGCCGCACAAAATTGTAGTTTCCCCCGTAAGTGCATATATGTTTTTTGTAACTTGGAGAACATAAAATGCAATTTCTGTAAATATTATCTGTAAATGCATTGTTATATTATATAAAAATCGTAACTTGCAAAACACTAGTGAAACATGCATTAATACATAACATTAATATATATGTGGTTCATATATTAAATGAAGTAAACATTTATTGATGTTTGATTTGTTTGGGTGTTTCGTTAATTGTTGCATCTCTAATATAGTTTAAATTGTGCTTTCTTTCAAATGATGTACGCTTGCTAACTCGAAGGTGTAACAATAAATTCGATTTCAGCCAAAATGACATGAAGATTGAGGAGGATAATTTCCCCTCATAGTTGAATTTGTGATTTTGAGATCTGGAACTTCAAAAGAAATTTAGGTGATGAATTTTTAGTGGTAGAGTTATGCAAAAATGGATTTTTTGGTGGAAAAGGGAGAGACTGTGCCTGGCTATCACAAATGACTATGTTGTCACCGTGATTGTTCTGATGCCTCAAATGTATTCGATTCACCCATTGCCGTAAGAGTGCTGTTGCGCGACCTCTTTATAGGCTGCCTATATACCCCTGGGGGATCAAGTCTCACGTAGTTCAGTTGACCACTTTATAACCGTTTTGCTACTAAGAATTAGTGGGCTATTTTCTAGGGAAACGTTTCTCGTAATTACTCTACACATCGTCCATTAATTACCCACGTTCTACTGGTAGTGAGCACTAAGTACCAACGTGGCGGTTACAGATGTTTGGGATCTTCTGACCATTTCCACGTCTGCTCAATGTCTCCTAATATACATGTTCGTGCGTTATGCCTCCGCGTATTTCTCCGAGGATTAAGGTCGACCAACCAGACCTGTCGTTTGGTCGTGCCTTAGACTACTCGTACCTGAGTAGTAAGGTCGCCTGACTAGACCTGTCGTCTGGTCGTGCCTTAGACTACTCGAACCTAAGTAACAAGGTCGCCCGATCAGACCTGCCGTCTGATCATGCCTTAAATTACTCGAAATATCATCTTTTCTTGCGATATCCGACCGCCCGACAAAATCATTTAGTCTAGACTTGTCAACATATCGGATGACGTCATCGTGAGGTCACTTTACATGGATCGGGCCTACTGGGTCTCATGCCAGATAATCCACGTATCGTCTTTGCACGACACGTGTCCTAGGGCGGATTTTTACCTCCACAAAGATGATCCAAGGAAATACATCTCAGTTCATTAGGGTAGGAAAAGAACGTCGGAATGAAAACATTCGATGAATTCAAGTGTTTTAATATACTTATTGTGATAAAATATTTTCAGTATGTAAAACTGGGGGTTCTGCGAACTTGGTCCTAGTCCGTCTCACGACTGATCAGATCACCACCCGGAGAGTCTTTCTTGAGCCGCCCGACTGCTTCTCAGAAAGCAGGAAAAGTTGGTGTTGTTGTTGATCGCCTCGAGGGGAAATTGGGTGGGTTCTCCTCTCTGAGCTACGGATATACCACACAGAGAGCTGAAAAACAGGTAATCCTTTTCTGCTAGATAAGATCTTAAAAAAGGGGCTGCTGACACGTGGGAGGGAAATGTAAATGTGATCACCGTACAGAATTCAACCAGGGGGGTGTTAGCCGCCTATGGTTGAAATGTCGGGTATTGGTCAAAAAGCAAATATAAAGCAGAAGTAAATAAAAGTTGTAAAAAAGAAGAAAGTGACCACCGTACAGAATTCAACAAAGGGGTGTTAGCCGCCTCTAGTTGAAACGTCGAGTATTGGTCGAAAATCAGATATAAAGCAGAAGTAAATAAAATTGTAAAAAAAAGAAGAAAGTGACCACCGTACAGAATTCAACAAAGAGGTGTTAGCCGCCTCTAGTTGAAACGTCGAGTATTGGTCGAAAAGCAGATATAAAGCGGAAGTAAATAAAAGTTGTAAAAAGAAGAAAGTGACCACCGTACAGAATTCAACAAAGGGGTGTTAGCCGCCTCTAGTTGAAACATCGAGTATTGGTCGAAAAGCAGATATAAAGCAGAAGTAAATAAAAGTTGTAAAAAGAAGAAAGTGACCACCGTACAGAATTCAACAAAGGGGTGTTAGCCGTCTCTAGTTGAAACATCGAGTATTGGTCGAAAAGCAGCTATAAAGCAGAAGTAAATAAAAGTTGTAAAAAGAAGAAAGTGACCACCGTACAGAATTCAACCAGGGGGGTGTTAGCCGCCTCTAGTTGAAACGTCGAGTATTGGTCGAAAAGCAGATATATAAATAAAGTAGATAAATAGAGCAAGTAATAGAAATAACAGTAAACCGCCGGCTACTTGAACCTAGCCGCCTAGTAGGGGACGGTTGGTTCGGACTAGCCGCCTGGTACCTGGTTCTTGGTTTTCTGGATTTGGGCAGAACCTGGGTAGGGAAGTATTTTGACTTTGGCTAGGGTGGTGGTAGTGAGGGTTGAAAGTGGTGTTGGTGGTTTCCTCTTTTAGATTTGGGTAACACCTAGGTAGGAATTTGGTTTTGTTTGGCTAGGGCTAAGAGTGGTTTAGGACAATGGTTTAGAGGGGGTTTATGGAGAGTGGAATTTGGTGGGGAATGACTTTCCTTCTCTCTCAACTAAGGCTCTCCCTCTCTCTCTCTCTCTCTCTCTCTCTCTTTCACACACTTTGAAAATGAAATTATCCCCCATGATTCTCACCCTACCCCTCCTTTTATAGTAGAAAAGGGTGCATGGGATTATTCTTTGGGCAATAGCATGGGTTGGGTAAGAGGGTGTGGCCAAGTAACCATCATTGCAAAAAGACGCACTCTATGGTCCATTGGGTAATAGCATGAGTTGGACAAAAGGGTGAAGCTAAGTAACTTCACACCTAAGTAAAGTTGCTTTATGCTTTATGGGTGAGTTCAGATGCGAGCCGGCTAACCTAATTCAGCCGCCCGGGCAGGAACAACTAGTTGTAGTTAGCCACCCAGGGAGGGGCGGCTAGTTAGGAGATGCTGCCAGTATGATGACCTGCCAAACGTTCAATCTCTGACAAGTGGTGGTTTGAGGCAATTACTAAGGTAGAACCATCAGAGAAGGGGCGGCTAATTGGAACAAACTGCCGCAATCATCAGCATTAAATGATGTTTTATGTCCCATCTAAGGGAAGCGGTTGGGGGCGGATAAGGGGGGGCTAGTTGAAACTAGCCGCCCAGCGAGGGGCGGCTACTTTCAACTAGCCACCCGGCTTCTGGTCACTTAATTTTTCTAAGTGTTGGGGCTAGGGTTTCTCCTATTGTTCCTCTAATTCTCTAAAGTAATGTTCTATTTGATCCAAATGTGGCCATTTAAAAATATTACTTGAAGTAATTTTCTTCTCTTTGGACGGTCAAAATTGGGGTATCTACACCAGGGAATATAAAGAAAATTAAATAATTTAGGGATAGGTCCCTCCCAGGGATTTAAAAGGAACATATCCTTTAAATTTAGGGACTAAAACCAAAATATGAAGAAATGAGGGACCGATCACTAAATCTTACAGTTTATGGGGACTTAAAAATAAAAAACCCTTACAGAAATTAAATTTTATGTTCTACAAGTTACAGAAAACATACATGCACTTATAGGGAAAAACTGTGATTTTATGGTGCTAAGGGAATTAAAAGGAGGGTAGAAAAAAAATTGTGTTTGCTGCGGGGGTAAAAAAAAATTTCAAAAGGTGGGAGCACAGGAAATATTGGGGTTGGCTTGCAGGAGTATTTGGGCAATTGACCCTTTTTTTACTTCGTCTACACTTGTTGAGAAGGCAAAGATCACATGGTGTGTGTTTTTTTTTTCCGAAAATCAAGTGAACGGGCCTAAACCCACCATGCAAGCAGCTGACACACATACACACCCAACCCCCCGGGATCAGAATTTCTATGGAATGTCGGAACACGACGTGTGTCCCACTCCATCTCATTCCCTCATGTGACACCACGTGATGACTAACATATTGTTCTCCACATCATTCATGCCGTTTAATCCTCTCGTACATCTCAACCATCCATCATGCTTTTAATCACAACCCTCCATCGCTGTTGTCCATAAAATCTAAAGCCATTTTTTTTCAATCTCTCTCCTCGGTCATCACCCTCTCCCCACCCTTCTGCTTTAAAACCCTACCCACCACCGTTTGAAGCCCCCACCGGCATCACTGACCATCCATCCCCTGTCCCCCCTCATCACCGACCGAAGGTTGTTCTGTTTTATTAGTAAGTCATTTTTCTTTTCAGTATCTCCATTAATGTGTCTTGAATCTGTAGTTCCTTGAAGTTTCGGGTTTTCTTTTAGATATAAGCTCTTCATAAAAAAAATTATGGTCTCATCTGTTTTCCTTGGATTTTTTTATATGAGTCTTTTTTGGGGGCTGGTGGGGTTTGTTATTCAGGGTTGAAGGGTTTATATGGGTTTTAGTTATTATGAATCACTTGAGCTTTTTGTGGGTTTCATAAAAAGCTCTATATGGATTTTAAATTTCTAATTTTAGTGCTAGAAATCATTTTTTTTTCAGTGCTAGAAATCAAATTGTTTATTTGGGTCTTTCCTTGCTTTACACAAAAAATTCTTTAGATTATAATGTTTTCAGCATATCAAGGTATAGGAGAATCTGTTTGGAACATGATTATCCAAAGTAAAATAAAATGGTATGCTCTGTATGCTCTGATTATGCAGCTTTTATTTTTATTGTAAGTTGATGGAAAAATTTAGGTATTATGCAGTAGAAATAGGCAGAATTCCGGGCGAGTATAAGAGTTGGCCTGAATGCAAAGCACAAGTACATGAGTTTCTGTAACAACTATGGTTTTCTTAGTCGTTTTTTGATATTGTGCATGGGATCATATTGCTATAAGGTTTTGGAGGACTTATATATCTCCAATTTTAGAAGTTAAGATATAGTTAGAATTGTTATTCCGTTGTCTTTCCAACGCTTTTTACGGATCATGAATCAGATGAGTATCGATCAAGTTATGGGCCAAACTATGCCGAGAGGTCGGGCAGAGGAAATAGCGACGGCTCAAGGGGAGCCGTTGGTATTTGTGACGGATCCAATAGGAGTTGTCGTCGATCTGGGAACAATTTCAAACTCAAATATTTCAGTTTTTAGAAGGTTTTAATGTGATTTATTTGATTAGAATGTATCGATTTGTTGTCCCCATGTGTATGACGTCTATTTTAACCCCTCTCTCTCTTGTTCCCATGGAAACCCTAAAACCCTAAAGGCTTCTCTTTCTTTTCCCTTCTTTTGGAGCTACATTGATTGGATCTCAAGGAAGGAGTTGTTTGGTCTGGTTAGATTGCTGTAAAAATTCCTGGCTTGGTTTGCGTGTCATTGGGCCGAAGTCTGGTTAGTTGCTGTAAAAATTCCTGGCTTGGTTTGCGTGTCATTGGGCCGAATGTGAGTTGGTCTAGTTTCTATGTAGATTTTGAAACTACTTATATTTATATCATGACCGCATTATGCCTATTTTATAAATACAACTATTATCTTGAGTATGGAATACATGAGCATGACATCACATTTTGAGACATTATTTTATGTATGAACTATATTTTGGAGACTATGTTATTCTTGCATGCAAACTATGGGTTGATGAATTGATCATGCATGCATATCATCCGTCTACGTGACACCCATCTGCATGACATCGTCTACGTAACGATCGGTCTGCGTGACCACGGTCCAGTGGGACCCTATTAGCATGACATTGTCTGTGTGACCAAGCTCTTGATGGAGCACCTCTTTTGCTGCATGCCATACGGGCATGCATGTCCGTTGCATCATATAGTATAGTGCCTTTGAATTTTATGGTTATTTCTCTAAAGAGATGCATTGTTATTTTACAAGTTTAGTACAACTTACAAATGTTTTCCTTACTATGATATATTATGTTCTGTGTGACTCAAATTCTATAACTCTGTTATTTTCAAAATTATTATTAATGGGACACCATAGGTCCATTCACTAAGTGTGTGGTTGCCCACCCCTCCTTATTTTCCCTTTTCAGATTAAAAACTTAGAGTGGTGGATTTCATGTAGCTGTGGACGAGATCATGTTTTCTAGAAGGCTAGACTTTGCATAGAAGGTGTTGGTCTTTTCTTTGGCATGTAGAGGACCTGAATGTATGATAGTATAATATAGTGATATTTAGAGTTTAGTTATTCCCGATATATATCCAGTATTTGATAACTTGTTTTGGATTTTATCCTTGTTAATTGATGAATAAAATATGATGATATTTTCTTATGTACTCTGGAAAAAAAAAATAGTCTCTGAGATTCAAGGAAATTTAGTTAACGCAACCTGATTTTACGCTTCAAAACGGCGATGTGGATTCGGGGCCATTACAACGGGTCCTAGATGCAGTGGTAAGACAAGCTCTATCCATTAACTTTTATCTGTAATTGTTGTTATGCCTTGTTGAACTCTGCTTTCCTTTGGATAGGTCGGCCATTCCCTTGCGAGGATTTTGCCATTCAGATGACCTTGATGGACAATCTCCGAGACGAGAGGGACAGGCTTCCTCGACAAGTCAGGATCCTCAAGTGGCGTCTTAGAGACACGGAGTCAACTTAGGCTACAGGTGTGTCGGTATCGGATTTTGGGAGGGTCGGCCTCCTTCCCTCCAATTTTTTCACGATGGTGTGTGTGGGGGTTCTTCGAGGATTCGGGTCCGGTGCACGCATTAGCAGGCTCAGTTGGATCATCTCTCCATAGCGTGGTGGGGGGTTTCGTTCCTTGCTGAGGCGCCCGACAGCTACTTAGGAGGATTCAAAGGGGGTTTGTGATTGCCACCTGCTTTCTCAAAAAGAAGAAAAAGTTGGGGGTGAATTTGATCGTCATTGTGGGGGAGTTTGTGGGGTCTCTGCTCTGGGACACAGTTCAAAATTAAAAAAGGATGCCCCGGATGGGGAAATTTTTCCAATTGAATACCATACATAGAGGTGAAAAACAAGGATCCCATTCTGCTTCAAGAACTTGCTAGAAGAGATTTGAAGGTTGGGGTGTAGGTGAGGGTCGGCTAGTGGAAATTAGCCGCCTGGTGGAGGACGGCTGGTTTGGGTTAGCCGCCTGGGACCTAGTTCAATTTGGGCAGAACTTGGATTGGAAATGGATTTGGTTTTGGCTGAGGTTAAAGTAGGTTTAACCTGAGTTTTAGAGAGTGGACTTGGAGAATGGATTTGTGTAGGGAATGGGTTTCTCTCTCACTTTCTCTCTCAAGGGTTTTGAAGTGGTAGTGTAGGGTGTGGACTTGGGAATAAAAAGTATGTGTGTGGTGATGTTGTAATGGATTGAGAATGTGTAGAAAATGAGTTGGATGCCCCCTATTTATAGTAAAAAAAAGGGGCAGGGGAGTGTCCATTGGACAATAGATCAAATTAGATAATAAGGTGGTTGAATTGACCCCCCATTAATCCTTTGTTCTTCTGACAATGTCCAGGTGAGGGGCGGCTAGTTGAAAGTAGCCGCCCAGTTAGGAGCAGTTACTCTCAAGTAGCCACCCCAATGATGACCTGCCAAATGTCCCATCTCTGATAAGCGGTGGCTTGGGTCAGTTATTAGGGTTGAATTGGCCAAGATGGGGGCGGCTAAAGGGCACAAACCACCGCAATCATCAACATTAAATGTTGCTTTATGTCCCATCCAGGGAAGCGGTTTGGGGTCGGCTAAGGGGGGTGGCTACTCTTAAGTTGTCGCCCCTGTCCAGGTCTTTAGATTTTCTAAGTGTGGACTAGGGTTTCCAGTTTAGTTTTTCTAAGGAAGTTTTCTATTAAATGTCAAAATGTGGTCATTTTCTAATATTACTTAAAGTAAATTTCTTTTCTTTGGACAGTCAAAATTAGGGTATCTACAATTGTCCCTCATCGAACGGAGTTTTTGTGTGAAACAGAAAGACTTCGATCGATGATAAGGAAAGAGACCCTTATTTTGGCCGGCCCAACCTTCAAGAAGTTTAGGTAACATGACCAATACTATTTAGGGAGTTGATTTAAACTGTCAGAGGCTAGGTCTTGACTAGAATTTTCAACTGAAAAGATGATCGATCTAGGTGGAAGGCGGAAAAAGTAAAGTAGCGAGTGATCCAACTCTCGGACGGGGTTCTTAGCCATCATGCACAGAGCAGCACGACGTCAATTTCCTTGTGCCTACCGTACCCATGCTTGGGTAACTCAGCAAATCAAGTTGATATCACCAACATAAAGCAAGTAAAAGGTGTTGAGTTGGTGAATTGGATCATCCGAAGGATAAAAATTATGACAAAGAACCATAACTAAAGAAATTCGAACTGAACGGTACTGGAAATGTGATAAACTTCAAGAGAGTTGTGTTTGATCAAGTAGGATTTAGGAATTAAACCAATACATGACTATTCGTTTTTAGAAAACTTGG
This sequence comes from Acorus calamus, assembly GCA_030737845.1. Taxonomy (NCBI): domain Eukaryota; kingdom Viridiplantae; phylum Streptophyta; class Magnoliopsida; order Acorales; family Acoraceae; genus Acorus; species Acorus calamus. Next base: position 8,119,500 of record CM060879.1, read on the forward strand.
AAGCAGGTGTGCTTGAGAGGCTGGCAGGAGGGGACGGCTAGTGGATTTTAGCCAGCGCACAGGGGGAGGCGGCATGTTGGATTCAGTCAGCGGGCGGGGGGCGGCTAGACGCGACCAGCCGCCGCCCTTCTGGTCCCTTATAACCAAAAGGGACCCTCTCTCTCCCCACGTTTCTTTTTAAAATTGTTTCTCTCCCTTCATTACTCCTTCATTTCAAAACTGAAATCCTTCATTTCCTTTACTCTCTTTTCCTCCATTTTGACCTAATCAATCTCTTCCTCCTGATTTCGAAACCCTAGGTCTTTGGGTTCTTTTTTTATTTCCAATCCAAGAAGATGACGAGGTCAAAGGCGATAGCTTGAAGAGGGAAACGATCACGGGTGGCTCGTGGAGAGCGTAGCCCGAGCCCCTCATCGTTGGAGAGCGAGAGGGTAGAGGAGGAGGTCGTGGGTGAGGAGGTGGGTGCGGCAGAGACGCCGTTGGTGGGCACTGGCACGGGTGAGGTTGGGGATATGCCTTCGGGGGCTGTCCTAGAGGTGGGAGTGGTATAATTGGGTATTCGTGCAAGAGAAAGTGCGGTGATCGACCAGTGGTGGCCGAGAGCACGGGTTTGGAGGCCAGAGCGTCGGCCGTGGGTGCGGTCAGGGGGTAGAAGTCGAGGAGGTTAGTGAGAGTGAGAAGACATCCTTGGATGCTATTGTAGGGATGTTAGATAGGAAGGCTACGGAGCCCAGGGCTGAGGAGGAGGAGAGAAGGGCCTTAGGTGTTTTTGAGGGGTTAACCTCTGGTGCAGTGGGCACGAAGGGAGGCGAGGGGGTCGAGGTTGAGGCCGAGGACACAGATGTAAGGGCTGAGGCCACAGAGGCCGGGGGTATTGGTGTGGGGGAGGCTGAGGAGGCCGAGGGGGGGGGGGGATGATGAGAAGGGAGGTGACGACGGGATGGATGATCCCAATGAGGCCGAGGTGGTGGCTCCCGGGGCTACACGAGCCATGGTATGCCTCTATTCCCTTTTGCATGCTACTCTTATGTTTAAAATTCTTATATGCTAATGGTTGTGGTATATACTTAGGAGTACTGTACATATATATGCATGAGAGTGTGTAGGGGATTTCAATTGATCACGGTTGGATTTGGCGGGCGTGGCATAGAAAGGGGCAACCTATATATATATATTCTTACTATACATGCATATATATACACACATGAAGGAAAAGAGGAGACATGGTACAAAAGAAAGAAATAGTAGAGCATAGCATGCTTGTACTATTTTTTTGTTTTGTTGGAGATCTTGCTTGCATATGGTGTGGGTGTTTAAATCATGGTGGGGTAAAAGGGGGGGCATGCATTCATGGGTTTATGGGGTTCTAAGTGGGTGGTTATGGCAATGTTCTGTATGTGTATTTAGGAAAGGAAAAAATTTTATGTGGTTTTACTATGATAAGTATGCGTATAACATAGGTAGTAGTATATGAAAAGAAGTAGACATGCATATGATGGTTGACCATGGTGGGATGAAGGGAAGGGTGTAAAAAAGGTCTTGTAGTGAGGGAGGCTGACTATTTTTTAGGTTCATATGTTTCATGCTTTTATTTTGGTATGTGGGAATTGTTTTACTAAGCATGGTTTAAAATGAAGAATTCTTACCTCTTGAATGTCCTTTTGCCTGGACTAACCCCCCCCCCCTTTTGTTTCTGCGGCCGAACCCTATTCGGGCCCTTTGACATGGAACGAAGAGGTGGTACTCCGCCTTGGGATGGGAGGAGAGGGGTGGAGGCACGCCTTCACCAGAGGTTGGAGCGGAGGGACAGGGATATTCAGCAGGTCCACCTGTGGGAAGCAACTATGAGGGGGAAGTTGGTGGGTGGAGGATCCATGACCGAGGTGGACCTAGACCTTCTTTCTCTCGAGCAAGAGTACTCCATTTCTGCCTCCTTGGCCACAGGGGCTACCTTTAGCCAGGCTTCCTGTCCATCGGTGACTCTGAGCCGTGGGATATATGTGAGGGCTGTGTCTTCGGTCCGAGAGACTCCTGCTGCTCCGGACGCTCCAGAAGTCCAGTCTTCTCCTTAGCTGCCACCTCCTCAGCTAGGCCAGGATGTTCCTCCATCGACCCAGCCTTCCGCAGATGATGATACACCAAGGTATATCATTTCCCTTAGCCTTTGGTAGAAAACTTTGGTGTTTATGGTAATAGGTTGAAGTTTTCATCTCTCTCTTGGCTTAAGTGATCTCTAGGGTAATTTTTGTCTTGGTTTTAATAAAAAAAACTCATATGTATGGCAAAGAATTTATGCTTTCTTCTTTTATTTTGGCCCAAGTGATTATTGTGATGATGATATTCGGATTTTGGGCTCTGTGGACCTCTATTTATCTTTTCTTTTATAAAGACTTTCTGATGCAGACATCATGGCCACACATTATAGAATGACTGAGATAAGATGGATCAACGAAAGCAGAGACATCGTGATCGTTCGGGGGCACCTAACTTCAAATGGCCATAACTTTCAAACCGTATATCAGAATCGCCATTATTATATGTCCACGCGTTCGTATCATTGAGCCACTACGTCAATTTTTGGAGCATTCTGAGATCGTATTCGAGGACAAATCGACAGTTGAAAGTTAATTTTGCTATTTTAGGCAGTTTTTAGGATTTGTTGGGATTTATCTCATGTAATTAGTTATTATATTTAGATCTGAAACTCCAATCATATATTTAAATTCAAATTTAAATATTTATTAGGAGATTTTTTTGTTAGGTCTAAGATTTATATAATTAGTTGAGACCCTAGTTTGTTGGGATTCTCCACTTTATAAATAAGCATGTAAACCAATTGACAAGAGGATTATTGATTAGTTGAAGTTTATTTATTTTATCTATAGTATTTTGTTAGGAGTGCTAACATTTACACAGAACCACCAAATATCTGGTATTTCTTAGGAAATCAATAGGACTTTGAAGCCCAACATCCCTGGTATTCTGCATGAAGAATCAACAGCCTTGTTGGAGCCTGCAAATTTATTTCTTAGATCGAATTAGCTGAAGAGCATGATCCCTCACGCTGCATCAGTTGGTATCAGAGCTTGCGTCAATCTTTGGTGCATCATTCTAAAAAAAAGAACATGCCGCCGAGAAGACGTCCTCTTAGCGACACCTACGACCATGAGGAGCTACATAACACCATCGCAGCAGCTATAGCAGCAACTAATAGGTGCATGGACGAAAGATTGGAAGCAATCACGCGCCAGATGGAGATGGTGATGGTGTTTATGCAGCGTTATGAACGATCTCCAACCCCGCGATCACGATCACCAGCCCCACGATCCCCGACCGCGCAATCTGAGGCAGATGATTCCATTGGAGGAGATTTCGATAATTCGTTCGAAGAGACGATCCATCCAACTATCTTCGATGAAGATGAAGATGATGAAATTGAAGAAGCATAACCTATCTTTGATGAAGATGAAGATGAAGAGATTGAATAGGTAACCTATTTTCGATGAAGATGAAGGGGTTGAAGATGAGAACTTTCCACCTATTTTGGATGAGGAGATTGAAGATGCGAGACTTTCCCATATCTTTTATGCAGAGATCGAGGAAAAAGACCTTCCACCTGTCTTTGATGAAGAGATGGAGGAGATTGAGTCCAAGAGTCCCCCTAAAATATTTGGTAACAATTATCACATCCTTTCTTTATCTACTACCTCTCATCATAGCCTTTTCACCACCAAAATCATCAACACCCACATATTTTATGTGACTGGAGCTTCATCCAAATCGTTCCCGCTAAACCCCTTTCAATTCACTCATACTGCTTCACCATCGAAAAAGCTATCACATGAAGCATTTCAGCCACCCTACCATTATTTTGTGGATCCATTCTTTTCCTTCTTCATTTCATCTGATCCACCATCCCTTCTCATAAAGTTATTGCTTGAAAGCTAGATTTGTGAGTATTGGTCCGATTGGATGGATGTTATGCGGCACCCTAAGAGATTCGTTATTCGTAAGAAATCCATATCTGAAGTTCATGGTGACAGCTTTGTTGAGGATCTGAATTCGAGGGTGAATTCTCTCCAGCCTGGGGAGGATGATGCAGACATCATGGACACACATTATATGAACGGCCGAGATCAGATGGATCAACGAAAGCAAAGACATCGTGATCATTCGGGGGCGCCGTAACTTTAAATGGCCATAACTTTCAAACCGTAGATCAGAATTGCTATTATAATATGTCCATGTGTTTGTATTGCCGAGCCCTACAGGATTAGTAGCCATACCACTACGCAAAATTTCAGAGCGTTCTGAGATCTTCTTCGGGGACAAATCGATGGTTGAAAGTTAAATTTGCTATTTTAGGCAGTTTTTAGGATTTGTTGGAATTTATCTCATGTAGTTAGTTATTATATTTAGATCTGAATCTCCAATCATATATTTGAATTAGAAGATTTGTTTGTTAGGTCTAAGATTTATATAATTAGTTGAGACCCTAGTTTGTTGGGATTCTCCACTCTATAAATAAGCATGTAAACCAATTGACAAGAGGATTATTGATTAATTGAAGTTTAATTATTTTATCTATTGTATTTTGTTAGGAGTACTAACATTTACATAGAACCACCAAATATCTGGTATTTCTTAGGAAATCAACATGTCTTTGAAGTTCAACATCCCTGGTATCCTGCATGAAGAATCAATCGTCTTGTTGGAGCCTACAAATTCGTTCTTTAGATCAAATTAGCAGAAGAGTATGATCCCTCACGCTGCATCACTTTCTTTTGTGTAGTTTTATGTTTTGGGGACAATTTTTATTTTTATGGGATAGTTTTGGCTTTTCTCATGCATGGTTTGGTATATTTAACATGGATGTTTGGTGTTTTGAAATGTCTTTCGATTTAGGTTGATGCGTATGAATTTTTGTTTTGTAAGTTTGATTCATGGATGAACATATGATTTTAAAATATAGTTGTTTTTTAAGTATATTTACACAGGTTTCATGAATGTATACGTGTATGAAGTGCATGTATGCAGGTTTTGGAAAAAAATGTTCTTAATAGGTATTGGAGACTTGAAGAGTTGATCAAAACTGGACTGACAGTGTAGGGTGGGCAGTAGGTATGGGGCTAGTTGTTTTTAGCCACCCAGTAAGGAGCGGCTAGTTTTAGCCATCCCGGGACTGGGGAGTTTTTACCTGAGATAATGAGGTGGGGGCGGCATGTTGAGAATAGCCGCCTGGTATCTGACGGCTAGTTGTCAGTAGCCACCCCCTACCTAAGGCAATTTCCTATTTCTGCTACTTGTCTACTGCTGCTGAAAGTGTTTGTGAGTGTTTGGTCAACCTTCAAAACCTGTAAAAACATTCTTTCCATGAAGTGTTAAATCTGTCCTGATTAGGCCCCTGCACTGACTTTCGAACCCCTCCCACTCGAATTGTCAAGTGCTACAACACATCTAAGGTAATTGAAAGTAATGTGAAGAAAAGGTGAGAGAAGCCGTACTCGGCATAAAGAGGAGGGAGTCTAAGTGACTCTAAGTGTGAGAATACGTGAGAATCAGGTGTGTGTAAGAGTGAGACAATTTCTTCTCAAGTGTGTGTGGAAGGGTATGAAATGAGTATAATAGGGACAATTTTCCTTTGGTATGGGGAGTCAATTGTGATATTTTAAGAAAATTGAGTGCCTAAATGTCTTGGAAACACTCGTGACGGCACCTACAGGACAGGTGACACCTTTTTTTCTTCTTCTGGATTTCTTCAGGGGCTTTCGCAAGAACATTCAGCCCATACTTTTCCTTTCTTTTCTTCTGATTTTATTAATCATGCAAAGACTCTTTTATTATTTTTTTTTGGCTTTTGGACATGGAATTATTGGGCTATGGTGGGGTTCATATGAAGTGTGTTTGGAATTTATTTGGTGTATGTATGAATGTAAGAATGTAGGGATATCTTGTTTATATGGGTGTTTTGGTCTTGTAGGACTTTTGCAGGTTTGATTGCAGAAGAAGTTCAGCAATTGGGTCGGACAGAAGTGCTGCAAATGCTCCAGATCGACGGCTCTGAGGAGAGCCGTCGCTTGTATAGAGACGACACATGCAGGAGCCGACGTATATAGATCGATGGCTTCTTTAGTTTCCGTCGGAAACACTCGTGACGGCACCTACAGGATCCGTCCCGAAACCATTCCAACCTTTTCCCATCTTCTTATCCTATGAAACATTGAAAACACTAGACCAAATGATCATATCTGTTCTTTTTGGGCCCCTGCTTAGCGTTATTTCTATCTTCTTCCTGTTATATCAAGGGCCCAAATTGTAACACAAAATCGGAAGGATCAGTTTTGAAAGAGCAAACCTGATAAGGGCTGGATGTTGAGGGAAGATGGCGTATCAGCATATTATTCTATTAACTTGGGAATTGTACTCATTTTGCCGCATCAGGGTTTGCCTGGCTAGGTATAGCTTATAGAGAGGGTTCCTAGATGTGAAAAACTTTAACCATCTTGATTTGTGTTACTAAAACATACTGTAAAAACTATAAATATGCCAAGTTAATAATCATGACCAACTTTCATATTTACAAAGCTTTAGATGAACTCATGTGAGTGTGTGTCATGTCAATTTAATAAATGGTTCACCGTTAGACTGGAGGCCCCATTTATCCTGTAATTCTGGTTTAATTCTGTATTGTAGAAAGGGGGAAGTGAATGAATGGTGGTGAGAGTAATATTTTCTTCGAACCATTAAAATTCCCCAGTCCTAGCACACATCCTAAATCACTCGGTCCCCTAGTTTTCATCTTTACTGCTCTCCCTTTTTTCTTTTTTCTTTTTTTCTTTTTCTTGGTGAAGGACATGGACCCGCTTTGGATATCCATTTTCACTTTTATTTTGGGGAGGCATTTCTATTTTTTTACCTCCCTTCTCTCCCTTTTTTTTGTTTTGAAAGCATCAACAGTGCTAGAGCCAGTTTCTTTGGGACATGTATTGGGATTGGGGGCAACTCCATGGGTCTTGGTCAACATGAATAAAATTTAAACAAAAGAATAACAATTAAAAATTTCCCTAGTCTACTATCATGGGAAAAGTCTCTGCCTACTCGATGGACCAAGTTTTAAACTGCATAAGTGAGATGAAAATGGCAAGTGCGATAAGTATTAGTTCAAGTGAAGCATGGGTTATCTTCAAAGCTATTCAATCATTTTATCAGGCACAAATGCTGGGATACACAGTAGTTAATGGTAAAATTTTTAAAAATGCTAAAGTGCTATGCATAAAATTTCTTTAAATAGAGTGCATTCCACTGACCTGAGAGTTCCTCTCCTTCGACGTCCACCAGGCGATAAGTATTCCCAGAATAAGCATGAGTAATTACATACAGTGTCACGCCCTAGGGCGGCCGTCCCCGAGACATGGCAAATATATATATGATATCAGCAATCCATACATGAGATCAAATAAGGACTACAAAACATCAAAGGCAATAAAGCAATAACCAAGTAACTGACATCAAATATATACAAATAGCGGAAGCTCAAATGACTAAGTCTGTAATTCAAAGACATATTTACATACTAGAGTATACAATCAACTGTCCTGTGAGAGCCAATATACACAACAACAGACATCAACAGTCCACGTACCGTGCACAAGCACAAGTATAATACATACAAGGAAAAAGGAAATGATGATGGCCTCTCACTCGCAAGACATCCACTGCGAACGCGGGTCTCCTACTCGTACTGCGCCAGGGGAGCTCTTCTCTTGGATTCGACTCAGCGTCAACTGGAGAAAAACATAAGCGAGGGGTGAGCAACAAGCTCAGTGAGTGGTCGGAAACCAAACACCAACATAATCATTTGATACTAAGGCAATCTCCTATCAAGGAAAGCCAGGGGTAGAAACCCAACGGTTAAAAGGGTCACACGGCGGTGCAACCATACCCCGCCCACGCCCTAGCCCCCATAGGGGTGAGTCTAGGGACTTGAAGGGAAAAATTTATTGTTCTACACCGTTCGTCATCCGGTAGCGCTCTCCCGGGCAGCCTCTACCTGGAGCCAGCCACGTTCAGTACACTGTCGATAGCGTCGATGGTACCTACAGGTGGGGGTCCACCCAGGGTGGCTCGTACCTAGGAAGCATCCACACGGATCCGGCAAAGGGGAGAATGATTCATGCTCGCAATATCGTCCGATGGTCCACCCTCGTGTAGCCTCACCTGGTACACTCCCATGATCAGTACATCCGCCGAATGCATCGGGAGTACCTAAGAGTGGGAGTCCTCTGTCTCGGTGCCCCGGTACAACAATATTGGGAGCCCACCCTACTCACACCAACACCCTCACCCTCACCCCGATGGGTGACATAGGATCTTGGGATCAATACCCTCACCCTCACCCCGACGGGTGACATTGGATCTTGGGAAATTGCACAAACTGGCAGATCGAACCAACGCCGACCCACCACACCCTCACCCTCACCCCCTCCTCGGGGTAACATAAGCTCTTGGGGAAGAGGTCGATTGTTCTACATTGCTCGTCATCCGGTAGTCTCTGCCGGTGTGGCCTCTACTACCTGGTAGCCTCCCAGGTCTCTATCTCTGCTATATGGGCACACCAACATGTGTCGTGGATAGTTCCCAGGAGCACCTCACAGGGTTCAGGCCTCTACCGGACTAGCCTCCCAAGAGCGCTACCTCAGCCGTATGGGCACACCAACACGCATCATGAGTAGTATCTAGGAGCGTCCCACCGGACTTTACTACACCGGGCAGTCTCTACTCGGAGCCGACGAAGGAAAGAACACTCGACACCCGCGAATACGATCCCTATGGATCCGTCATCATCGGTTATCAAACATCGATAAGCGCAACGAATTCTCATGAATTCCCTCTAGGGCGCATAACTCAGATGCGGAGAAGACATTTTATTATAAGTGTCAAAGCCATGGTATGACCCCACAAGAGGTCATACACTTGTCTAACACATTAGACAAGAATCATGGTCATATCGGCATATATATATAATATGCAATTAACTACCCAACGATGGCCTACTTAAACATGCATACACGGCTTCAAACAGGTAAACACACAAATTACAGCCTAATATACATTGGATAACACCAACCTAGAAGGGAAGGGTTAAGCGCGATCCGCGCAACAACAGGTGCATGCCAATAATTCTAAGCAAGCCTGAGTCAAGTAGGAACTACATCTACTTACTCAGCTCGCGAAAAGAGGGAGGGCGAGAGAGAGGGAAAGCCTCATCCTCTCTTGAAGCGGGTCATAGTTTTGCCCCAACTAGATGGGTGCAACAACTATACCATACCCTCGAGTACTAAATCAGGAATATTACGCATACACCCCGTTATTAACCCAAGTTAAACATGCTTGATAAATAGGGGTAGTATTTCAAACAAAACTACCTAAGTCATGTCATATTCTATATAATACATATTCAAGTATAAGGTCGAATAGGGGTTCTACACAATATACGAGCTATATAACCTAGCATGCATGATATCTAGCATATTTAGGGTGCAATTAAAGCCCCATGGAAGCGCGAAGCACGACTACATGCATTGAGCGCTCCCCGAAGGGTTGGAATCAAACCACTCACCGATACACGGGTTGACGCGCATCCCATCCGACGAGATCTGTAAGTCAAGGGTATCAAATGATGAGTAAAATCACATACAAACACATAAAATCAATTAGGATGCCTAAGACATAGACATCCACGCAAACGGGCTCGAACGCACGCAAGCATGCACGCACGCACACGTGCTCGAGCCCCCCGGACACCCACTCGAGGGTGCCGACCCTCAGCACGCCCAAACAGGACCCCGGGGAGCCCCGGGAGCCCAGACCGCGCTTAGACGCGCGCATGCACGCGCGCCCCCGCACGCATCCAGCGCGTGCACCCGCGCGCACGCCCCCGCTGGAGGCTCCTGCGCAGGTCCTGGCCCAACAGCCGAGGAATCTCCAGTAGACTCCTCGCCTCGGGTAGGTTCGAAAAACCTCCGAAGCCCGAGGGTGACCACGTCCACGCACCCGTCTCCGAGGAGGCACATCAGCAAACTAAGGAACCAGCACTAGGATCAAAATACTCATATAGAAATCCTAGGACTCATCTCAAAGAAAACGATTGGCTCAGACAGGACCTGGCACTGATACCAACTTTTGTCACGCCCCAGGGCGGCCGTCCTCGAGACATGGCAAATATATATATGATATCAGCAATCCATACACGAGATCAAATAAGGACTACACAATATCAAAGGCAATAAAGTAATAACCAAGTAACTGACATCAAATATATACAAATAGCGGAAGCTCAAATGACTAAGTCTATAATTCAAAGACATATTTACATACTAGAGTATACAATCAACTGTCCTATGAGAGCCAATATACACAACAACAGACATCAACAGTCCACGTACCATGCACAAGCACAAGCATGATACATACAAGGAAAAAGGGAATGCTGATGGCCTCTCACTCGCCAGACATCCAACGCGAACGCGGGTCTCCTACTGGTACTGCGCCAGGGGAGCTCTTCTCTTGGATCCGACTCAGCGTCAACTGGAGAAAAACATAAGCGAGGGGTGAGCTACAAGCTCAGTGAGTGGTCGGAAACCAAACACCAACATAATCATTTGATACTAAGGCAATCTCCTATCAAGGAAAGCCAGGGGTAGAAACCCAACGGTTAAAAGGGTCACACGGCGGTGCGACCATACCACGCCCTCGCCCTAGCCCCCACAGGGGTGAGTCTAGGGACTTGAAGGGAAAAACTTGCTGTTCTACACCGTTCGTCATCCGGTAGCGCTCTCCCGGGCAGCCTCTACCTGGAGCCGGCCACGGTTAGTACACTGTCGACAGCGTCGATGGTACCTACTGGTGGGGGTCCACCCAGGGTGGCTCGTACCTAGGAAGCATGCACACGGATCCGGCAAAGGGGAGAACGATTCATGCTCACAATATCGTCCGGTGATCCACCCTCGTGTAGCCTCACCTGGTACACTCCCATGATCAGTACATCCGACGAACGCATCGGGAGTACCTACAAGTGGGAGTCCTCTGTCAGGGCAGCTTCAATGTCGGGGTCCCGGTACAACGATATTGGGAGGAAACATTACATGCTCGCAACGCGAACCCCATGGGAAACCAACTACACAAGCTGATGGGTCGAGTATCAACTCGAGCCCACCCTACTCACACAACACCCTCACCCTCACCTCGACGGGTGACATCGGATCTTGGGATCAATACCCTCACCTCACCCTGACGGGTGACATTGGATCTTGGAAAATTGGACAAACTGGCAGATCTAACCAACGCCGACCCACCACACCCTCACCCTCACCCCCTCCTCGGGGTGATATAGGCTCTTGGGGAAGAGGTCGATTGGTCTACACTGCTCGTCATCCGGTAGTCTCTCCCAGTGTGGCCTCTACTACCTGGTAGCCTCCCAGGTCCCTATCTCTGCTATATGGGCACACTAACATGCGTCGTGGATAGTTCCTAGGAGCACCTCACAGGGTTCAGGCCTCTACTGGACTAGCCTCCTAAGACCGCTACCTCAGCCGTATGGGCACACCAACACGCGTCATGAGTAGTATCTGGGAGCGTCCCACCGGACTTTACTACGTCGGGCAGTCTCTACTCGGAGCAGACGAAGGAAAGAACACTCGACACCCACGAATACGATCCCTATGGATCCGTCATCATCGGTTATCAGACACCGATAAGCGCAACGAATTCTCATGAATTCCCTCCACGGCGCATAACTCAGATGCGGGGAAGACATTTTATTATAAGTGTCAAAGTCATGGTATGACCCCACAAGAGGTCATACACTTGTCTAACACATTAGAAAAGAATCATGGCCATATCGGCATATATATATAATATGCAATTAACTACCCAACGATGGCCTACTTAAACATGCATACACGGCTTCAAACAGGTAAACACACAAATTACAGCCTAATATACATTGGATAACACCAACCTAGAAGGGAAGGGTTAAGTGCGATCCGCGCAACAACAGGTGCATGCCAATAATTCTAAGCAAGCCTGAGTCAAGTAGGAACTACATCTACTTACTCAGCTCGCAAAAAGAGGGAGGGCGAGAGAGAGGGAAAGCCTCATCCTCTCTTGAAGCGGGTCATAGTTTTGCCCCAACTAGATGGGTGCAACAACTATACCATACCCTCGAGTACTAAATCAGGAATATTACGCATACACCCCGTTATTAACCCAAGTTAAACATGCTTGATAAATAGGGGTAGTATTTCAAACAAAACTACCTAAGTCATGCCATATTCTATACAATACATATGCAAGTATAAAGTATAATAGGAGTTCTACACAATATACGAGCTATATAACCTAGCATGCATGATATCTAGCATATTTAGGGTGCAATTAAAGCCTCATGGAAGCGCGAAGCACGACTACGTGCATCGAGCGCTCCCGGAAGGGTTGGAATCAAACCACTCACCAATACCCGGGTTGACGCGCATCCCATCCGACGAGATGTGTAAGTCAAGGGTATCAAAATGATGAGTAAAATCACATACAAACACATAAAAATCAATGAGGATGTCTAAGGATAGACATCCACGCAAACGGGCTCGAACACACGCAAGCATGCACGCACGCACGCGTGCCCGAGCCCCCCGAACACCCACCCGAGGGTGCCGACCCTCAGCACGCCCAAACAGGACCCCGGGCAGCCCCGCGCGCAGGCGAGCCCCCGCATGCATCCAACGCGTGCACCCGCGCGCGCGCGCCCGCGTGCAGACTCGCACGCCCAATCCCCAAAACCCCCTCCCATGCCCCCCACAGCACCCAAACCCAAACACCTCACATGCATGCCCTCCCAAGCACTTATAAATGCATGAAAACCAATTAAAGAAGAGGGAAAACTCACCCAAATGAGAGGGGGAGCGTAGGGGGAGATGTAGGGGCTCGCAAGCGCACCCTTGACCACCTCAACCGCCACCACCGCTACCACCACCTCCATCTTGCTTCCCTTGCTTCTTCTTCTTCATTGTGACATAAACATAAACACATGGGGGGGCTGTTTATACAAAGGGGAGGGCAAAACATAAGGATGGAAAAGCTTGGGAGAGAGGAGAAGAAAAGAACAACCACAACACTCACCTTCACTTCCTCCATCAAGTGCTTCATCATCACCCCTTCCTCCACCCAAAACACACCAAAAAGGGCTGGACCAGAAATGGAGAGGAGAAGAGACCCAGGTCGTGCACATTGGGGGCCTTTAAATAGGCAAAGTCGGACTGAATGACCGAGCTGTCCTCGGACTAAAACCTCTGTACAGCCTTCACTTAAACGGCCATAACTTCCTCAATACAGCTCCGAATTGTACGATTCTAAAGCCATAACTACAGCTTTCATGTTTACACCCAGATCAAATAACCTCTCCAGCCATTCCGAAATCTAGGCTAAACATCTTACAGGGCTGCTGCCTGGATTTTTTATCTTCGGGGTATACTCAAAAAAATACCCATAACTTTTGATATACGAATCCAGTTAATCCAATTCCACTTCTATATGGAAGCTAGATCAAAACTGAACATCTCATAATAATATCAGATTTTTACCACTTCATCTTGGATTTTAACAAAATCAAATCCGAATACCAATCCAAAACTGTATAATTCCAAAAACGTTATCGGAATTAAACGAAAATTTTATGGGCAGTACTAATCAATACCAGGAACCGTAATATGCAGCTATATCATCAATCAGAGTCCTCAAACCCCAGAAGGTAGCTAAAAACCAAAATTTTAGCGACTCCGATTGAAATTATGACTCTAAATGACACAAGTCTAACATATAGTCCTTCCCAAATTGGTTGTAATTTACCTTTAGGATGCGGATATCGATAGGGCATGACTTGCTTGAGCACCATTTCTCCAATTTAAAACTTCCTCTCAATTACCTTTTTCTGGAAAGCCCGAGACATTCTCTTTTGATAGACTTGGGCATGTTCGGCTGCACGCAATCGTTTCTCATCCAAAAGTTTGAGTTGTATAAGAAGTGCTTCCCTCCTATCCTCAGGTTGTAAATCTTTATCCAACTCCATTCCAAATGTTAGAGAGTAAGGAGTTTGACCTATGGGGGTTCTGATGGAAGTACGATAAGCCCAAAGTGCATCTATCATCTTATTAGGCCAGTCAGTGGCTTTATGAGTTTCCACCATCTTCATGATGATCTTCAAGAGAGTCTTGTTGGTTGCCTCAGCTTGACCATTTCCTTGTGGGTAATATGGGGTGGAGTGATGCAACTTGATGTGGTGCTTGTCACAAAGGTCCTGAAATTCTTTGAAAATAAATTGTGGGCCATTGTCAATGATAATTATCTTTGGAGTACCGAACTGTGCGAGGATGTGTGTGCGAACAAAGCAGACAAGAATAGTGCTTTTGATGGTGATGTATGACTCGGCTTCACCCCACTTAGTGAAGTACTCCGTGGTAGTGAGGATGAAGGCTTTCTGACTTGTGTTCTCAATGGTGTCCCGAAAGGGGCCTACGATGTCAAGAGCCCACATGGAGAAAGGCCAAGGGGACGTCATGGAATGGAGTGAGGAGGTGGGCGCATGGATTTTGTTAGCATGTGTCAGACATTGGATGCAGCGCTTGACGAACTTGTTGCAATCGTCCTCCATGGTGGGCCAGTAATATCCCATCATTAGCACTTTCTTAGCCAACATTTGTGAATTCACATGTCACTCCTGAGTGTGCTTCTGTCACAATGGTGAAAGCTTCTTTGTCCTCCAAGCACCTCAACAGTTCTCCATTGAAAGATGTACGGAATAGGATACCTCCTCGGAGACAGTATTTCATAGCCATTCTCTTGACAGCTTTTCGATCATCACTGGTAGCATATTCTGGAAATGAACCATCTTCAAGGTAATTCTTTATGTCAAAGAACCATGGGTTCCCATCATCAGGCTCTTCTATCTCCACAGCAGAAATTCTTGTAGCTTCAAGGATCTCATCTTTCTTTTCTTGTTCCATGAGCAAGCACTACTACAATTTCTGACATTGATCACGGTTGTTTTTATCACGCTTTTAAAAAAAGTGTGATCGTAATAATTATGATCACGCTTTTTTTTAAAGTATGATCTTTATAATATATATGATCACATTGTTTAATAAAACGTGATCTTTGATACAATAAAGATCACGGTTGACTTAAATATGTGATCGTTTAATAAATTTAAGTTAAAGCGTGATTGTTTCATAAATAAAAGATTATGTTTTAAATTAAAGCGTGATTGTTTCTTAATTAAAATATTACGTTGTTTTTGAAAACGTGATTGTTTCATAAGTAAAAGATCACGTTTTAAGTGAAAACGTGATCGTTGCCTACATAGAAAACCCTAATATGATTCCCAAAATAAAATCTCATACGACCCCACTCTATCCTCTCCTTCTTTGTCAACTCCTCCTCTGCAGACCCCACCTCGATCTAGGCCCCGCCAACTCCAGCCCCTCCGTCGACGATTCAGCCGCCGCCGCCTGCGCCCGAGGACTCAGCCGCCTCGGCCGTTGCCACTTCCCCCTCAGTCGACCGCTGCCGCTGCTGCTTATCCCTCCCATTCATCATCCGAATCTACTGCGGGTATGTCGATCTCTCTCACTCTTTCTCTGCCTTGTCAGCTGCAATGGTTATGAAGAATATTTGAATAAGTGGATATTTGAATCAGAGGGTATGGTTTGAAATATTTAATCAACTCATTGAATCAAAGGGTCTCCTTTGAAATCTTTGAATCATAGGATTCATAGGAATCTTTAAATCTCATTGAATCAAAGGAATCAGAGGGTACCAAGATAGTTTTCCCTTTTCATCAAAAAATCTTGTTTTTCCTTTTTTTTGGTGATGTTACCTTCTGTTCTTTGATTTGATTTTATCTGATTGCTTGATATAGGCTAATGGTGTATTACTCTTATCAAGAGTGCATAGTTGTCCTTACTGAAAGGTTACATATGATGAATAGATGCTTGCATCATCCATGTTGGAGTTGGAGTACCTATATTTTTAATTTTTGAGGAGCTTAGGTGTATATCTGCTTCCTATAATGAAGCAATGCCTCTTTTATAAATATAATTCAGGTGGTGTGCTCCAGCCTTATTCCCCCACAAAAAAAAAAACATTACGCAGTTGGGGGATTAGGTGTACATATATTAGAATAAAATCCAGAAAAATGGCTGAACAATTTGAAGGATTTGGTGATGATGTAATTGGAAAATAGGACACTCTTTGAATCTAGTGATAACATGGTTAGAAATATAAGGTTTGAGAACAAGGCCTGACAGACTTTTGGAAACCAAAGCTAATATCTTATACCACTTATAGCATTTTAAGAGCTCCTAAGACATATGCATCTTGTTTCCTTTTTTTTCCAATCTTGTCACATCTTTGGTTTTACATGTTCAATGCTTGTGATTTCTTTTGTCCAAATCTTACGATCATGACCAGGTTGGATCACTGTTCTTTGTCAAACATCTGGATACCTTTGGGTACCAAGCAATCCATTATTGGATTTTAGATATCTACACCATAATTATATTTCTGAAACTATAACTGGCCATTTGTTTGGCAATCACATTTTAGAAAAATGGAGTTATCCAAAACAAGACTACAAATAAGACACCTATTGGATTACCTTTACACTCATCGGAGTTTTTTCAAAGAAAAATTCACAATGGATTCAAGTCTCGGAATGACTTATCATATTTTAAATTTTATTTTTAATCATAAATTTGATTTTTTTGCATATATAAAATTTTAGTGCCCAAAATAAAGAGGGAACATCAATTGTGATTATTTTGTTATGAAGTATATGATGGACCTCCTAGACAATAATCAAGACATACCCATTCAACAAAGGGTAAGATCAATATTATTATTGTACACATTGTTTTGATTGTTCTAATAAAATTTATCGACTAATAATATATTTGATATAGTTTAATGGAATATCCACCTATACTGAAGATGAAATAAATGAACTGCGGCTTGACTGGATCAGTGTAATTCAAGAACAAATGTAGTACGTTGATGTATGCTTACATAGTTTCAATTTTTGAGGTATTATTATCCCTTTTAGACTTTAGCAATATTTTGCTCTTTAATTAATTGTTATTGAATCTCACAAGTCAATTATTGAATCTTAACTTCATTTCAGGTAGTTCTAAAATTTATCTACTTTGCGGCTCATCGGATTATCTCTTTTTGCATGTGGAATTGCGAGGCGAAGGTCATTAACTGAATTTTTTTTTTTGTTATGGAAAAAATACACAAGTTACATTTATTGTAATTATAATACAATTATGTGTGTGAAACAATACTTGTACAAAGTTTGATTCATATCAAAGGAATGAAAGTATTTTTAATGAACATTTATCTTTTGTTATGTGAATTGAATTGTAAGAGCAGGTATAATCAATGTATGAAATTAGTAAATTGTGATTTTTTTTAAATTTAAGATCACAGATTGTTTATAAAGCGTGATCTTAAATAATGTAAAGATCACAGATTATTTATAAAGCGTGATCGAAAAGAATATAAAGATCACGGTTCTTCTCAAAACTGTGATCGTTTGGAGTAATTGGTTGGGCATTTTGTGAGGTGACTGGATCGGTAACAGGGGTCCCTTGGTTTAAAGAGGATGTCTGGGTCTGTTGGCGGTGGTTAGCCAAGGCATTTAGCATGTCATCCACTGAAAGATACCCTAATGCGTTCATATGTTCCTCTAATCGACCAAGAACCTGCTTCTCATAGTTTAACTGTTGTGCTTTGCTATTGAAGGCATCATCGCTGGTGAATTGAGCCATTTTGAGACAGATAAAGTGTCTCAAAAGAAATAAATAAAGCGATAATTAAAGCAACCTAGTGCAACCAGATATAAAGAAACAGATAAAGTAGTAGGCTTGGGGGTGTCGGTACTGGATTTTGACACTGGTGGCGGCGAATGTGTTGTGTCGTGAATCTGGGCTCCTTCAAGTTTGGTTCCGTTACGCGCACGGCGCTCCGAATCGCCACTTGATGGATCGTCCAAGGTCGCTCAACCGCTTCTAAGGACGTTGGTGTGATCGCCACTTGCTTTTCCTCAAAAGCAAGAAAAGAGAATGTTCTTCTATTACTCGTCTTCAACGGGGGATACGGATTCTCCTCTCAAGGATCACGGCCGGCCATGCCTTGAGGTGTTCAAGCTCGGATTGATCCTGCAAACCCAAAGACAGAGAGGAAGATACTTCTTTTTCTTTTTTGAGGATTGACAGATGGGATAAAAAGGGGTGTTCTTTCTGGTCAATGGATTGGAGGTGAGTTATCAGGCTCGACAAACCAGGAGGGATTGTCAAGTTTGACGAACCAGGGGTGGATTGTCAGGGTAGACGAACCAGGGTTGGATTGTCGAACTCGACGAACCAGGGTTGGATTGTCGGACTCGACGAACCGGGGTGGATTGTCAAGTTAGACGAACCAGGGACGGATTGTCGGGATCGATGAACCAGGGTTGGATTGTCGAACACGACGAACCAGGGATGGATTGTCGGACTCGACAAACCGGGGTGGATTGTCAAGTTAGACGAACCAGGGACGGATTGTCAGGATCGACGAACCAGATATGGATTGTCGAGATCGACGGACCAAATATGGTTTGTCGAGCTCGATGAACCAAGGGGGATTGTCAGGCTCGACGAACCAAGGGCGATTGTGAAGCTTGACGAACCAGGGAGGGTTGTCGAGGGTCAACTCTAAGAAAATCCAACAAAATTAGTGGGAGATCATATATTAACAAGAAACTGAGACAAAATAAAATAAAATAAAATAAAATAAAAACAGCATAAAAAGAAAAAATAGGAAAATAGCATATAAAATAACAAGCATATAAAGCAGTAAATGAAGTAAACAAAGTAAACAAAAGGGGTTAGTGGTCCTTGGGAGGTACCCAAACTTGCAAAGGGGAGTGTTCAAATGGTCCCTAGACCAACCGACCGACGATCCAGGTTAGGGTCGTCCGTCAGCTGCGTATAGTTTCCACAAGAACTGATAATAATCCAAGATGTGCTCCAACACTCTCAACTTTGATTAAATTTATATTTATTTAATTAATAAGCTTATTACAACTTGCTTAAAGGTTTCTTATGAAAAGATGATATATTATACAAGTTCCTTAGAAAAAAAAAATGAAAAAAAAGAAATGGAAGTGAGGGAGGGAGGTATGAGCTCTCTCTTTCTCTTTGGCAAGGGAGGGTGGAGGATAGCTGATGGTGATAAAAAAAAAGGGTGGTTAACTTTGGGTGGTAGTGAATGGGTTCGGATGGGTGACTTTTGGTGGGAAAGAGAAGCACTTGGGTGGTGAATAAGAGAAGGTTAATGGTTATTTAGAGTGGTTGCTGGTGTAGGAGGTGGTAGAGCTCATAAATGGAGGGTGGAGGGTGGTGAGGGGCTGTTGGTGATGAAAAAGGGTGGATGGGTTCGGATGGGTGGTTTTGGGAGGGAGAGAGGGGAGTGTAGGTGGTGAATGAGGGTGGTGGATGGCTGTTGAAGTGGCTGCTGGTGTAAGGGGTGGTGGTTGTCAGAAATGGAGGATGAAGGGTGGTGAGGAGCTGCTGGTCTTGGATGGGAAGGTTTGGAGGGCTTTTGGTGATTGAAAGATGTGTGTTGGTTGTCCCCTTAAGCCTCCCATTGCCTCCCTTTTATAGCCCAAACGAGCCACCACCTTCTTGACACATGTTTGGGGAGGTAATGAGTGCCCCACGACGCTCCTACGTCGCTCGGAGTGGCTGACGTCGGTGTAGAGGTCGCAAAATGAAGCCCATGCCATCCTTTTTTGAACTAAAATTATCCCAGTATTTTCGACGATCTGTCTTCTCATCGTCTAGGTCGACAATCCATCAAAGATCGTCGAAGTCGACAATCCTTCAAGCGACCGTCTTGATCGACAATCCCTCCAAGGTCGTCGAAGTCGACAATCCCTCAAGCGATTGTCTTGATCGACAATCCCTCCAAGGTCGTCGAAGTCGACAATCCCTCAAAAGATCATCTTGATCGACAATCCCTCCAAAGTTGTCGAAGTTGACTATTCCTCAAGAGATCGTCTTGGTCGACAATCTTCAATGGGTTGTCCTGGTTGACTATCCATGAGGGTTGTCTATGATGACAAGTGGTTGGCCGTTTGTCTTGGTCGGCAGACAGAATTTCAGATGTCTTGTTCAACAGCCCAATGCTTGACCGTTCCGGGCAATGGTACTGCTCTCTAAGCTTCTCTTTAAGAACGTGTATGCTCATGTCTTCTTTCCTTTCTTCACTCAGGTGATTGTTCTGGCTCGAAGAAGATCATCGGGGTTTAGACCTGCAATTTAGATATCACAAGTGATAAGTGTTTCACAGCTCTGACTGATCAAAATGAGGTAACTACAATTGCCCCTCCTCGGATGATGTTTCAAGTGAAACTTGAAGCACCATTCGAGGATAAGAAGAGAGACCTCATTTTGATCAGTTTAACCATCAGGCATTATTTTCTAGTAAATACTGGTCAGGAGATAAACATGGAAGCATTTTCTTATGATCCATCAATGAAATGATCCTTGAAGGGAGAAAGAAATATTTGATCTAAATGTCAATGAGTGATCCAACCCTCAGTTGGGGTTCCTAGCCTTCGTGTGTTGCAGCCCGGCGTTCAATTCCCTATGCCTACCGTGCGTTGCAACTCAGCAAACATGGGGATATCATGACAGAAAAATAAAAAAGGGAACACTTTCGAATAATCGAAGAAGGATCATTTTATTGATAATTCAAAGAAAACTGGACTATGGGGAATCAATCATGGCTTGCATGTACTGAGAGACAAAATGCCCGGGTTTAAGTGTCTTAACCCTAATGAAAATCTTGGAAATGAGCCAA
Organism: Acorus calamus; assembly: GCA_030737845.1. Classification (NCBI taxonomy): domain Eukaryota; kingdom Viridiplantae; phylum Streptophyta; class Magnoliopsida; order Acorales; family Acoraceae; genus Acorus; species Acorus calamus. The sequence continues at coordinate 8,140,455 of CM060879.1, forward strand.
AATGCTACTGACATATGCAATAAGAATGCTTGTAGATGCCTAAAATCTAAAAATGTGCCCAAAATCTACTATAAGGTATATGCAATAAAATGCTCAAAAAGTGCTCAAAACAGAAAGAGAGCGCAGCAAACCAAGACATCGATTGACATAGGTGATATAACACCCAGAAACGACCAAAGTATATTCAAAACCCGCTCGAGATATATGCAATAAAAAGGCCCAAAGATACCCAAAAACACAAGAAAAGCACAAAAGATCGAGACACCAATTGATATAGGCAATATAACACCCGAAAATGTCCAAAATCTGAAAAATGTGTTCAAAATATGCTTGAGATATGTGCAGCAAAGTGTCCAAAGATGTTCATACGGCAGAACTATACAAACTCAAACCATGTATATGCTTATTTAGATAAATATATATATATATGTACATACATATGGGGGGTTGGACATACCTGCGCGGGCTGTAAACATGGCTTGACTATTGATCGCATCGTAAGTAAATTGCCCAACCTGACGGTCCGCTTAAGGATTGTTCTAGTCGACGTTCACTACCAGGATTGTCCAAGTCGACGTTCATTGTGCCCTCGTTTTGCTCTTCTTTCTTATGGACCCTAATCAATATCCATCTAGGGGATCATCCATTTCGTTCTACTTGTTTAACGACCATTGATTCATCCGTTCCCTTTTGGCTTCTCCTAGGCTCTGTAAAACAACTAAAGACACTAGACCAAATGATCATATCTGCTTCGTTTGGGCCCCTTCTCATTTTTTTATTTCTCCTTGTTAGTTTGTCAAGGGCCCAAATAATGTCACAAGATCGGAGTTGGGTTATGGGGAAACAAACCTGATGATGCGTGGTGCTATCTTGACTTTGATGCCAACAAGAAGGGATTATTCACATGCTTACCAGTTATGAAAAGGACTCATAGTGATCAACTGTTTGCCATATCAAGGATACCTTGCGTGGTTTTGTCGATGGGGACAGTTCCCAAGTCTGGAAGTTCTTGAATGCTTGATCATGTTACAAGAACGTACTGAGAAAACCATAAATATGCTAGGATAATATTCAAAGACTGACTTTTAGATAAACAAAGTTTTAAGTAGACTCACGTGCAGTGTGTGGTAGCAGTTCAAGAAATGGTTCACCTCGATCCCTCCAGCTTTCTTCTTTACTTTTTTTTTTTTTGGGTGGAGAATGCAGGCCCGCATTGGATACCCACTTTATCCTCTTTTTTTTTGTAATGGCCAACTTGCCCTATTTTGGAGGGTGTTTCTGTTTTTACCCTCTCCTTGGAAGCATCGACAGTGCCAGAGCCAGTTCTTTTGGGACATGCGCCAAGACTAAGGTATTTTCGTGGGTCATGGGCAACATGAGTTAAAATACAAACAAAAGAATGACAATTGCCCCAGTCTAATGGTGTGGGTGATCTTTCTATCCATTAGTGGACTAGGTCTTAAACTGTATAAGTGTGATGACGGTGACGGGAATGGTGAGTGTGGGTCGAGATAAAACACATGCTATCTTCAAGACTATATAATCATATCATCAGGCATATATACTGGGATTCACAGTAGATAATGGTAAAATTTCTCAAACATCAAGTACTAAGCATAAAAAATTTTCAAATAAAGTGCATTCCATGTACCTGAGACCTCGTCCCCTTCGTCATTCACCAGGCGATAAGCATTCTCAGAATAGGCATGGGTGATTACATAGGATCCTTCCCAAATTGGTTGCAGTTTACCTCTTGGGTGTGGTTGTCGAGAAGGCATAAGTTGCTTTAGCACCATTTCCCCAACTTGGAACTTTCTTTCAATTACCTTTTTCTGGAAGGCTCTGGACATTCTTCTTTGGTAAATTTGGGCGTGTTCGGCTGATCACAACCTATTCTCATCCAATAGTTCAAGTTGTAGAAGAAGTGCTTCCCTTCTATCCTCGGGTTGCAAATCCTTGTCCAGTTCCACTCTCAAAGACGGGATAAGAACTTCATAGGGAACCACCGCCTCCATCCCAAAAGTAAGGGCGTAAGGAGTCTGACCTGTGGGGGTCCTGATGGAGGTGCGATAAGCCCAAAGTGCATCAATCAGCTTGTCCGACCAATCGGTCGCCTTATGCGTCTCCACGGTCTTCTTGATGATCTTCAGGAGAGTCTTGTTCGTAGCCTCCACTTGTCCATTCCCTTGGGGATAATATGGGGTGGAGTGATGTAGCTCAATGTGGTGCTTGTTGCAAAGGTCATGAAATTTCTGAGAAATGAACTGAGGACCATTGTCAGTAATCATTACCTTCGGAGAGCCGAATCGTGTGAGGATATGAGTACGAACAAAGCGAACAAGAGTAGAACTCTTGATCACTATGTATGACTCAGCCTCAGCCCATTTGGTGAAGTATTCTGTGGCAGTGAGGATGAAGGCTTTCTAACTGGTGTTTTCAACTGTGTCTCTAATGGGGCCGATGATGTCGAGGGCCCACTAGGTCGACAATCCATCAAAGATCGTCGAAGTCGACAATCCTTCAAGCAATCATCTTTGTTACGCCCCGGGTCGACCGTCCCCGAAGCATTACCAATCAAACAATAATCAAAAGGATCAAATAAGAAAACAAGGCTACAGGGAAGTGGTAGCCAATAAAATGAAATGATGCGGAAGTATAATATACAATTAAGTCTGTAAATCAAAAACATTATTACAGACTCGAATACACAATTACCGTCCTGTGAGAGCCCAAGTCTAGTCCAAATACAACAATATATGCGACACGCACAATTACTAATACATACACAAAAATAGGATTGCTGATAGCCCCACACTTGCCAACCGGAAGCTGAGACACGCCACGCGCGAACTACGCTAGAGGGATGCTCCACCTCCACGCCCCACTGTCCCTGGTGGAAAACAACACACGAGGGGTGAGCTACAAGCTCAGTGAGTGGCAAGAATCCAACTCAAGAATAATAATATAACACTAACGTATTTTCCTTTCAAGGAAAGATATGGATGGGAGAACACCGACATATATAAATGTCACGTAGAGTCGTGACCACACATCACCCTCACCCTCACCCCGAAGGGGGAAAAACTGTTGGGACTTTTGGGAAACAACTAATCCATTAACACTAACGAGTTGTAATAGAAACTAATACCTAGCTACAAAGATTCTTCACATCTAGATAAATACATATCAATCCCTCGCATCATCTGGTAGCCCTCTCCCGGGTAATCCTCATCCTAAGGGCCATCCAGGGTCAGTACTCAAGCCTTGTATGTTAGTGACGTCATACTCTGAGCATTCCCGACGGTACGGCATCACCCGTGGTCGGTACTTTAAGTCTCGTATGATAGTCATATCATACTCTGGGCATTCCTAACGATATTATGGCACAATGCAGGACAGACTCAACCCCAGGTAGCTTCGACGCACGATGATATAGGGAAACAGTACTCTACGTTCGCAATATCATCAGGTAGCCCTCTCCCTGGCGGCCTTCCAATGGCACGGCGGTACCATGCAGGGTAGCTCCAACGCTGGGTAGCTTCGACGCACGATGATCTGTGGAGGAAGCACTTCGTGCTCGCAATACGATCCACACACGCTTAACACAGGTAGGCCTAACATACTATTGTCATAGCTATCAAGTAACAAACACCGAATAGCCTCTACGCACGATGGTGTAGAGAAACAATACTCTACGCTCGCAATATCATCCGGTAGCCCTCTCCCAGGTAGCCCTCTCCCTGGCAGCCTTCCGGTGGCACGGTGGCACCACGAAGGGTAGCTCCAACGCTGGGTAGCTTCGACGCACGATGATATAGAGAAACAGTACTCCACGCTCGTAATATCATCCGGTAGCCCTCTCCCAGGTAGCCCTCTCCCTGGCGGCCTTCCGGTGGCACGGTGGCACCACGCAGGGTAGCTCCAACGCTGGGTAGCTTCGACGCACGATGATATAGAGAAACAGTACTCCACGCTCGTAATATCATCCGGTAGCCCTCTCCCAGGTAGCCCTCTCCCTGGCGGCCTTCCGGTGGCACGGTGGCACCACGCAGGGTAGCTCCAACGCTGGGTAGCTTCGACGCACGATGATATATGGAGGGGGTACACCATACTCGCAAGACGATCCTCCCGAATCAACTACTATCATCTAGCAATTACCAATTGATATACATAATTCTCTTGAATTCCCGCACAGATGCATCACTTGGATGCACGGGAAAGAAGCTAAACACTCGCACTCAATTATGACAAGACATGATCCTGAAGGCGGGTCATGCACACGCCTAACACGGGTAGGCCTATCATACCATTTTCATAGCTATCGGGTAACAAACACCGAGTAGCTTCTACGCACGACGATGTAGGGAAATAGTACTCCACGCTCGCAATATCATCCGGTAGCCCTCTCCAGGTAGCCCTCTCCCTGGCGGCCTTCCGGTGGCACGGTGGCACCACGCAGGGTAGCTCCAACGCTGGGTAGCTTCAACGCACGATGATATAGGGAGGGGGTACTCCATGCTCGCATGACGATCCTCCTGGATCAACTACTATCATCTAACTAATACCATTGCTAATGAATTCTATGAATTCCCACACGGATGCATCTCTCGACGTGGGAAATAAGTCCTTGCACTCAATCAGGATAGAACATGATCCTAAGGGCTGTCATACACGCGTCTAACACAGATAGGCCTGACATTCTATCATCATAGCTATCAGATAACAAACATCAATACAACAATGAATTCTCATGAATTCCCATAGAGTTGCATCACTTGGATGCAGGCAAGATAGCTACTATATTTGCCCACTAAAACAAGTATGCTCCTGATAAACAATAGATCATAGATATACCTATCACAGATAAGGCCAAACAATTAAACATACACACAATTATCACATGAGAGTTCCTATCACAACAAGAGTGCATAGACCACATGTCCAAGGAACCTAGCATTCAAGAATTAACCACACTAAGCATCTACCAACACGAAGGCAATACTACGAAAGGACACCTTTAGTATAACATACCCAACATTCCATGCTATATATATAAAAGCTACAAAGTGATAATAGCAATATTATTTGAAAATCAATAATGAGTATAGCTATAGAACCTCATGGGTACGCGATGCACAATCACATGCATCGAGCGCTTCCCAAAAGGGGTGGATCGAACCACTCACCAAAAACCCATTCATTGCGAGTTCCGCCAACGAAAGCTGCAAAACACAACCAATGATTATCAAATGAAATATGAAGTTTCTTGGCACCTATATATAAGCCTATTTCATGAAGACAACAACTCCTGATATTGTCCACACCATGCATAATAGCTCTTTGACACATATTTATACAAGACTAGTCCATCTACAGCAATCAGCCCCAAACATTGGTCTCCACGGCATTGAATACACATCCAAAAATTCTGAAATAAATCATGTGCATACTCTGATATGTTAGGATCATAATCCTGAAGACATCAAATCCTGATTTAATCATGAAATACCCGAAATAAATTATTTTCAGAAACAGGTCTATTTCTACGCGAATCTGGGCAGGCCATGAACATTAGGCTATAACTTTCAATACAGGTGACCAAATGACACCAAATTTGATATATAGCATCTAGACATGTGGATGATCAAATCACATGAAGACATAACCTTCATAACATGCCTCTAGACATTAATTTCAAATGGATCTTCACAGGACAGAAAATCTGTTTTAATACAACACAAAACCCCCACCATTAATGCATAAACACAAACATCTCATGTGCAATAGCAATTACCCATAACACCCTCTCAACAGCACCCATATTCAATTGCACACAGACTCACACCAATATAAACACAAATACATACATTGGCATAAAGAAAAGGGGAAGGGAGTACCTCTTGGAGGAGGAGGAGGATTTCACAAGCACAAATACACACAACCTTCCCTTCTTTGCTGGCTGGACAGATCACAAGAGGGGAGAAAATTAAAAGAGGGCTTAAAAGAGAGAGAGACCAAGCTAATTAAATAGGCTCACACACATGAATCATACACTTTCACCCTTTCTTCCACTTCCCTCTTCCTTTGCATTAGCTTTTCTCCTCTTCTTTGGCTCTCTATTTTATTTTCCCATGAAAATGAGTTTCTCCCACTCTCTCTCACACACACCATAAATTCAAATAGCAATCACACCTGAAATATGCAGCCACAACACCCTCCACACTCAACAATACTACATAGAGACACTAATACTTCATTGGAGCATAAAAACAAACACTTACATGGCACCCCTACACAACCTTGGAGAGGAGAAGAAGATGGAGAGGAACACAAGTGCACACACACATATACACACCTCCCTCTCACTCATCCATCACTTCCATCTTTAAATATCAACCTCCCATGATGGCTGAAACCATAGAGAGGAAGAGTGAGAGGGGAAGCTTGAAAGAGATGGAGAAAGGAAGAATCAACAACAACAACCAACAACCACCATCCAAACATACCTTCTTGGACTCCTTTGTGTGCTCCTTCATCTCCATCACCTCCACTTTCTCCACCCAAAACACACACAAGAGGAGGGGCTGCAACAGCTCAAAAAGAGCCCAAACAGAGGCTGAAGTCGTGCATATTTGGGGGGTTAAATAAGCAAAGGTCGAGTAAATGACCAAGTCATCCTCGGACTTAAAACCTCTGCGCAACCTTCACTTAAACGACCATAACTTCCTCAATACAGCTCGGAATTGCGTGATTCCAGTGGCATTGGAAAGCTAAGAAGATTATCTACAGCTTTCATGTTTACACCCAGATCAAATAACCTCTCCAGCTATTCCGAAATCTAGGCTAAACATCTTACAGGGCTGCTGCCTGGATTTCTCAACTTCGGGGTATACTCGGAAAAATACCCATAACTTCTATATGGAAGCTATCTCAAAACTGAACATCTCATAATAAAATCAGATTTTTAGCTTTTCATCTTGAATTTTAACAAAACCAAATCCAAATACCAACTCAAAACTGCATAATTCCAAAAACGTCAGAATGCGACGAAAATTTATAGGTAGGCCAATGCCGGTACCAGGAGAATAGATATGCAGTTAGATTTTGAAATTGAATGCCCAAACTATAAGAATAAATACAATCCAACATTTAACAGCCAAAAAGTGACACAGACATAACAATCTTGATCGACAATCCCTCCAAGGTCATCGAAGTCGACAATCCCTCAAGCGATTGTCTTGATCGACAATCCCTCCAAGGTCGTCGAAGTCGACAATCCCTCAAGAGATCGTCTTGATCGACAATCCCTCCAAAGTCGTCGAAGTCGACAATCCCTCAAGAGATCGTCTTGGTCGACAATCTTCAATGGGTTGTCCTGGTTGACTATCCATGAGGGGTTGTCTATGATAAAAAGTGGTTGGCCGTTTGTCTTGGTCGGCAGACAGAATTTCAGATGTCTTGTTCAACAGCCCAAGGCTTGACCGTTCCGGGCAATGGTACTGCTCTCTAAGCTTCTCTTTAAGAACTTGTATGCTCATGTCTTCTTTCCTTTCTTCACTCAGGTGATTGTTCTGGCTCGAAGAAGATCAACAAAGTTTAGACCTGCAATTTAAGATATCACAAGTGATAAGTGTTTCACAGCTCTGACTGATCAAAATGAGGTATCTACAGGGGGCACCTTAGGGCCAACCGGAGATTCCCATAAATAGCAGTTTTATCAAGTTCTTAGCATGCAGAAAAGATTACCATTTGTTGTTTTTCACGAAGGGAGTCCCATCGTGATCACCAATTTGTCGGTATGTAAAACTGGGGGTTCTTTGAACTTGGTCCTGGTCCGTCTCGCGACTGATCAGATCACCGCCCGGAGAGTCGTTCCTGAGCCGCCCGACTGCTTCTTAGAAAAGATGGGGTTTGTTGTTGTGATCGCCACCTGCTTTCTCAAAAAGCAAGAAAAGTTGGCGTTGTTGTTGATCGCCTCGCGGGGAAATTTGGTTGGTTCCTTCTCTGAGCTACAGATATACCGCACACAAAAGTGAAAAATTGGGAATCCTTTTCTGCTAGATAAGAACTTGAAAAGGGGGCTGCTGACACGTGGGAGGGAAATGTAAATGTGACCACCATACAGAATTCAACCAAGGGGTGTTATCCGCCTCTAGTTGAAACGTCGGGTATTGGTCGAGAAGCAGATATAAAACAGAAGTAAATAAAAGTTGCAAAAAAGAAGAAAGTGACCACCGTACAGAATTCAATAAAGGGGTGTTAGCCACCTCTGGCTGAAACGTCGAGTATTGGTCGAAGAGCAGATATAAAGTAGAAGTAAATAAAAGCTGTAAAAAAGAAGAAATTGACCATCGTATAGAATTCAATAAAGGGGCGTTAGCCGCCTCTAGTTGAAACGTTGAGTATTGGTCGAAAAGCAGATATAAATCGGAAGTAAATAAAAGTTGTAAAAAGAAGAAAGTGACCACCGTACAGAATTCAACTAGGGGGTGTTAGTCGCCTCTAGTTGAAATGTCGAGTATTAGTTGAAAAGCAGATATATGAATAAAGCAGATAAATAGAGCAAGTAATAGAAATAACAGTAAACCGTCGGCTACTTGAACCTAGCCGTCTAGGTCTGACGGCTGGTTTGGACTAGCCGCCTGGTACCTAGTTCTTGGTTTTCTGAATTTGGACAGAACCTAGGTAGGGAAGTGTTTTGGCTTTGGATAGGGTGGTGGTAATGAGGATTGAAAGTGGTGTTGGTGGTTTCCTCTTCTAGATTTGGGCAGCACCTAGGTAAGAATTTGGATTTGTTTGGCTAAGGCTAATTGTGGTTTAGGAAAATGGTTTAGAAGGGGGGGGTTTAGGGAGAGTGGAATTTGGTGGGGAATGACTTTCCTTCTCTCTCAACTAGGGCTCTCTCTCTCTCTTTCTCTTTCTCTAACAGACACTTTGGAAATGAAAATGGCCACCCCTTGATTCTCACCCCTACCCCTCCTTTTATAGTAGAAAGGGATGCATAGGTTTATTCATTGGACAATGGCATGGATTGGATAATAGAGTAGTTTAAGCAAACTTCACCCCTAAGGAATCGAGATATTTGTTGTGAAAATTTGTCCAGACATGGAACGGCTACTCGTAACTAGCCGTCCAGTGAGGGGCGGCTACCTTCAAGATGCCAACCCCATGATGACCTGCCACTCAGCATTAAATGCTGCTTTAAGAGAGATATCTACATCTACGCAAAGATCGATTTGAGAGAGATACTGGCTCCCACAGCTTGGTCAAACAGATCATCAATTAGTGGTAAGGGGGGTACTTGATTTTCAACCCCCACGTGAAGGTCAAAACAACTTCTCGAATGATTTAGTCCAGATTCAGCTCCTCGATCATCTTGATGCTCCTCGTCCTGGAGCTCATGATGACCCAGACATGCTGGGTAAGTGACACAACCGCACTTAATCTATAAGACGTGAAACAGGAGGTCTTCACTTCCCGACAACGCCTATGCGACGTCATCTACTTAAAATGGCAGTTGAGTCTTATCATGAACGCTGGCATCCCGTCTCCTCATTTACGACCCATGTGGGGGCAAAACGCAACAGTACCGCGGACTGTGTTTCACATGCCGCCAACGACGGGCTTCCCAATTATAACCATTGGAACTCCAGCATCATTCACTCAATGGGCAGATTCATCACGGGGAGTCCATGCTCCCGAACTCGTACAGTAGCACCCAATCCTGTTCGTACGCATCACCACTTGCTACAACACCTTCCAAGTGAGAGGGAAAGGCAATCATCCAATGGATGTGTCACGCCCCAAGGCGGCCGTCCCCGAGACGTGGCAAATATATAAATGATATCAGTAATCCATACACGAGGTCAAATAAATACTCCACAATAGAAAAGGCAATACACAAATAACTGACATCAAATATATACAAAAAGCGGAAGCTCAAATGACTAAGTCTGTAATTCAAAGACATATTACAGACTAGAGTACACAATCATCTGTCCTGTGAGAGCCAATATATACAATAACTGACATCAACAGTCTACATACCGTGCACAAGCACAAGTATAATACATACAATGAAAAAGGGAATGCTGATAGCCTCCGACTCGCAAGACATCCAACGCGAACGCGGGTCTCCTACTCGGATGGCGCCAGGGGAGCTCTTCTCTTGGATCCGACTCAGCGTCAACTGGGGAAAAACATAAGCGAGGGGTGAGCTACAAGCTCAGTGAGTGGTCAGAAACCAAACACCAACACAACATTCGATCCTAAGGCAATCTCCTATCAAGGAAACCATGGGTAGAAACCCAACGGTTAACAAGGTCACACGGCGGTGCAACCAAACCTCGTCCTCGCCCTAGCCCCCACAGGGGTGAGCCTAGGGACTTGAAGGACAAACTTGCTGTTCTACACCGTTCGTCATCCGGTAGCGCTCTCCCGGGCAGCCTCTACCTGGAGCCGGCCACGGTCAGTACACTGTCGACAGCGTCGATGGTACCTACAGGTGGGGGTCCACCCAGGGCGGCTCGTACCTAGGAAGCATCCACACGGATCCGGCGAAGGGGAGAACAATTCATGCTCGCAATATCATCCGGTGGTCCACCCTCGCGTAGCCTCACCTGGTACACTCCCATGATCAGTACATCCGCCGAATGCATCGGGAGTACTTACAAGTGGGAGTCCTCTGTCAGGGCAGCTTCAACACCTGGGCCACGACATGCAACGATATTGGGAGGAACCACTACTTGTTCGCAGCGCGAACCCCATGGGAAAACCTACTACACAAGCTGGTGGGTCGAGTATCAACTCGAGCCCACCCCACTCACGCCAATACCCTCACCCTCACCCCGATGGGTGACATAGGATCTTGGGAGCAATACCATCACCCTCACTCCGACGGGTGACATAGGATCTTGGGACAATACCCTCACCCTCACTCCGACGGGTGACATAGGATCTTGGGAAATTACACGAACTTGCAGATCGAACCAACGCCGACCCACCACACCCTCACCCTCACCCCCTCCTCGGGGTGACATAGGCTCTTGGGGAAGAGGTCGATTGTTCTACTCCACTCGTCTTCCGGTAGTCTCTCCCGGTGTGGCCTCTACTACCTCGTGCACAGGGTTCAGGCCTCTACCGGACTAGTCTCCCAAGACCGCTACCTCAGCTGTATGGGCACACCAACACGCGTCATGAGTAGCATCTGGGAGATCTCCACCGGACTTTACTACGCCGGGCAGTCTCTACTCGGAGCCAACGAAGGAAAGAACACTCGACACTCGCGAATACGATCCCTATGGATCCATCATCATCGGTTATCAAAACCGATAAGCGAAACGAATTCTCATGAATTCCCTCCAGGGCGCATAACTCAGATGCGGGGAAGACATTAATTATAAGTGTCAAAACCATGGTATGACCCCACAAGAGGTCATACACTTGTCTAATACATTAGACAAGAATCATGGCCATATCGGCATATATATATATGCAATTAACTACCCAATGATGGCCTACTTAACATGCATACATGCAATCAAACAGATAAACACACACAAATTACAACCTATTATACGTTGGATAACACCAACCTAGAAGGGAAGGGTTAAGCGCGATCTGCGCAACAACAGGTGCATGCCAATAATTCCAAGCAAACCCGAGTCAAGTAGGAACTACATCTACTCACTCGGTTCGCGAAGAGAAGGAGGGCGAGGGAGAGGGAATGCCTCATCCTCTCTCGAGCTGGTCATAGTTTTGCCCCAACAGATGGGTGCAACAACTATACCACACCCTCGAGTCCTAAATCGGAGGAATATTACGCATACACCCGTTATTAACCCAAGTTAAACATGCTTGATAAATAGGGGTAGTCATTCAATCAAAATTACCTAAGTCATGCCATATTCTATACAATACATAGGCAAGTATAAGGTAGAATAGGGGTTCTACACAATATACGAGCTATAAAACCTAGCATGCATGATATCTAACATATTTAGGGTGCAATTTAAAGCCCCATGGAAGCGCGAAGCACGACTACGTGCATCGAGCGCTCCCGGAAGGGTTGGAATCAAACCACTCACCGATACCCGAGTCGTCGCGCATCCCAACCGACGAGGTCTGCAAGCCAAGGGTACCAAAAGGGTGAGTAAAATCATAAACAAACATATAAAATCAATTAGGGATGCCTAAGACATAGACATCCACGCATACGGGCTCGAACGCACGCATGCATGCACGCACGCACGCGTGCCCGAGCCCCCCGGACACCCACCCAAGGGTGCCGACCCTCCGCACGCCCAAAACGGGCCCCGGCAGCCCTGCACGCACGCACGCGGAGCCCCGGGCGCAGCCCCGGGCGTCCCGTGCGCACGCCCCGCGCGCCCGCGCGCAGACCGCGCCGCGCGCACCACGCGCAGGCAGCGCGCAGACGCGCGCACCCGCGCGCAGGCACGCGCGCCCGACCCGCGCGCACGCCCCCGCGCCCCAGCGCGTGCGCGCGCGCGCCCCCGCGTCCCAGCGCTCCCCCGCCAGCGCGCACGACCCGCGCGCTCCACCCGTGCGACAGCACCTGCGCGCACGCCCGCGCGCGCGCTCGCGCGTGCAGACCCGCGCGCCCAGTGCTCCCATGCCCACTCCCATGCCCCACATACACCCAACCCCAAACACCTCACATGCAAGCCCTCCCAAGCATCCATATATGCACAAAAACCACCAAAAGAAGAGGGAAAACTCACCCGATTGAGAGGGGGAGCGAAGGGGGAGATGTAGGGGCTCGCAAGCGCACCCGTGACCACCTCGCCGCCACCACCACTACCACCACCTCTTCTATAGCTTCTCTTCTTCTTGGCTGATCCAAAGGGGAGGAGAAAATCAGTGAGAGAGACCATTGGAGGGCTAGGGGAGGAGGAGAGGGAGGAGAAACATCAACACACACCAACCTTGATCATCTACTTCTTCAAGCACAACTCCTTCCAAGCACTCCTTCTCCTTGGCATTTCATCAAATATGTGGGGGGCTGAACACATACAAAGGGCTGAACCATGGGATGGAGCTTGAGAGAGATGGAGAAAGGAAGAATCAACAACAACAACCAACAATCCACCATTCAACACACCTTCTCGGACTCCTTTGTGTGCTCCTTCATCTCCATCACCTTCACCACCTCCACCCAAAACACACACAAGAGGAGGGGCTGGAACAGCTCAAAAAGAGCCCAAACAGAGGCTGAACTCGTAACATTTTGGGGTTGTATTTATAGGCATGGTCGGCTGAAAGACTAAGTCGTCCTCGGACTAAAAACTCTGCGCAGCCTTCACTTAAACGACCATAACTTCCTCAATACAGCTCCGAATTGCATGATTCCAGTGGCATTGGAAAGATAAGACGATTATCTACAACTTTCATGTTTACACCCAGATCAAATAACCTCTCCAGCTATTTCAAAATCTAGGCTAAACATCTTACAGGGCTGCTGCCTGGATTTCTCAACTTCGGGGTATACATGGAAAAATACCCATATCTTTTGATATACGAATCCAGTTGATCCAATTCCACTTCCATATGGAAGCTATCTCCAAACTTAACATCTCGTAATAATATCGGATTTTTACCTCTTCATCTTGGATTTTAACAAAATCAAATCCAAATACCAATCCGAAACTGCATAATTCCAAAACCGTTATCGGAATTAAACGAAAATTTTATGGGCAGTACTAAACAGTACCAGGACCCATAATATGCAGTTATATCTTCAATCAGAGTCCTTAAACCCCATAAGGTAGCTAAAAATTCAAAATTTTAGCGACTCCGATCGAAATTAGGACTCTAAATGACACAGGTCTAACAGGATGTTTCAAAGATATTCCCCAACTGGGAGAAAGAACCCCTTGGGAGGGCACCTTGAGGTCCCGATATAGGATATCCCGACAATCAAACAAGGAACACGAAGCACCCTAGCCCGGGTCTCAATGATGACCTCGCAAGGTCCCTTAATCCCGATCAGGAAAATGGAAGAAAACATCGCCCATTAATGAGTAATACGCCACATCCTCAGGACTTTAAACCGGCACCGTTTATGAACTCCATGGTACATCCCTGATAAACAGAATTGAGGAGAATACGGTCTCCAATCGGTACTGATATCCCAACATAGCATTTAGAGGGGCCGACACTACACCCATCCATCTCGCGAAAACGGGAGACACGAACGAGTGTGTGGCCATGGAATCAAATAGCACATAAGCAGGAAGTTGAGAGATCAAAACAATATTTCAGACGACGCTACCCGAAGCCTGCGCCTCATCAGTCGTAAGTGCTGCAACGCTCCCCTGAACAAGCTGCGGCTGAGGAGCAGGGGCATGCCTCGCAGGCTGCGGTGGCTGTCTCCTCTAATCAACACGACCACCCAGTGGTTGCTCCTGCTGACTCTACGGCTGCTGTCGCTGGCGTGGTAGCTGCTCCTGCGGCTGCTGTCGAGGCACAGGAGGTCGGTCCCCATCGGGGCAAGCATGTGCTAGATGTCCGACTCGCTGGCAGTGGTAGCATCGTCGTGCCTCTGATCCTCTAGCACAGATCTGAATGGCAGCAATGGATGCAGGACCACGAAATGGCACCACCTCAACTGGTGTAGCGGCGGCCCCCAATTGATCCACGCGGTGCTGCTTGCACTAGCGACGTCCCCGAACTTTCTCCACAGAAATTTCCCTCGGTACAGGGGGTACAACTGGTACCACTGGTGACTCAGGAACTAAGGGTACCTGCGGGGCCGCCCACAGGCCGTCCGTAGCTCCTAAATCACTCTCGCATGCTCAGCAAATGCCACAGTCTGGGCCTCCAACACACTAGTCAGAGTCTCTAGTAGATCTGCTATGTGAGAGTAAGCACGCTCCCATGCAGGAGGCTCATGCGCAAGTCCTGGCCCAATAGCCGAGGACTCGTCAATAGACTCCTCGCCTCCAGTAGGTTCAAAAACTTCCAAGGCCTGAGGGGGACCACGTCCATGCATCCGTCTGCAAGGAGGCATATCAGCAACCTAATTAATAGACACTAGGATCAGAATACTCATAGAAATCCTAGGACTCTTCTCTAAGACAATAATTGGCTCTGACATGACCAGGCTCTGATACCAACTTTTGTCACGCCCCAGGGCGGCCGTCCCTGAGACGTGGCAAATATATATAATATCAGCAATCCATACACGAGATCAATAAAGACTCCATGCAACAACAAAGGCAATAGAGCAGTTAACAAAGTAGCTGACATAATATATAAATATATAACGGAAGCTTAAACGACTAAGTCTGTAATTCAAAGACATATTACAGACTAGAATACATAATCAACTGTCATGTAAGAGCCAATATACAACAAGACATCAACATACAAGTACTGATACATACAAAGAAAAAGGGGGGATGCTGATGGCCTCTCTCACTCGCAGACCCAAAACGTGAACGTTGCTCCGCTACAAGTATTACGCCTCGGGGAGCTCCTCCTACAGATCCGACTCAGCGACAACTGGAGAAAAACATATGTGGCTCAGTGAATGGCACAATCCACGCAACACAACTCATTTTAACCTTCAGATCATTAAAGTCCCTAAAATGGGAGCAACTGCACAATTGGTGGGTCGTAGCGACGCCGACCCACCCCACCCTCACTCTCACCCTCTAGGGGTGACATAGGCCTTTTAGGAGAGATGAGATTGCTCTAAACCCTTGGTCCACCGGTAGCCCTTTCCTCGGGTAGCCTCTACCTGGCATACTCCCACGATCATTACGTCCCTAGATGCATCAGTAATACCTACAAATGGGAGCCTGGTGCCAGGACAGCGTTTTCGACATTGGAAAGTTACTACACGGATCCCACAAAGGGGAAAAATAATCTACATTCGCGGATACGATCCTCTTGGATCCGTCGTCACCGGTTACTAAACACTAATACGGTAACGAATTCTCAAGAATTTCCTCCAGGGTGCACAACTCAGATGCGGGGAAATTCTATCATTCGTAATGTCGATGCCATGGTATGACCTCATAAGAGGTCATACACTTGCTTAACCTCATTAGGCAAGGTTCATGGCTCATATGTATAAATAAATATACAACAATAATTCATTAAACAAGGAATTAATCATGGAAGCATTTTAAATGATATAACAACAACCTATAACATTTTCTAAGGCACGCTTATACTTATACATTCTCATTTTGGTTTAATTAAATTAAACTAGGTGGGGACATACATGGATCAAGGTATGCTAACATGGGACATGGTATCTAGACATGTATGGGCTCCCATACATGATACATGAATGTATAATCCTAGCATACAATGTCTAACAAGGTATGGGTGCATCATAGCAAAACATGCATTAACATATATTCTTAATTAACAAGTTAATATGCAGTTATGGTGCCCCAGGGGAGGGCAATGCACGTCAACGTGCATCGAACGCCACCCAACTGGGTTGGATTGACCCACTCACTGCAACCCGGGTCGTTGCGTGATCGTTCGCCAAGATCTGCAAGACAAAGGCATCAAATAAGGTGAGTATAACCACATAGAAACGCTTAAAATTGACTAGAAATGCCAAAGACTTAGACATGCACGCATATGGGCTCGCACGCATGCGAATATGCACGTATGCACGCATGTCCGAGTGCCCCGACGCCTACTTGAGCCCTCGGGCAGCCACACGCGTGGCCCCCACACACATGCGCACGTGCACGCACGCATGCACGCGCTCCTGCGCCTAGACGCGCGTCCAGGCACCTAGTCGCGCCCCCCATGAGCGCTCGCGCGCGTTCACACGCTCGGAAGCCCGAGCCAGAGTCCCCCCCGTGCGCCTGCGCTTACGCGCGCGCGCCTAGGTGCCCAATACCCCTCTCCCTCACTCCACACACACCCAACCACAACCACCCAGCATGCATGGTCCCTTAACACCCCATAACACCCAAAAAAACCCAAAAATACAAGTAGGGGGAGGGCTTACCGAGAGAGGGGGAGTGGAAGGGGGAGATCCGGGCCCACCACGCACTCGCAACCACTTCAACCACCACCACCACTACCACCACCTCCTCAGCCTCCCCACAGCCCTTCTTGGTCATGAAAAATAGGGGACAATGGGGTAAGAGAGGGAGCTTGGGAAAGAGAGAAGCAACAACAATGAAACAACAACCAACAACACTCACCCATAATTCCTTCCTCTTCTTCTTCTCTTTGTTTTTCTTAACAAAACACACACAAAGTGGGCTGGAGAGGGAGAGGAAGAGAGAGACGTGAGAATGAGAGGGAGAGGAGTCAAAACTCCATTGGGGGGTGATGAGAAGGAATTTAGGGGGAGGTGAACTTAAACAAACCACACCCACTCACACTCACAAAATCCAAAGTTTTCATAACTCTTAAGCAAGAGTTATTTAGGGGGTGAATTTACCAAAGGTCACCATAACCACCCAAAATGTCTTTTACTATTCCACCAAACATGTTATATATGTGTCACTTTTTAGCCTATTGGTAACCTTTGGGTCATTTCTGGCCAGTTTCTAATTTTTCATTTTTCGATCAGAGCCGCTAAAATTTAGGCTTTTAGCCATCTGCGTGAGCTTCAGTACTTCGATTGAAAATCTAACTGCATATTATGGGTTCTGTTACTATTTTGTACTAACCATAAAAATTTCATTGAATTCCGGTAACGTTTTAAAAATTATGCAAATCCGAACCGTATCCGGGTTTCGGTCGTTACTGGTTTTGTGGGAGGAATAGTGTTGGGATATTTGGTGTCTATGGTGACTCTAGGTAAAGTTACCCCCCTCTTGCTTAAGAGCTAAGAAACCTTTGGTTATTCTTGGTTAGTGCGGGTAAGCCTAACCCTAACCTCACCACCCCCCTTATGGTCACCCTGGACACTATTTAACCACAAAAAGGTCATTTTTGCCCCCCCCCCTCTCTCCCTCTCTCTCCCATATCGTGGATCACTCTTTCTCTCCCTCTCCTGGTCTCTTTTTCTCCTCTTTGTGTGTGAAAAAGTTGGTGGAAGAAGCAAAAGAAGGAGATGGTGAAGGAGAAGAAGTTGCACAAGAAGAAGATGTGTGTTGTTGATGATGTTGTTGATCGTCTTCTCTCAAGCTGTCATGCCACAGGAGCGGCCGTCCCCAAGGGGTGACACGTGTACGATACCGAGTATATCATAATCAGAATAAATCACAAGGAACAAAGGATTGAATCTAAATAAACGACAGCGGAAGAGTATGTGAATAAATAAATGAATATTACAGGACCATAGAACAAATAATAGTGGCCCTCAAAAGAATACACAATCCAGCATGTGTCCCATACCACAGGAGGTCAACTCACACTAACCTTGCTATGTCCCCAGCATAAAGACAGATCCATCTGCGTCCCATACCACAGGGGATCCATCCCATGGTAGCAACGCTATAACACTAACCTCACTATGTCCCCAGCATAAAGACAGATCCGTCTGCTGCGTCCCATACCACAGGGGATCCATCCCATGCTAGCAACGCTATATATATATATATATATATATATATATATATATATATATATATATATATATATATATATATATGGCCCGATTGGGTAAGGCCGAGCGACAGGTGCGGACTCAATCGTAGTCGTCCGATGTGGTCAAGGAAAATCGGACGGTGGAGAATTAAATTCGAGTGATTTTAGTGAAACCGACTAAACAGGTAATCTCTCTCACCTATCCCTCTCTCTCACCTATTACACACCTCACCTCGTTTGAAGAAACCCTCGGAGCCCCCATGCGACCCCTGTTCGCACCCCCCCCCCCCCCCCGTTCGGCCCCCCTGTGCCGGCTCCACCTCCCCCCGCTCGGCCCCCCTACGAGCCCCCTTGCGAGCCCACTTGGAGGGGGCTCAGAAGAAGGGAGGCTCAGAAGAAGAACGCTGCCAAAAAGGGGGACGAGGAGGCCGGGTCCCTGGTCATGGCGGAGAGGGAGGCATCCGAAAAGAAGGACGAAGAGAATTAAAAATGTGGGTGGGTTAGTCTTTCTTATCAAGATTTATGATTAAATGTTGGGTTTTGGTTCCCTCGGCTTTTTTTATTCCTTCTTTCTCAGTTTCTTTATTCACTTGGTTGATCATGGGTTGTCGGATAGAGAGTTGGGTTTTTCTGATCTTCGGCATGTAATTATTGGACGCATACATATCTGGGTTTTCCCTTTCTCTTTGTTGGTTATGATGTGATCGATCTCTGGTGGGATCAAGCATGAATTACAGATGGGAAAGGATTCAACAGATGAGTGAGGTGGGAGTGTGTGAGACGGATCAACTCTGTTTTAACAGTTTAAATTTATTATGCATTGTAGGATCCCTACTTTTATTTGAAATTTTAAAGTCTTCTTCTTTGATGTAGAAGTGTTTGCCCCTTGCCCACTGATCACAGTTTGGTTTTGAGTCACATTTTATTTTTATGTGTCAGTGGTTATCTTATTCAACTCTGGCAGTTGGGATGTCTGCAATATCTCTCTATAAAAAGAAATTGTGTGAATCAAGTATTCAATCAAAATCTGATAAACAACAAGTTGTAGGTTTGCATGTGCCAGTGTGTTATTTTCGTATTATACTTGTACATTGTGTCATGCAGCAAAGTTAGTCTTGAATAATGTATTATGTGGGTATTTAACTTCTTCATCTCTGACATGTGGGATGTGTTCGAATCCTCTATAGAAGAATTGTGCAAATTCATTTTGTGGGTGTTGTTTTATGCATGATTTATTGATTAGGTAGTTAGATGATTGCATCATGGAGATCTAATATGTTTCATATCTATTATATACTTGTTGAATAGGTGCATTGCTATGGTTGATATTTCATAACAAAAAATGAGGATCCTTACACCATTTGTTTTTGTTGATGATGTGTTATGGTCAGATGATATGTACAATGTGGTTTGCACTGAAGTTGTTCTATCTTTATTTTTTTTCTAATGAGTAAATCAAATTCAAAGTAGATAAAAGAAAATTGGTTTTGAAGAGAAAAGGCTTAATAAATAAAGACGATCACTGGTCCAGATATAATGGTTTTCTTTCTTTTTCAAAAAATAGTGTGAAAACAAAAGATAATGAAGTTTCTGTAGTAAGTTTCAGGAAGAAAGATGCATCTATCTCCATTTTTAGCCTCATTTTTAGCTAGTCCATGATGGAGCCATCCTAGTTCTATGTCCTGTTGTATATGGCTTGACATTAAAGATAAGTTGTGCCCAAATGAATGTATAATGTCATTCATGTAGTCTCTTTTGCATACGCATACGGTTTGGATGTTTTTACCTGTTTTTGAAGTGTAAATTTGTTTGATGAAAGTATATACATTTACAAACAAAAAAAAAACCATACTCGAAAGAATTGAATGCATTCATTTTTACATTTTTTGTAATAAATCTGTAACGCCCCACATTTACCTAACCGTTTATCGAACGGTAAATGGATCGCTACTAAATTTAATCCAATTACAAAACCAAAATTTGCAGCTCTTTTTTTTCATATGATACCAATATAATATAAATATAATAAATCCGATAATAATAAAATAAATAATACCAACGGTTTTAAATCGCCAATGACTTTACAATATATCGGAGTTTTTGCGGAGACAGTATACTGAAAGGAAAATACATAACAAATCACCCCTATGGGAGCCATCTAAACTAAACAAACATAAATAGTCGATCGCAACTATAATTTACTCTCGAACCGCTACCTTGGAGCAATTTCTGAAAGACGCGAAAAGTCCAAATTTCATCTTAATCCTCAGAATACGCAATACCTAGTTATGAAACAACAAGCCCATATCGAATAGGGTGAATGATTAACTCAGTGAATAAACCCACTGACAAATTACCTCACGTGACAGTATATATAAAAATAAAGTTTTATGAAAATTAGAATTTTATTTAATAAATCTTTTATTTTATTAAATCAATTTAAAATCATTAAAAAATTTTAAAAAAAATATTTTAATGCGCACGTGGATCAATCCTTAGCCCACATCAGAAAAATCATGAGAATTAAAAAAAATATCATCATATATATATATATAGTTATATATGTATAAAATAAGAATTTTCTTAAAATAAATAAATTAAATTCATGAGCTTAATAAAATATAATTTTAATGCAATCACGTGGCCCAATCCTTGGTCCACGTCATAGAAATCATGCAGCTTAAATGATATGACCGAGTAGGGTTCTCAATCGGAAGAATCGTTCCCCAAAACAGGTGTGCCAAGACCCAAGTGACTTAATCGCTCAAAAAGCTCCCTCGAGGAGACGTCGGATCTAGAAGACGCTGATGGGTCGCCGCTGCCATCACTACGAGAACATCAGCACAGGATGCCCTGGTTGCTACAGACTCCAAACAAAGGAATCCGTCGCTGCAAGGAATGCTTTACCACACCCCTCACCGATCTTCGGACTTTTCGAGTCCTAGACCTTCCTCCCCAAAGGCGAAATACTACGGGGGGATTTATTCTAGAAAATATGTCATGATATGTATCTTGATAAAATCTCCTAGGACTAAGTTGTCTCCGCTAGTCCTAAATTTTTCCAAAAGTCTCGAAATGAAAATCTTTAATCCAAATATTATTTCGAAAGCATAAGCATCAGAAAATGTATTATGTTAATTCTTGAAACATGAATAGCATAATTCATGCTATTTTAATGACATGATGAAGGAATTAAATCATGCAACTTCATTCAACAAAAAATGCAATTTGATCAATATGAAGAAAATATTCAAATCATGCAAATTTATCAAAATATAAATACATGGATGACACATAATATCACATAAATATGATTGGCATATGAAATTCAACATTATAGAGCAAAAGTTCACACGAAATAAATCGATAGGCCTACTCACCTCGAATAGACTCTAGATCCGGATAATGAAGCCCACAACAAAAATTACAACCTAGATAAACCAAATAAGTTATTAATCAAAACCTATAATTTAAGTCTAGACCTAATTTCTTTAATCATAATCAATAGATATAAATCTTTATACCCAATGAGCTAAATTTATCTCATATAAATCATACAAAAGAAAAATAATAGAACCTAAGAAGAGGATAAAAACCTACCATACATAGAACTAGTCACTAAAAGACAAAACCAGAAAAGGCAAAGCACAGAAAAAGACAAAAATCCAGAAATTTAAAATAATAATAAAATAATGAAAATTCATAAAATAATATGAAAATACATATTTATTTATTTTTTCAATAAAAATAAACTATTAGTCAATGAAAATTGAAAATAAATAAAACTTATTAAGTATAAATATAAATCATAACCCTAGTATTATCAAAAACTTATATTTTAGAAATTTAAACATAGGTCTAATATTTAAAATAAATGATAAATCGAAACCCTAAGTTTATGAAAACTCAAAAATTCAAAAACCTAACATAGATCTAAGAATAATAAATAATATATCAAAACCCTAGTTTTTATAAAAACTTAGAAATCCAATAACATGAACATATATCTATCAAAACTCTAATTTTATTAAAAACTCAAAATCTCATAACATAAAAATAAATTTAATCTTTAAATTATATAATAAATCAAAACTCTATTTTTATTAAAAGCTTAAAAATCCAAACACCTAATGGATCTAATTAATAAAAAGAAAATAAAAGGATAAAAAGAAAAGATTAAATACCCTTTTTTTCTCTCTCTCTCTCTCTCTCTCTCTCTCTCTCTCTCGGTTTCTGCCGAGCCGACGAGACCCACCGCACACCCCTATATAGATATATATACTTAGATACCTAAATCTAACGAAAATGACAAAACGACCCCCGTATTGTTTCTTATTTACTCATAGGTC
This sequence comes from Acorus calamus, assembly GCA_030737845.1. Taxonomy (NCBI): domain Eukaryota; kingdom Viridiplantae; phylum Streptophyta; class Magnoliopsida; order Acorales; family Acoraceae; genus Acorus; species Acorus calamus. The sequence goes on from CM060879.1 coordinate 8,163,338, forward strand.
CCTATTCGAATTACAAATAGATCCCTACCTGAATTTCAAATATGTCCCTGACGCATATTACAATAAATTCACGATTCAAAACTGGGTCCCTTAAAATTAATAACAATGAAATCTCAAAACTTAATTTTTTGAGCTCCAATGTTAATGAGATTGTAACCATTTAAGATCTTGAATATATATATATATATATATATATATATATATATATATATATAAATTTCAACATAACAATTAATATTTAAAATTACAAACTGAAATGGGCCCATAAGGATACACCAAATTGGTCAAAACTTAAAAACACACAAAACACACTAATTTTAATTCAAATATCTTATTTATATATTTAAATCAAATATATAAATAAGAGAAAATGCACAGGTGTTACATACTTCCCCCCTTTAGGAATTTAGTCCACTAAATTCAGGGGATAACACAAAATAAAAGATATATGGCATCCAATGATAACAATCATCCAGCCAATAGTTGTAAGTGTAGTTTTACAATTCTAACTCATAACAACATCAATACAATCATTTTACTAGGAGGGTTACACATCCATGTAATACCTAACAAGCACACTAATATAGAAAATGGTATAAGAATTCAACTTATACCCTACAAACAATCAAACAAGTGTACATCCATACCATAATTGTATAAGTTGGCTTATAGGTCTGACTCATACTCAACAAGCTCAATAATGTGAAAAATAGTATAAGATTCTAACTTATACCCCAAAAACAATATTCAATCGAATGCACAAGCAAAACTATCAATTATTTGCATTGAAGTTCTGACAAATATCAATACAAACATACTATCATACAACAAAATAACCATATAAATCAGATCCACAATGATAGTGACCCAAATCACAAGTAGATGAACTTATACATCACTACCAATGACAACAATCAATTATAATAATTAAATATATAGGACAAATCCACCCATGCTTCACATTATAGGTGTTATAACTCATACAACATAAGCAATGACAAATAATACAATAAAAATTATACAAGTCAAGCTCACCCATGTCCCATACCATGGGTGATTCAATTTGTATGGAACAAGCAAAGACATTACAAGCAACCAATTGCATAAGTCAGCTCACCTACGTCCCATACCATAGGTGGTCCAACTAATACAATACAAACATTGACAATAGCAAAAACAATCACATCAAACAATTTCATACATAATTGTACAAGTTAGGCTCATCTACGTCCCATGCCATAAATTATCCAATTTGTACCATCAACATAGGGGCAATAATAATGACAACAACATGAAACTAAAGATATTTACAATCTTTAGAATTTATATATAACAAATTCATCTGCTGACATGGACATTCACCGATTGATTGAACCATCCGTGACACTATACAAAACGTGAAAATAACCATCCTAATAAAATTATGAATTCACGGCCACACTGAACAATTTAAAAATATTGGTTGTTAAGGCATGCCTCTCATGTGTGCATGTTTCGACTATATTTAGTATGAGCGATCATCCACCACATAGTGCTCTTCCATAGAGTAGCAACCAATAAGAATGCAAATCCTATATGCATCAATCCTAATTGACTCAACTCATCCTATGCTTCAAAGGAATGACTCTCATACTGGCTTATCTCAAGGCTTTAATAATAAAATAATTTACAATTAACGAAAATAACTAAGCTCTATAAGATATGGTATCCAAAAACTCAGGTGGGATATCCTAAAATCCAATAATGCAATTTAAACTCTTAAAGATATAGCTAGATCTATACGCATTCTAAATGCACATGAATCTGAATTTATAAGATGCAACTATAATATCGACATGCATAATGTAGAAAAATATTTTACACCTTAAAATTTTTGTATATAAAAATAAAATCTTTATGATAAACAAGTATAAATAATGTACTAAAAGAATTTAAAGCTCATTCCACTTAATATATAGCATAATAAATTTGTAGGCCATGTAAAATATATATAGAGTTACATTGTAATAAAATTAATGTAACAAATATATAGATAGTTTAATTAAGAAAAATCTAGTAATATCATTATTTTTGAATTATTAAGATTTAAATACATCGATATGATTTTCTTAAATTTGACTTTGAAAACTTAAAATATAATTACAATTTATATAAATCTGATTTAAAATCCTTCATTTGAATAAATAAATAAACATGAGTAACAACTAAATTTATGGCAATATAACAATGTATATATATATATATATAAAAATATGGGTGACTTTCACTTTAATAAGAAATTAATCGATTTAGGCTCTAATAAAACAAAAATAATCAAATGATTTTTTTTTATATATATAAACTAATATAATCTCCTTAGGATGATCAAACTTAAACCCTAAACTTCATAGGCTAACTAAGCTTAGGCTAATAGAAGATCAAGAATGAGATCGATAGAAAACTCGATGTCACGAATAGGAGATGGCAAGACAATTCATCTGAAAATTCCTCAAGAAATTCAGATACAGTGGAAGTGTCACTGACTGAGGCATTCAAATTGTAGTAGTTTCCACGATAATGGCTAGATATCATTCGCATCATTTATCTAGTAATCTCTAGGCATGAAGAGAAGAGACGAACATGATCGGATTTGATCAACCAAAACCCCCAATGCGAAATGGTTGCTGGCCAAGAATACGAAAGGCCACAACTTTTGAAAAAAATAATTAACACTTGTATGGAAGGCTAACAACCAATCCATGCCAAAGATAACATCAAAATAAAAAATATTGAGAATGTAGAGATTAGTAGACATCTAATCCCCATTAATCTAAACCAAGCAAGAGGGAAAGCAAACAATGGTGACAGCTTCTTCACCAATGACAATGGTTATGTGAAGTGTAGACATCGAGATTGTAAACTTCTTTTCTAAGAGTTTCACAAATCCGATAAAGTGAATGAATGTGCAGAACCCCAAGAAGAACGTACACTGAATGACCAGAGACAACACTGCCATCCCTTATTGTCATAAAAAATCCAAAATTATATGACGAACGTCACAAATAATAAAACTTTTTTTTTCTAGACACAAACCCTAACCTAGGCTCCGACATGACATGGCTCTGATACTATCTGTAACGCCCCACATTTACCTAACCATTTATCGGACGGTAAACGGGTCGCTACTAAATTTAATCCAATTACAAGACCAAAATTTGCAGCTCTTTTTTTTTATATGATACCAATATAATATAAATATAATAAATCCGATAATAATAAAATAAATAATACCAACGGTTTTAAATCGCCAATGACTTTACAATATATTAGAGTTTTTGCGGAGACAAGATACTGAAAAGAAAATACATAACAAATCACCCCTGTGGGAGCCATCTAAACTAAAACATAAATAGTCAATCGCAACTATAATTTACTCTCGAACCGCTACCTTGGAGCAATTTCTGAAAGACGCAAAAGTCCAAACTTCATCTTAATCCTCAAAATACGCAATACTTGGTTATGAAACAACCAGCCCATATCGAATAGGGTGAATGATTAACTCAGTGAATAAATCCACTGACAAATTACCTCACGTGACAGTATATATAAAAATAAAGTTTTATGAAAATTAGAATTTTATTTAATAAATCTTTTATTTTATTAAATCAATTTAAAATCATTAACTTTTTTTTAAAAAAAATATTTTAATGCGCACGTGGCCCAATCCTTAGCCCACATCAAAAAATCATGAGAATTAAAAAAATATCATCATATATATATATAGTTATATATATAAAAAAATAAGAATTTTCTTAAAAAAAACAAATTAAATTCATGAGCTTAATAAAATATGATTTTAATGCAATCATGTGGCCCAATCCTTGGTCCACGTCATAGAAATCATGTAGCTTAAATGATATGACCGGGTAGGATTTTCAATCGGAAGAACCGTTCCCCAAAACAGGTGTGCCAAGCCCCAAGCGACTAAATCGCTCAAAAAGCTCCCTCAAGGAGACGTCGGATCTAGAAGACGCTGATGGGTCGCCGCTGCCATCACTACGAGAACATCAGCACAGGATGCCCCGGTTGCTGCAGACTCCAAACAAAGGAATCCGCCATTGCAAGGAATGTTTTACCACACCCCTCACCGATCTTCGGACTTTTCGAGTCCTAGGCCTTCCTCCCCAAAGGCGAAATACATCGGGGGAATTTATTTCCAGAAAATATGTCATGATATGCATCTTGATAAAATCTCCTAGGACTAGGTTATCTCCGCTAGTCCTAAATTTTTCCAAAAGTCTCGAAATGAAAATATTTAATCCAAATATTATTTCGAAAGCATAAGCATCTGAAAATGTATTATGTTAATTCTTGAAACATGAATAGCATAATTCATGCTATTTTAATGACATGGTGAAGGAATTAGAGCATGCAACTTCATTCAACAAAAAATGCAATTTGATCAATATGAAGAAAATATCCAAATCATGCAAATTTATCAAAATATAAATACATGGATGACACATAATATCACAAATATGATTGGCATATGAAATTCAACATTATAGAGCAAAAGTTCACACGAAATAAATCGATAGACCTACTCACCTCGAATATACCCTAGATCCGGATAATAAAGCCCACAACAAAAATTACAACCTAGATAAACCAAATAAGTTATTAATCAAAACCTATAATTTAAGTCTAGACCTAATTTCCTTAATCATAATCAATAGGTATAAATCTTTATACCCAATGAGCTAAATTTATCTCATATAAATCATATAAAAGAAAATATAATAGAACCTAAGAAGAGGATAAAAACCTACCATACATATAACTAATCACTAAAAGACAAAACCAGAAAAGGCAAAACACAGAAAATGACAAAAATCCAGAAATTCAAAATAATAATAAAATAATGAAAATTCATAAAATAATATGAAAATACATTTTTTTTTCAATAAAAATAAACCATTAGTCAATGAAAATTGAAAATAAATAAAACTTATTAAGTATAGGTATATTCATAACCCTAGTATTATCAAAAACTTATATTTTAGAAATTTAAACATAGATCTAATATTTAAAATAAATGATAAATCGAAACCCTAAGTTTATAAAGACTCAAAAATTCAAAAACCTAACATAGATCTAAGAATAATAAATAATATATCAAAACCCTAGTTTTTATAAAAACTTAGAAATCCAATAACATGAACATATATCTATCAAAACTCTAATTTTATTAAAAACTCAAAATCTCATAACATAAAAATAAATTTAATTTTTAAAATAAATAATAAATCAAAACTCTATTTTTATTAAAAGCTTAAAAATCCAAACACCTAAACATGGATATAATTAATAAAAAGAAAATAAAAGGATAAAAAGAAAAGATTAAATACCCTTTCTTTTTTTCTCTCTCTCTCTCTCTCTCTTTCTCTCTCTCTCTCTCTCGGTTTCTGCTGAGCCGACGAGACCCACCACACACCCCTATATAGATATATATACTTAGATACCTAAATCTAACGAAAATGACAAAACGACTCCCGTATTGTTTCTTATTTACACATAGGTCCCTATCCGAATTACAAATAGATCCCTACCTGAATTACAAATATGTCCCTGACGCATATTACAATAAATTCACGATTCAAAACTGGGTCCCTTAAAATTAATAACAATGAAATCTCAAAACTTAATTTTTTAAGCTCCAATGTTAATAGATTGTAACCATTTAATATCTTGAATATATATATATATATATATATATATATATATATATATATATATAAATTTCAACATAACAATTAATATTTAAAATTGCAAACTGAAATGAGCCCATAAGGATACACTAAATGGGCCAAAAATTAAAAACACACAAAACACACTAATTTTAATTCAAATATCTTATTTATATATTTAAATCAATTATATAAATAAGAGAAAATGCACAGGTGTTACAAAATCATATACAGTGTTAGGTGATTTCATATACTGTAAAATTGTTCAATTGTAACAGTTCCCCTGACATTTTGTTTTATTTTTCTAGCCGGGATACATGCTCTATGAACACGTTCTTTGGCCCGCTGAAGTTGGCGTCACCAAAGTTCTGGATGGCGAGGAGAACCAGAGCTTTGAGGGTTGAGTGTTTTAGGAGCAGGCTTTTCAAATGATATTCAGATTTAACTGGGAAAGTAGAACATGAAACTAAGTTATGATATCAAGTTCAGTATCTGTTCTCTCGCTACTGGATGAATTTTCGCCGATGTTTTCATTCAATAAAAATGTAGTGCCATTTGTTATTTATATTGATGAAGGGTAATGTTGATTGAACTGGAAATGATAAATGGTAGACCTTTTGTTGATTATGACATTAATTTTTTTCCCCAACTATGAAACCAAATATCGGCATTTATATGATTTTGTGCTGAAATTTTGTTCACTCACTGAACATTTTTCATAAGGATTCAGGCAGCACAATTAGACAGACCAAATTAAAATTCATTTCCAGCAACACTTCAATCAATTACATTAGATAGTCAAATACAACCTCATCACCTAATCAATTTGTATATAAGAACTAAATACAATGCCACTTAATTGTTTCTTCTTATGTAGAATCATACATAAATAATGAAACTCTACCTAATCTCAAGTGCACGAAGGAAATGCAGTCATAACATAATCAGGCCTTAATAAAATGTCTATACTTTGCAGACTCTTGGTTTATGTTCTGGTATTAATTTCTGAATTTGATGTAGGTCCGCATACTTGAGCCTATTATCATTGATCAGCCACCTTCATTTTATTTTTTCAATTTTGAATCAGTTTCACGATCTCCTTCATGGGATTTCAACCCCAAACTCAAATCCAGATTTGCCTCATTTGATTCTGCTGGTGCTGCTTGCTTCTTGGCTGAAGCCTAAAAATAATTTCAATGGGCAAAATAAGTGAAACCTACACAAACGGGTTAAAGATCACCCAATCAAATGCAAATACATTGTTTTTCTTCATGTGAGATGCAAACAATAGTAGTCAAATGGTAGGAATGAAACAACCAAGATTAGATATCTACATGTCTTCAAATCTAGTAAGTGTTTGTAGAATTATAAATGAGAATTAATAACCTGAGCACCCAATGAGCTATGGAATTAATTGGTATCTGACCTACAAATAAGAAGCATAATCACAATTCACAAGTGGTCTATATGGTTGTCTAATGAAAGGCGGTTTATTTTATCAAAATGTAGATGCTTTACTGTGAAACAGAGAGAACCCAAAAGTCACCAAAATGAAAGTCACTTCATATTGCATCTACAAAAACTAAAAGAATCCAATTACTTTGGTAGTATCTCTATCATGCATCATATACAGCAATCTATGTAGGTGGACTTGGGTGCACAAGCAAATACAGAATATAAAAATAGTCAGCAATTGCATGCAACATTAACCTCACCCAAACAATACAACCCACAATGTTCTTAATCCACCAAATGATCTTGCTAAATCTCTTTCACACTGACATGGAAAAGAAAACTGGATTATTGAAGAGAAAGAGAAAGCGCAATATGTCATTAGCAGAATTTGCCAGACTGAAAAGCAGTAAGCATTGTTTGAATGAGCTGATGTAAAATCAATATATACCATGCTGTTTCAGTATTTTTTTATTGGGAAAAAGGGAAAAGAGAATCTTTATTGAAAAAATTTTAAAATAGTATAACTCCATATAGAGCGATTTCCTAAAATAATAAGCAGACTTCAGAGAAGAACAAACTCTTGCACACAATTTGAATCGTGAAAGGAATTCCTGTTGCTGAAGAATCAAATTTTCTGAACTATTAATTGCGAAGATGTGTTTCTAAGTAATGTGCCTCAAAAGCAAACTGAAATCATGGGCAAGAGGCAAACACTTCTAGATCAAAGAATAAGACTTTAAAATTCCAAATAAAAGTAAGGATCCTACAATGCATAATAAATTTAAACTGTTAAAACAGAGTTGATCCGTCTCTCACACTCCCACCTCACTCATCTGTTGAATCCTTTCCCATCTGTAATTCATGCCTGATCCCACTAGAGATCGATCACATCATAACCGACAAAGAGAAAGGGAAAACCCATATATGTATGTGTCCAATAATTGTGTGCCGAAGATCATAAAAAACCCAACTCTCTATCCAGCAACCCATGATCAACCAAGTGAATAAAGAAACTGAGAAAGAAAGAATAAAAAAAACCAGGGAACCAAAACCCAACATTTAATCATAAATCTTGATAAGAAAGACTAACCCACCCACATTTTTAATTCTCTTCGTCCTTCTTTTCGGATGCCTCCCTCTCCGCCATGATCAGGGACCCGGCCTCCTCGTCCCCCTTTTCGGCAGCGTTCTTCTTCTGAGCCACCTTCTTCTAAGCCCCCTCCGAGTGGGCTCGCAGGGGGGCGCCAAGGGGGCTCGCAGGGAGGCTGAGTGGGGGGCAGTGGAGTCGACACAGGGGGGTCGAGTGGGGGCCAAACAAGGGGGCCGGACAGGTTGGCCGAACGGGGGGGGGGGGGGGGGGCAAACAGGGGGCTATGAGGGTTTCTTCAGACGAGGTGAGGTGTGTAATACGTGAGAGAGATTACCTGTTTAGTCGGTTTCATTAAAACAACTCGAATTTAATTCTCCACCGTCCGATTTTCCTCGACCACATCGGACAACTACCACTGAGTCTGCACCTGCCGCTCGGCCTTACCCAATCGGGCATATATATATATATATATATATATATATATATATTAGTGACTGCAACGCCACTACACACAAATGCCTCACAGTTCCTCCTGTCGCGCAGTGACTTCTCTTAGGCAACCCATTTCAGCAAATGCATCGGCTTGGCTAATACAGGGAGTATCCCTCCACCCGTAAAGTCCACCAAAGCTCGACTGCATTACAAACGGCATAAATGGATCCCGCCGTAGACTCCATCACTTTGCGAACAGGGCCGATAAATCCAGTATCTTGGTTAAGGCTCTCTGTCATCCAACCACTCTAACGCGTAGCCGATTTGAAGTATCAGATACCGTGGGCGTCCAGGACGAACCTTGAAAACGCTCCCTCGTAAATGACACCCAGAGTTTACCCTCACCTCAACTGACTCACACGAAGCATCTAAATGCAAAACTAAACCGTCAAACCCAGTATCTTGGCTAAGGCTCTCCGTCATCTAACCACTCTGACGCGTAGCCGATTTGAACCATCGGATACCGTGGGCGTCCAGGATGAACCTTGAAAACGCTCCCTCGTGAAGGACACCCAGAGTTTACCCTCACCTCAACTGCAGGTTCGCACTCATGACTTGTAAAAACTACCATAATCAACCCACCCTAAACAGGCTCGACAAAAACTGGTCGAGGACCTACGAGGTAAACCACAACAAGCAACTAGATCTGACCCATACGATCAGATCCCCCTACCCCTAAACGATGTCTCTAACCAAATCTTTAGGCAAAGATCTATAAATCATGCTGATAATATATATATCAGCCGTTAACAAGGCTAGACAACCATTAATAAGCCTAGACAGGATATGACAAGATAGACAGCCATTAACCAGGCTAGATAACCATTAACAAGGCTATATATAGAATATAATATGTATCAATTAACAAGGATAGATCATGAGCATGCATTTAAGATATAACAATATGTATATAATAATATATCAAGTAATCATGCAATCTCAATTTAATACATATAATCATGCCTATGGATGCCACCAAGTCATGTATACATGATTAATATTGTTATGTCTGTGTCACTTTTTGGCTGTTAAATGTTGGATTGTATTTATTCTTATAGTTTGGGCTTTCAATTTCAAAATTTAACTGCATATCTATTCTCCTGGTACTGGCATTGGCCTACCTATAAATTTTCGTCGCATTCTGACGTTTTTGGAATTATGCAGTTTTGATTTGGTATTCGGATTTGGTTTTGTTAAAATTCAAGATGAAAAGCTAAAAATCCGATTTTATTATGAGATGTTCAGTTTTGATATAGCTTCCATATAGAAGTGGAATTGGAACAACTGGATTCGTATATTAAAAGTTATGGGTATTTTCCGAGTATACCCCGAAGTTGAGAAATCCAGGCAGCAGCCCTGTAAGATGTTTAGCCTAGATTTCGGAATAGCTGGAGAGGTTATTTGATCTGGGTGTAAACATGAAAGCTGTAGATAATCTTCTTAGCTTTCCAATGCCACTGGAATCACGCAATTCCGAGCTGTATTGAGGAAGTTATGGTCGTTTAAGTGAAGGTTGCGCAGAGGTTTTAAATCCGAGGACAACTTGGTCATTCCCCCTCTTTTGTCTATTTAACCTCCCCCAATTGTGCACGACCTGGGGTCTCTCCTCCTCTCTATTTCTGGTCCAGCCCCCCCTCTTATGTGTGTTTTGGGTGGAGGATCTACACACAAGTGAAGGTGATGGAGAAGAAGAAGCTCAAGAGAGAGTGTAAGAATGTGTGTATAGTGAGTTGTGTATGTTGTGTTGATGTTTCTCCTCCTTCTCCTCCTCTCCCCTAGCTGATCCAATGTTTTTCCCTCCTCTTTGGATCAGCACCCCTCATGTGTTTGTGGAAATGCCACAATGAGTGGGAGAAGGAGAAGATGGTGGAGCAAGGAGAAGAAGAAGATCATGGTGTATGTGAGTGCTTATGTGTTGTTGTTGATGTTTATCCTTCCTCTCCTCCTCCTCTAGCTGATCCCCTGTTTTGCCCTCCCCTTTTGGTCCAGCCAAGTAGAAGGTGTGCTGTGAAGGAGATGGTGGTGATGGTGGGTGTGTGTGTGTGGTGTCATTGTGAGCCCAACACCTTCCCTTCTCCTCCCCATCTTTTGGTAATCCTCTACCCCTACTTTTATGCTTGCTAGGATGTTGTAGAGGGCATGCATGAGAGTGTTGTTATGAGTAATTGATGCTGCACATAGGATGGTTGTGTTAATGTATGAATGGGGTGGCTTTGTGTTGTAAGACAGATTTTCTGTCTCCTCAAGATTCTTGTGTTTGGGGTATTTAGAGGCATATTTTGAGACCTATGTCTTCATTTCATATGATCATCTATGTGTCTACATGTTACATATGAAATTTGGTGTCGTTTGGTTACCTGTATTGAAAGTTATAGCCTAATGTTCATGGCCTGTCCAGATTCGCGTAGAAATAGACCTGTTTCTGAAAATAATTTATTTCGGGTATTTCAAGGTTAAATCAGGATTTGATGTCTTCACGGATTATGATCCTAACATATCAGAGTATGCACATGATTTATTTCAGAATTTTTGGATGTGTATTCTATGCCGTGGAGACCAATGTTTGGGGCTGATTGCTGTAGATGGACTAGTCTTGTATAAATATGTGTCAAAGAGCTATTATGCATGGTGTGGACAATATCAGGAGTTGTGGTCTTCATGAAATAGGCTTATATATAGGTGCCAAGAAACTTCATGTTTGATTTGATAATCATTGGTTGTGTTTTGCAGCTTTCGTTGGCGGAACTCGCAATGAATGGGTTTTTGGTGAGTGGTTCGATCCACCCCTTTTGGGAAGCGCTCGATGCATGTGATTGTGCGTCGCGTACCCATGGGGTTCTATAGCCATACTCATTATTGATTTTCAAATAATATTGCTATTATCACTTTGTAGCTTTTATATATATAGCATGGAATGTTGGATATGTTATACTAAAGGTGTCCTTGCGTAGTATTGCCTTCGTGTTGGTAGATGCCTAGTGTGGTTAATTCTTGAATGCTAGGTTCCTTGGACATGTGGTCTATGCACTCTTGTTGTGATAGGAACTCTCATGTGATAATTGTGTGTATGTTTAATTGTTTGGCCTTATCTGTGATAGGTATATCTATGATCTATTGTTTATCAGGAGCATACTTGTTTTAGTGGGCAATATAGTAGCTATCTTGCCTGCATCCAAGTGATGCAACTCTATGGGAATTCATGAGAATTCATTGTTGTATTGATGTTTGTTATCTGATAGCTATGATGATAGAATGTCAGGCCTATCTGTGTTAGACGCGTGTATGACAGCCCTTAGGATCATGTCCTATCCTGATTGAGTGCAAGGACTTATTTCCCACGTCGAGAGATGCATCCGTGTGGGAATTCATAAGAATTCATTAGCAATGGTATTAGTTAGATGATAGTAGTTGATCCAGGAGGATCGTCATGCGAGCATGGAGTACCCCCTCCCTATATCATCGTGCGTCGAAGCTACCCAGCGTTGGAGCTACCCTGTGTGGTGCCACCGTGCCACCGGAAGGCCGCCAGGGAGAGGGCTACCTGGGAGAGGGCTACCGGATGATATCGCGAGCGTGGAGTACTGTTTCCCTACATCGTCGTGCGTAGAAGCTACTCGGTGTTTGTTACCCGATAGCTATGAAAATGGTATGTTAGGCCTACCTGTGTTAGGCGTGTGCATGACCCGCCTTCAGGATCATGTCTTGTCATAATTGAGTGCGAGTGTTTAGCTTCTTTCCCCTGCATCCAAGTGATGCATCTGTGCGGGAATTCAAGAGAATTCTGTATATCAATTGATAATTGCTAGATGATAGTAGTTGATTCGGGAGGATCGTCTTGCGAACATGGTGTACCCCCTCCATATATCATCGTGCGTCGAAGCTACCCAGCGTTGGAGCTACCCTGCGTGGTGCCACTGTGCCACCGGAAGGCCGCCAGGGATAGGGCTACCTGGGAGAGGGCTACCGGATGATATTACGAGCGTGGAGTACTGTTTCTCTATATCATCGTGCGTCGAAGCTACCCAGCGTTGGAGCTACCCTGTGTGGTGCCACCGTGCCACCGGAAGGCCGCCAGGGAGAGGGCTACCTGGGAGAGGGCTACCGGATGATATTACGAAAGTGGAGTACTGTTTCTCTACATCATCGTGCGTAGAGGCTATTCGGTGTTTGTTACTTGATAGCTATGACAATAGTATGTTAGGCCTACCTGTGTTAAGCGTGTGTGGATCGTATTGCGAGCACGAAGTGCTTCCTCCACATATCATCGTGCGTCGAAGCTACCCAGCGTTGGAGCTGCCCTGCATGGTGCCGCCGTGCCATCGGACGGCCGCCAGGGAGAGGGCTACCTGGGAGAGGACTACCGGATGATATTGCGAACGTGGAGTACTGTTTCCCTACATCATCGTGCGTCGAAGCTACCCGGGGTTGAGTCTGTCCTGCATTGTGCCATAATATCGTTAGGAATGCCTAGAGTTGATGTGACTATCATACGAGGCTAGGAGTACCGACCACGGGTGATGCCGTATCGTCGGGAATGCTCAGAGTATAACGTCACTAACATACGAGGCTTGAGTACCGACCACGGATAAATCCATATTGTTGGGAATGCCTAGAGTTTGATGTGACTATCATACGAGGCTAGGAGTACCGACCACGGGTGATGCCGTATCGTCGGGAATGCTCAGAGTATGACGTCACTAACATACGAGGCTTGAGTACCGACAATGGGTGAATCCATATCGTGGGGAATGCCCAGAGTATGATGCCACCATCGTACAAGGCTTGAGTACTGACCATGGATGGCCCTTAGGATGAGGATTACCCGGGAGAGGGCTACCGGATGATGCGAGGGATTGATATGTATTTATCTAGATGTGGAGAATCTTTGTAGCTTGGTACTAGTTTCTGTTATAACTCGTTAGTGTTAATGGATTAGTTGTTTCCCAAAAGTCCCAACAGTTTTTCCCCCTTCGGGGTGAGGGTGAGGGTGATATGTGGTCACGACTCTACGTGACATTTATATATGTCGGTGTTCTCCCATCCATATCTTTCCTTGAAAGGAAAATATGTTAGTGTTATATTATTATTCTTGAGTTGGATTCTTGCCACTCACTGAGCTTGTAGCTCACCACTCGTGTGTTGTTTTCCGCCAGGGACAGTGGGGCGTGGAGGTGGAGCATCCCTCTAGCGTAGTTCGCGCGTGGCGTGTCTCAGCTTCCGGTTGGCAAGTGTGGGGCTATCAGTAATCCTATTTTTGTGTATGTATTAGTAATTGTGCGTGTCGCACATATTGTTGTATTTGGACTAGACTTGGGCTCTCACAGGACGGTAATTGTGTATTCGAGTCTGTAATAATGTTTTTGATTTACAGACTTAATTATATATTATACTTCCGCATCACTTCTTTTTATTGGCTACCACTTCCCTGTAGCCTTGTTATCTTATTTGATCCTTTTGATTATTGTTTGATCGGTAACGCTTCGGGGACGGTCGCAGTGGGGCGTAACAAATATCATAAAATAAATATGACTTTGTATGGAACTATATTATCAGAATGTCAAGTTAGATCCACTCACCGATACAATCATTCCATCCCGTGAATAATCACGCGCATCAGACAGTCCAACGGTCATGCCATCGCTACTGGACTCTTTGGAGTATAGTCATTCCCACCACAAGCCTAAACACAAGATCACCACCCTCCTCACATTAAGGAGACCCCTCTGACAAACAAACATCATCAACTTAGCCAAGGAATAAAACATTCATGCATAAAAAAAAATCCAGGACATATCCCAAGATTTAGCCAACAAGTGCAAAATACACCCTATAACTCCAACAATCAAACCAATTATTCTACACCATCAAGCCACTCATCCATAGGCCATTATGCAATTGAATTACTTATAAATCAGCAATAAAACGTTACACCATCACCACAAACAAATCTGGGCAGCCACTAAATCTGGGCAGCAACTACAGAAATCTGGGCAACAATACAACCCTACACTTTGATCTCCACAGCACCAAATACTTATCCAAAAATTCTGAAATAAATCACACATATGCATTGACATGATAGGATCATAATCCATGAAGACATCATAATTCAATCTCAAAATGTCCAAAATAAATCATATTAAAAAACTGGTCAATTCTACTCGAATCTGGACAGTCCATACAAAATATATCATAACTTATGCCACTGGTAATATAATTACACCAAATTTTATACATAAGATCTACACACATAGATGATTATGTCATATGAAAACACTATCCTCAAAATATATCTCTAAATATCAAATGCATATGAATCTTCATAAGACAGAAATCTGTCTTACCTTTTTAAGCACATCCCAAGTCTCCAACTCTAACTTATTCTTCTTCTTCTTCTCCAAATCAACAACCAAAACCCTAGAACAAATATAACTCCCCCAATTAAGAATCCAAATCAACAAATTAAAGCAAGCCATAAAAGAAAAATCAAATGATCAAATGATCTCACCAAAAATTCCTTCAATCTCCTCTCCTCTTCTCCTCCTCCCCTTCTCCTCTTCTCTTTCTCTGTTTTTTTTCCAGATCTGTTGCTAGAGAGAGACCCAGCAAAACCACCTTTTTAAGCCCATTAAAAGGTGTTGGGAGGAAGGCAAAATGACATCCACGCCCCTGACTTAAAATTTTGGACAGCCTTCAGTAAAACAGTCATAACTTCCACAATATAGCTCCGAATTGTATAATCCAAACTCCATTGGAAATCCAAGACGATTATCTACAACTTTTATGTTTATGCCAAGATCCAATAACACCTCTAGCTATTCCTAATTATACAATTAACACAAAACAGAGCTGCTGCCAGGTTTTTCTCATCCCCGGGGTATAATTGGAAAAACACTGATAACTTTTGCTACAAGAATCCAGATGATCTAATTCTACTTTTGTATGAAAGCTAACTCAAAATTGAATGCCTCATAATAAAATCAGATTTAAACTACATCATCTTGGGCATTAACAAAATTAAATCCGTATCATGCTAAACTTAGAACTTAGGATATAAGCCAACCACATATGAGTCTAACACACTGCAAATGAATAATAATATGAAATAACACATATCATGTTCCTATCTATCCATCCAAACATATAAAAGAATAACATAAGTCTAAATATAGGTCTGGGGTCTTTCATCTGACCCCCCCCCCCCCCTAAATGGATTTGGTCCCCAAATCCAAGAAGTCTATCTCAAGAAGCAAATAGATAAGGAAAACTCTCTCGCACCTCGAGATTGGTATAAACTCATGCCATACCACATCTGCGACCATACCGTCACCCAAGAGCACGAGTGGCCATGTCAGCAATCCTATGGATAGGGTCTAAGATCAACTCGAAGCCATGAAGAGAAAGTAACTGGACTCAACAAGAAATGAACTCATTATGACTTAATACTCGGATGGGATGAGACTCTGATACCAAAATTGTCACGCCCCAGGAGCGGCCGTCCCCAAGGGGTGACACGTGTACGATACCGAGTATATCATAATCAGAATAAATCACAAGGAACAAAGGATTGAATCTGAATAAACGACAGCGAAAGAGTATGTGAATAAATAAATGAATATTACAAGGTCATAGAACAAATATAGTGGCCCTCAAAAGAATACACAATCACCGTCCCGTGTGAACACAAGTCATAATTACAAATACAGTCAAATATATGTACCAATAATAAAAGTCATCTGGTACGAAAAAGAACAGGAAGCTGACAGGCTCACCAAATCGACGAGAGGTCCACAACACCTTCAATAACACCCAGCCTACCGATCCTGCGCAACACCTGGATGAAACCCATAAAAATAGGGTGTAAGCCGATGAAGGCCTAGTGAATGGAACTAACTATAAGACACCTCAAAGTACAGTTCCAAAACATCAATAAAATCTACATAAATAACTATCAGGTATAAGCCGACCAGCCTGTGTCCCGTACCACAAGAGGTCGATTCACACTAACCTTGCTATGTCCCCAGCATAAAGATAGATCCATCTGCGTCCCATACCACAGGGGATCCATCCCATGCTAGCAACGCTATAACACTAACCTCACTATGTCCCCAGCATAAAGACAGATCCGTCTGCGTCCCATACCACAGGGGATCCATCCCATGCTAGCAACATTATAAGTATATATATATATATATTTCCGATAATATGCGGTCGTGCGGTCGCGATCGCGGGCCGTCCGATGCGATGGACCCGTGATCGACGGCCCGTGAATCGCGACCGCACGACCGTATAATATCACGACTCTATATATATATATATATATATATATATATATATAAACGATTAGGTGCGGTCGTGCGGTCGCAATCACGGGTCCATCGCATCCAACGGTCGACGTGAATCGCACCCGACCGTCCGATGCGATAGACCCATGATCGACAGCCCGTGATTGCGGCCGCACCGACCGCACGACCGCACCTAATCACGTCCCTATATATATATATATATTAGTGATGGCAACGCCACTACACACAAATGCCTCACAGTTCCTCCTGTCGCGCAATGACTTCTCTTAGGCAACCCATTTCTGCAAATGCATCAGCTTGGCCAATACAGGGAGTATCATTCCACCCATCAAGTCCACCAAAGCTCGACTGCATTACAAACCGCATCAATGGATCCCGCCTTATACTCCATCACTTTGCGAACAGGGCCAACCCATTATCTTGGTTAAGGCTCTCTGTCATCCAACCACTCTAACGCGTAGCCGATTTGAAGTATCAGATACCGTGGGCGTCCAGGACGAACCTTGAAAACGCTCCCTCGTGAAGGACACCCAGAGTTTACCCTCACCTCAACTGACTCACACAAAGCATCTAAATGCAAAACTAAACCGTAAAACACAGTATCTTGGCTAAGGCTCTCCGTCATCCAACCACTCTGACGCGTAGCCGATTTGAGCCATCGGATACCGTGGGCGTCCAGGATGAACCTTGAAAACGCTCCCTCGTGAAGGACACCCAGAGTTTACCCTCACCTCAATTGCAGGTTCGCACTCATGACTTGTAAAAACTACCATAATCAACCCACCCTAAACAGACTCGACAAAAACTGGTCAAGGACCTACGAGGTAAACCACAACAAGCAACTAGATCTGACCCATACGATCAGATCCCCCTACCCCTAAACGATGTCTCTAACCAAATCTTTAGGCAAAGATCTATATAAATCATGCTGATAATATATATATCAGCCGTTAACAAGGCAAGACAACCATTAATATGCCTAGACAGGATATGACAAGATAGACAGCCATTAACCAGGCTAGATGGCCATTAACAAGGCTATATAAAGAATATAATATGTATCCATTAACAAGGATAGATCATGAGCATGCATTCAAGATATAACAATATGTATATAATAATATATCAAGTAATCATGCAATCTCAATTTAATACATATAATCATGCCTATGGATGCCACCAAGTCATGCATACATTATTAATATCATACCATAAACATGACTTAGTATGGAACTATATTATCAGAATGTCAAGTTAGATCTACTCACCGATACAATCATTCCATCCCGTGAATAATCACGCGCATCGGACAGTCCAAACGGTAACGCCATCGCTACTGGACTCTTGGGAGTATAGCCATTCCCACCACAAGCCTAAACACAAGATCACCACCCTCCTCACATTGAGGAGACCCCTCTGACAAATAAACATCATCAACTCAGCCAAGGAATAAAACATTCATGCATAAAAAAATAATCCAGGACATATCCCAAGATCTAGCCAACAAGTGCAAAATACACCCTATAACTCCAACAATCAAACCAATTATTCTACACCATCAAGCCACTCATCCATAGGCCATCATAAAATTGAATCACTTATAAATCAGCAATAAAACATCACACCATCACCACAAACAAATCTGGGCAGCCACTAAATCTGGGCAGCAACTACAGAAATCTGGGCAGCAATACAACCCTACACTTTGATTTTCACAGCACCAAATTCTCATCCAAAAATTCTGAAATAAATCACACATATGCATTGACATGCTAGGATCTTAATCCATGAAGACATAATTCAATCTCTAAATGTCTGAAATAAATTATATTCAGAAACTGGTCAATTCTACTCGAATCTGGACAGTCCATACAAAATATATCATAACTTATGCCACTGGTAATATAATTACACCAAATTTTATACATAAGATTTACACACATAGATGATCATGTCATATGAAGACACCATCCTCAAAATATATCTCTAAATATCAAATGCATATGAATCTTCATAAGACAGAAATCTGTCTTACCTCTTTAAGCACATCCCAAGTCTCCAACTCTAATTTATTCTTCTTCTTCTCCAAATCAACAATCAAAACCCTAGAACAAATATAACCTCCCCCAATTAAGAATCTAAATCAACAAATTAAAGAAGGCCATAAAAGGAAAATCAAATGATCAAATGATCTCACCAAAAATCCCTTCAATCTCCTATCCTCTTCTCCTCCTCTCCTTCTCTACTTCTCTTTCTCTGTTTTGTTTTTTCAGATCTGTTGCTAGAGAGAGACCCAGCAAAACCACCTTTTTAAGCTCATTAAAAGGTGTTGGGAGGAAGGCAAAATGACATCCATGCCCCTGACTTAAAATTCTGGATAGCCTTCAGTAAAATAGTCATAACTTTCACATTATAGCTCCGAATTGCATAATCCAAACGCCATTGGAAATCGAAGATAATTATCTACAACTTTTATGTTTATGCCAAGATCCAATAACACCTCTAGCTATTCCTAATTATACAATTAACACAAAACAGAGCTGCTGCCAGGTTTTTCTCATTCCCGGGGTATAATTGGAAAAATACTGATAACTTTTGCTACAGTAATCCAGATGATCTAATTCCACTTTTATATGAAAGCTAACTCAAAATTGAATGCCCTATAATAAAATTAGATTTAAACTACATCATCTTTAGCATTAACAAAATTAAATCCGTATCATGTCAAACTTAGAACTTAGGATATAAGTCAACCACATATGAGTCTAAAACACTCCAAATGAATAATAATATGAAATAACACATATCATTGTGCTATCCATCCATCCAAACATATAAAAGAATAACATAAGTCTAAATATAGGTTTGGGGTCTTACACTAGCCCCCTCTTTATTCCCTGTTTTCAGCCAAGAAGGGCTGGTGGAGAGGCTTGAATAGGTGGTGGTAGTGGTAGTGTTGGTTGAGGTGGTCGTGGGTGCGTCGAGAGCCCCACATCTCCCCCTTTCCCTTCCCCTCTTTTTGGTAAGCCTTCCATCCTTATTTTCCTTTGGTTTTCATGTGTTAGGGTTGTTGGGAAGTCATGCATGCTAGATGATTGAGTTAGGGTGTGAGAGGGGGGCTGGAGAGGGGTGTTAGGCGGCTGGGCGCGCGCGCGAGGCTGTCCGCGCGTGTGCGCACTCAGGCGGGCGCGCAGGCTGGCGCTGGCGGGCGTGTGCGCACGAGTGTGCGCGTGCGCGTACGCGCTGGGGGAGGTCAGCGGGCACGCGCGATGCGTGTGGGTTGGGTGCGCGAGTGCGCGCAGGCGCGCGAGCGGGTGCGCAAGCGGGGCTGCACGTCTGGGCGCGTGCGGTAGGGTGCCAATGGGCAGGGCACGCGTGCGCGTGCAGGGGCACGCGTGGGGCTACCCAGGGCTGTTGGGTGTGTTTTGGGGCGTGCTGAGGGTCAGCATGCCTCGAGTTGGGTCCGGGGGGCTCGGGCATGCGTGCGTGCGTGCGTGCGTGCGTGCGAGCTCGTATGTGTGCTTGTTAGTCTTAGGCATTCCTAGTTAATTTTAATGTGTTTTTATGTAGTTATACTCACCATTTTTTATGCTCTTGTCATGCAGATCTTGGCGAACGGTCACGCATCGACCCGGGTTGCTGTGAGTGGGTCAATCCAACCCAATTGGGAGGCGTTCAATGCACGTTGATGTGCATTGCCCTCCCCTAGGACACCATAACTGCATATTAACTTGTTAAATAAGAATATATGTTAATGCATGTTTTGCTATGATGAACCCGTACCTTGTTAGACATTGTTTGCTAGGTTGCATCCATGACATATTAGGTATAATATGCTAAGGACTGTACATTCTAGTACCATGTGTAGGAGCCCATACATGCCTAGATGTCAAGTTCCATGTTAGCATATCCTTGATTCATGCATGTTCCCATCTAGTTTAATTTAATTAAACAAATAAGAATGTATAGGCATAAGCATGCCTTAGATAATATGTACCTTGTTATTATATTATTAAATGATTCCATGATTAATTCTTTAATTAATTATGCATTGTATATTTAATTCCTATTTTTCCTACTCGGGATTAAGGGACCTTGCGAAGTCATAATTGAGACTCGGGCTAGGATGCTCCGTGTTCTTTTTTTTTGTTGTTGGGGTATCCTATATCGGGACCTCAAGGTGCCCTCCCAAGGGGTTCTTTCCCCAAGCAGGGAACATCTTATACATGTATGAGCCATGAATCTTGTCTAAATGAGTTTGGACAAGTGTATGACCTATTAGGGGGTCATATCATGGCATAGTCACTACGAATGATATGTTTTCCTGACACCTGAGTTATGCGCTCTGGAGGGAATTCATGGAAATTCGATACCCCCTTTTTGATGTTTATCAATCGACGACGTTGGATCCATGAGGATCGTATTTACGAGTGTCGTGTTCTTCCCTTCGTCGGTTCCGAGTAGAGACTGACCGGCATAATAAAGTCCGTTGAGAGTGTTCCCAGACGCTATTAATGACGCAGTGGGGCACCCATGAGGTAGAGATAGCAGTCTTGGGAGGCTAACCAGTAGAGGCCAGAACCCTAAGAGGCTACCAGGTAGTAGAGGCCACACTGGGAGAGACTACCGGATGACGAATGGTGTAGGAACAGTCAACCTTATCCCTAAAGTCCTATGTCACCCTGTGGGGGTGAGGGTGCGGGAGTGGTGGGCTCGGGTTGATACTCGACTCACCAGCTAAGTAGTTGATTTCCATCGGTTGGATCCTAATCACTTGTTATGATTAATATGAGTTTTGTTGCATGGATTGTTCCATTCACTGAGCGTGTGGCTCACCCCTCGCATATGTTTTCCTCCAGTTGACGCTAAGTCGAATCCAAAAGAGGAGCTCCCCTTGGCGCGGTACAAGTAGGGGACCCGCGTTCGCGTTGGATGTCTTGCGAGTGAGAGGCTATCAGCATTCCCTTTTCCTTGTATGTATTCCACTTGTGCTTGTGCACGGTATGTGAATTGTTGATGTCTTTTGTTGTGTATATTGGCTCTCACAGGACAGTTGATTGTGTACTCTAGTCTGTAAATATCCTTTAATTACAGACTTAGTTGTTTGAGCTTCCGCTATCTGTACATATTTGATGTCAGTTACTTGGCTATAGCTTTATTTCCTTTGATGTTGTGGAGTCCTTATTTGATCTCATGTATGGATTGCTGATATCATATATATATTTGTCATGTCTCAGGGACGGTCGCCTTGGGACGTGACAAAACAAACCAGTAACGATTAAAACCCGAATACAGTTCAGAACTGTGTAATTTTTAAAACGTTACCGAAATTTGATGAAATTTTTATGGGTGGTATAAAATGGTATCAGGACCCATAATATGCAGTCAGATTTCCAATCGGAGTACTCCAACTCATGCAGATGGCTAAAATGCAAAATTTTAGCGGCTCCGATCGAAAAATGAAAAATTGAAAAATTGCCAAAATGACCCAAATGTGACCATTAGACCAAAAAGTGACACATATAACAGATATTCGTATGCAACACTGAATGCGCTGTTGTGAAAACTGAACACCCTTGGTCGAGAGAGTGCTTCTCCCCATACTGACACAATTTCCCCATTGTTGGGAAAACGTAAACACCGATGCTGAGTGGAACAGACACATTCGATCTCGATGAGCCAAGGCCTTCTGAGAATAATAGAATTGAGTGATTTGATGTCCACCACTTCACAACTGGCCGAGCTGCAGACTGGCCCTACTTTTAGGACAAAAATGATCCTCCCATGGGTGGTCCGTGGTGAATCATCATATGCCCAAAGTAGTGTCTTGGATGGCTCAAGCTTGGGAAGTCCGCGTCATACATCCCTAATGATTTTTCCTGCAACTGTGGCTCGGATTTCCAGAGGTTGGGAGCGAAGTCTTGGTTCTGCCAGCTCATGAGGCGAGAATGTGGTAGAGAGAGGGCTTGGCGAGCTCATAGGTTGTTCTACTGCTGGTGATGAATCTTCTATGGCAAGACGGTTGGGCTCATTACCGCCTCCAAATATTTCTGTATCTTCCTCTCACTCTGCCCACCTTTCTGTATCAAATGGCGCTTCTTCCTCCTCAAGCTCTGCACACCTCCATAGATCTAATGAGAACATCCCTATTTCTTCCCTTGATTTGGTGTCAATGTGCTAATACTCCAATTGAGGATTTTCCGCATTCCTCTGTAACGTGCCTCCCCCCAAACTGAGATAATTTTTCCAACATATGGGAATCGAAAGCACTGATGCCATGTAGACGAGATGGCTGCTATACCGTCGACCCATGGCCTCCCCAAAATAAATGAATGCAGTGACTCAATCGCCATAACTTGACATGTCACATAGGAGGAAGCTGGTCCCACCATGAGTTTGAAAGAGACCATGCCATGAGCTACTTGCATTGAGTTGTCGAACCCGATCAAGCATTCATCTGAGGCTTGAAGCTTCGGGAGCGACTCCCAAATCTACAGATAAGTAGAGAAAGTCATAATATTGGTGTACGCCCTTGTGTCAATCAGCACACTTCTGAAGATCTACCTCCCCCCCCCCCAAATCATTACTTTGACTTCGAGAGGAGCGGTGCGCAAACTGGGCTCAGCAAGCTCATGGGAATAGAATGTGATGGGTGACAAATCAGATGGAGCAGAATTACTATCTCCAGGGGGAAGACTGAGAGTGGATTCAGATTTTGAGCAGGCACTTTCTTCTGCTTCTTCTTCTACAGTTTCTTCCTCTTTTGAGCAAGCAGAAATTGTGCTGATGCTCCAATTTCTATTCCGAAGTTGTCTTGAAATTAATGACTCTCCCTAGATGGTGACTATTCTCTTGTAAAATGGGAAGCGCAGACATTGATGTGGAAGTGAGAAGAATGCCCCGATGTGGTTGAGCCATTCTCTTCCCATGACCATTCTCCATGCAATTACTTCCATTTCTAGAATTTTGCAGCGTATTTGAGAGTTTAAGGGTCCCAACCTGAATGAAAGTGTGATTGTACCAAGGACCGGACAATTGCTCCCATCATATACGGTCTCAACTTCATTGGATGGTTCTAGCTCAAAGTCATGCTGATAGAACTGATATGTGTTTAAAGACATCACATTGTCTATTGCTTCAGTGTTGATGCGGACATAGTCGAAAGGTTGTCCCAAGATTATTTCTCTAAAGTGGAGTGGGAGGGCGCGCAGACTTGGTGGAGCCAACTCTTCATCCAAGAAAATGACAGTCGGGTTCTTTGGACAGTCCGCAACATCATCATTTTCATAGTCAGGAATGGTACTGGCTACGGTTGATGTATCAGACCAGTCTGGCTCAAATTCTTCTTCAGGATTATCTCCTCTTCTGGGACTTCTTCTAGCTCTTCTTCCGGCTCTTCTTCTTCTTCTTCTAGTATTTCTTCTGGCATTTCCTCCTCTGGTTCTTTGGGTTCTTCCTCCATTGGTTCTTCTTCAGGTTCAGACCCTTCTTCCGGTTCTTCTTCCGGCTCTTCTTCTGCTGATTCTCTTAGCTCCTCTTCCGTTGGGTCCTCTTCTGGTTCCTCTTTGGGTTCCGACTCTTCTGGCATTTCTTCTTCTGGCTCCGGTTCTTCTTCCTCCATTGGCTCTGGTTCAGACTCACTGTTGTTGGCTGGAGTAACAAGGTCAGCCCATTGGTGTGATGATGTGTTATATTTGTGTCACTTTTTAGCCTATGGGTAACCGTTGGGTCATTTCTGGCCATTTTCGAATTTTTCATTTTTCGATCGGAGCTGCTAAAATTTTGGCTTTTAGCCAACTGCGTGAGCTTGAGTGCTCCGATTGGAAATCTGACTGCATATTATGGGTCCTGGTACCATTTTGTACTACCCATAAAAATTTCGTTGAATTCCGGTAACGTTTGGAAAATTATGCAGTTCCGAATCGTATCCGGATTTTCTTCGAAACTGATTCGTTAAGTGGAATAGTGTTGAGATATTTATGTGCATGTGGTGGCCCTAGGTAAGTTCACCCCCACCTTGCTTAGTAGTGAAGAAATCATTGGTTTTTATTTATGTTAGTGGGTGAGTTTAGGTTAAGTATACCCCCCACCTTTTCCTTCCCATAACCCCCCCCCCCCCCAAATGTGAGTTTTGCTCACTTTCTCACCTCTCTCTCCCTCTCCTACGTTTGTCACTCCAGCCCCTGCTGTGTGTGAGTGTGTGTGCGCTTTGAAGAGGAAAATCATGAAGGAGAAGGAGCAATAGAAGGGGCACAAGAAGGTTTGTGCACATATTGTTGTTGTTGTTGTTGTTTCCCTCTCTTTGGCTCCCTCTCTAGCTCCCATTGCCCCTGTTTTTCAGCCATTAGAAGGCTGTGGGGAGGCTGAGGAGGTGGTGGTATGGGTGGTGGCGGTTGCGGCGGCTTTGGTGCGCCAAGAGCCCGAATGCACCCCCTTTATCTATTTCCCCTCCGTTGGTAAGCTTTCCTTCTCCCTTGTCCTTTATATTTCTGGTTTTTCTTGTGTTAGGGGATGTGGTAGGGGTCATGCATGCCATATATATGGGTTGGGGTGTGTGAGAGGGCTGGGGAGGGGGTTTTTGGCTTCTGGGCGCGCGTGCGGATCTGTCCGCGCGCGTGCACGCGCGCTGTCTGGTGAGCAGGCGCTGGCGTGCGGGAGTGCGCGCGGGTCTGGCGCGGGGGTGCGCGCGGACGCGCGCGAGCGTGCTCGCGCACGCGGCAGCGTGTCTGGGCGCGCGGTTGGGAGCGCGGCAGTGCACCAGCGGGCACGGGGGGCGCGTGCACACGTGCGTGCATGTGCATATGTGTGCGGGGGGCACGCGTGTGGCTGCCCGGGGGTTCGGGTAGGTGTCGAGGTGCTCGGATATGCGTGCGTATGCGCGTGCTCGCATGCGTGCGAGCCCGTATGCGCGCATATCTAATCCATTGGCATTTTTAGGTAATTTAAAGTGTTTTTATGTAGTTATACTCACAAATTTGATGCCCCTTGCCGTGCAGATATTGGCAAACGGTCATGCATCGACTCGGGTTGCGGTGAGTGGGTCAATCCAACTCAGTTGGGAGGTGTTCGATGCATGTTGGAGTGCATTGCCCTCCCCTGGGGCACCATAATTGCATATAAACTTGATGTATGCATGCATGTTGTTACCTAGCTTGCTAAGTGTGTAATCATGTCATGCTAGATATTGAATGTTAGGGATTATATGTCTATATATCATGTATAGGAGCCATACATGCTAGATATCATGTCATATGTTAGCATAACCCCCACTATGCATGTCCCCACTTAGTTAATTTGATTAACTTAAATGATTGTGCATAGAACAGCATGCCTTAGATAATATGTACCTCTTTATTATATTATTACATGCTCCCATGATTAATTTTTTAATTGTATATTTAATTCCTATTTTCCTACTCGGGATTAAGGGACTTGGGAAGTCACCATTGAGACCCGGGCTAGGGTGCTCCGTGTTCCTTGTTTGGTTGTCGGGGTATCCTATATTGGGACCTCAAGGTGCCCTCCCAAGGGGTTCTTTCCCCCAGGCAAGGAATATCTGGAATAATTATTCATTTAATTATACGTTGTATATTTATTTATACCTGTATGAGCCATGAATCTTGTCTAAATGAGTTTGGACAAGTGTATGACCTAGTAGGGGGTCATACCATGGCATAGTCATTACGAATGATAGAATTTCCCCGCATCAGAGTTATGCGCCCTGGTGGGAATTCTTGAGAATTCGTTACCGTACCGGTGCGTAGTCACCGATGGCGACAGATCCAAGGGATCATATTCGTGAGTGTAGATTGGTTTCTTTCCTTCGTTGGATCCGCGTAGGGACTTTCTGGTTGAGACAGCCGGCCTGACAGAGGGCTCCCATCCGTAGGTGCTGCCGATTTGTGAGGATGTGCTGATCATGGGAGTATACCAGGTGTGGGCTTCACTGGATAAGGGCTACCGGTGGACCAAGGGCGTAGAAACAATCTAAATTCCATCCAAGAGCCTATGTCACCCCGAGGAGGGGGTGAGGGTGAGGGTGTAGCGGGTCTGCATTGGTTCGATCTGCGAGTTGTGCAATTTTCCAAAGCCTAGGTCATCCCTAAGGAGGGTGAGGGTGAGGGTATTGCTCCCTAAAGTCCTATGTCACCCTGTGGGGGTGAGGGTGCAGGAGTGGTGGGCTCGGGTTGATACTCGACCCACCAGCCTAAGCAGTTGTTTCCATCTGTTGGAACTTATATTACATGAAAGGATTTATATGAGTTGTGTTGCATGGATTGTTCCATTCACTGAGCGTGTGGCTCACCCCTCGCATATGTTTTCTTCCAGTTGACGCTGAGTAGGATCCAAGAGAAGAGCTCCCCTTGGCGCAGTACGAGTAGGAGACCTGCGTTCGCGTTGGATGTCTTGCGAGTGAGAGGCCATCAGCATTCCCTTTTCCTTGTATGTATTATACTTGTGCTTGTGCACGGTATGTGGATTATTGATGTCTTCTGTTGTATATATTGGCTCTCACAGGACAGTTGATTGTGTACTCTAGTCTGTAAATATGTCTTTGAATTACAACTTAGTCGTTTGAGCTTCCGCTATTTATATATATTTGATGTCAGTTATTTGATTATTGATTTAGTGTCGTTGAGGTTATGGAGTCCTTATTTCATCTCGTGTATGGATTGCTGATATCATTTATATATTTGCCATGTCTCAGGGATGGCCGCCCTGGGGCGTGACATGATGAGTCAAATAAAGATCTTGACCCAATGAAGTTTATTACTGGGTTGGATGAAGTAGAGGGTCGTGTATGGTGAGGCAATGGGTTGGTATGTATGCCAAGTGGTGCAGATGATGTAGGGGGGTGGGTTGAATGAGACCTCGTAATGATACTTCTTATCAATGTCCAATCAATGCGATTTTGTTCATGCAGATCATAAACAAAATCTTTAAAAGTGTAGCAACTACGGATGTCATGGCCGTTCATCCGATGGTATGCACAATATCGAGAACTATCAACACCAGGTGGTGAAGGCCTCTCCGGGGGCTAGGTAAATACTATTTGATTCCATCAATGCCATAAAAATATTTGGCAATGATTCTGGCAATGGTGGATAAATATCACGCTTGCCCATCCTTCGAGCTTGATAGGATGGGGGTGGGGGGACAACATAATGCCTTTCATGGGCTGTTTGTGGGGGTGGCCTGATGGGGTTGTGAAGTCTGGACTGATTGAATTTGAGGAGCAGGGTGGTGATATTGAGTTGGTTGACGGGGATGTGGGTGATGGACTGATGGTTTGGGGTTGAAGAAAAGGGTGTGGGGCGTGTTGGATAGTACACTGGCACCTGTTGAGGAATAATGTAACGCCCCCAACCCATTATCCTCTATTAAGGCATGCGATACGGTGCGTCACGTCAACCTCAATTTTTTCCATTTCAAAATATTAACATAATAATTTGAATCACATAAATTTAAAACATAAACTAATCCAGGATCTCAATAATTCATTCTCAAGCGAATGATTACACACGAGTACTTTATTTACTAATAACTAAACATTCCCTGGTTTTGCTGATAAAGCTAAGGACGTCACTACATGTCAAGAAAAAGGCTTATTCAAGCACCTACGAATGCAACAGAATAAACGAGAGCTAGATTGCCAATGCCCACCACGAACGACGATCACCAACGGCTACTCTGAAAGGTTGGGAAAAGGAGGGGTGAGCTACCACACGCTCAGTGAATGGACCCTAGCGTCCCAATAGTAATAATAATAATAATATTAAAACTTCAAAAAAAATTTCAAAATATCTGAACCAACAGAATATAAATTTTCACTAATATTGCGATAAAAAGGAATGTATCTCATTAGATGAAATAAACATCATCTCATACTATCTACATGATGCGTATGATGCAACGGACACGCATGCCCGTATGACACGCAGTCAAAAGTGCTCCAACTAGAGCTTGATCACGCAAACAATCGTCACGCAGACGGCGTCACGCAGACGGGTGTCACACAGACACGGTCCCACTGGACTGAGTCACGCAGACGAATGACATGCATGCAAGAACAACTACTCACACACCAACCGCTTCCGCATGCAATACAATATAACATAATATTCATAAAACATTTACGACATACAAAAATAACCATATCTATCATGATGACATGCTCCATGCTCCATACACAAAATAATAGTTGTATTCATAACATAGGCATGATGTGGTCATGATATAAATATAATAGTTTCAAATCTACATAGAGACTAGACCCACTCACCTTGGTCCTACGCAAGACTACCGGACTAACAAGGAAGCTAACGAGAGCTGCTCCTGAGGATTTTCATACCAATGAACCAGATCAAAAATGGAATATAATGATTAACTAAATCAAAGATCACCAAAAAGACTGGGCTCAGCCGGCTACTCAAACCTAGCCGCCTGATCTCATACAGCTATTTTCAAGTAGCCACCCCCCGACAGACCCAAAACAACAAATATGCCCTTAATGACCCCGACTTCCCACCCAAACATTCAAAAACACGCATACAGAAAATACAGATAAAAACACATTGAAAGCATTTAAGTTTGATCCCCTAAATGATTGATTCGATGATAAATCAAAATATTGAAAAAAATGATGAAACCTCAATAGAACAAATTTGAAAAATGGTAATATTAACACCATATATTTTCATACCTTAAAGCAGTGTTTAAATATTAAATAACAATAGGTTGATGGCGATAATATATCCTAATACATGTTTCTATGATGCATGAAAAATTTGTATAGACCTAGGCATGATTTCTATTGAAACATCAATAAATCAACAAAACCCAAGTAATAAATAATATAAATCTGAATATATAAAAACCAAAAAACATAATAACCATACAAGGATCTAGATCTAATAAATTTAATATGATGATCATGTCTTCCTAACCCTAGGTCCAAGCAAGGCCATGAGTCATGCATCAAAAGCTTATATAATCCATCCAAAAAAAATCTTGAAAACCATAGATCTAATATATAAACGAATAAATCACATAGATCAACGATAAAAATCATTAAAACAGTGATGAAATCATACGAGGTTCGGGTTCATGCAAGGTGGTACCCAAAACAAGGCATTAGAAACTCTAAACATGCTTTCTATCTTAAGAAAAATA
The DNA here is from genome assembly GCA_030737845.1 of Acorus calamus. Lineage (NCBI taxonomy): Eukaryota > Viridiplantae > Streptophyta > Magnoliopsida > Acorales > Acoraceae > Acorus > Acorus calamus. The sequence goes on from CM060879.1 coordinate 8,193,580, forward strand.
ACCCTAACCATGATTTATGTATAAATATTCAAAAACAGTGTGTAAATCTTGTAAAAATGTCTTAAAAACATTATCAATGGATTAACATAACATCAAGATCCAAAACAATTCAATATCACATAAAATCATGAAATAAAATGAAGGAAAAACCCATAAAACCACACAAACCCGAATCACCTCGGGATGAACCCATCATTGGTGATCAATAGCAATTAAAACTTTAATATTGTTAAAGAAAAATGAAGTAAAAGAACCCACCTTATTCCACAAAAGACTTTCTTTCAAAAATCACCCAAAAGACCTCTTTTAGGGTTTAATAAAACAAGAGAGAGAGAGTACTCGCATTAGGGTTTTCAAATGGGTCCTAGGGCATCCAAAACTAGGCATTTATAACGTTAAATAGGTGCAATGACTTACCCCCGAAGAAAACAATCAAATCTTCGACAGTTCCATCAAATCCCTAATTTCTGCATTTCTGCGCATAGGTGCCCGACGGCTAGTTGAATTGAGCTGCCTGATGAGGGACGGCTACTTTCGAGTACCCACCTCTCGACAGGGACGGCTACTTTCAAGTAGCCGCCTCTCGATAGTTTTCCCAAGGCACAAAAATGGCTATAAATTGCTCGATACAAGTTCGATTCATGATCCGTAAAAAGCGTTGGAAAGCTAACAAAACAAGGATCCCAACCATGTGAAATTATAAAAATTTGGAATATCAGAAACATGACTAAAAATCAGTTTAATTGCAGTCTAAAAGTCTCAGTTGTCACAAATAAACCCTTGATGTTGGGTTACTGGACGAGGAGATGTGTACCTAGGTGGTGCAGATACATAAAATCTCACCACCGATCCTCTACTAGGAGCTGATGACCCATTCAGGTAGAACGCCGAGATTTGAGGTGTAACCCCTTCTACCACAGGAGATGGGATAGGGTTCTTTCTGGATGGGGGTGTGGGTTTCCAGTTGGCAAGGTAGTAGCATCACCAACACAACGTTGAATACGATTGTGGCGGTCAATCAACATATCATATGTGGAGCAATCTCTCATATGTGGAACAGTCTCAATAGTCCATATTCATTCACAGCTCAAGAGTGAGATTCTGGAGCATCATGTCTATTTCTTGGCTTTCTATCAATTGTAGCCCAGTTCTGTGTACCAACATGCGCCATCATGCCACAAATGATTCAAATTCTTCACGTGGTCTCATTTTCTCTGCCGTTAGATCTGACAGAGATGGAACACGCATCCTTTGGCACCCATAATGTCAAATAAACTTCACATACTGCAAAAAAATCATGTAGGCATTCTGCCGGAAGAGTTGCGTACCACTAAACAGCTTCTCCTTCAAGAGATTTTTGAAAAAGGAATACCAGCAGAGATTCATCTCCCAAAAATGGACGAGAGTCCATGTAAAAAGCGGTCAAATGAGCATCTGGGTTTCCTCGACCATTGTATCGACAATACTTGGGAATTTTGAGGTCAGGTGGAAGGGCAATGGGGGGAATCTGGCGTAGATTGGACTGATGGGGATTTTGTAGGAGAGCGGGACTGATTTCTGATACTATTCTTTGAACAACATCATCTAAAGTTTCATTTAACTGCAAATGGGGCAGCCTCTTGGACTGTGGTGGTAGTGGGGGTGTTGAGAAGCAGAAGGATTTGGATTTCGGGAGGTATGGTGCAATCGGGTGAGGTTATCGAATGCATTCATCATCTCATCAATGGAATGATAACCCATGGCTTCCATTCTTCCTTCGATACTCTTCAAAGTGGGTCTTTCAGAAGTTTCTTCTGTTTCTTGATGATATATATTTGGCCCATAGGGCATGCCAGCATTTGGAAAAACTTTAATTTCATAATAATCATAGCCTATTTCTACTCTTGAGTTATCATGGCCATTGTTAGGATCCATGGTGTGCAATGTGCAATTTCAAGGAGTAAACATAGCTAAAAATTCTTTTCTAGGTAGTGGTGATTGCAAAAAACACAGAAATCGACGATTCTCAGAACAGCCGTCCCAAAAAATATTTATGTTTTATGTTTTGATTTTGAGAATGAAAACAGTAGCGAGCATCAAAATGAGGTAGTGAAAGCTTTTAGCAATAGAAAAACAGTGATAAAAATAGGAACTTCTTTTCTTTTTTTTCACAAGCAGAACTCGACAGCTCCTTAAGCTGCCGTCGGGTAGAAAACTCTTTTTTTAAAACAAATGTAAAAGGTTACTCTAGGGGTCAGAGGACTAACCTGGTGACGATCTTCTTCACAGGAGAAGTCTCACCATGATCGTCAGTTTGTTGATGTGGATTTTTGATGATTTATAGGATGTAATCCGATCCTCTAGACTTGAATCTGGTCTGTACACAATGTACCAGATTACCGTTTTGAGAGATAATCCGAGTTTGCTCGACTACTCACTGGGATTTAACCTGTGATTGCCACTGCTTTTTACTCAAAAGCACCTCACTAAGGGAGATTATGGATTCATTTCTTAAGGATCACGGTCGGCCGTGCCTTAAGGTGATATGAAGTTCACAGTTAGTCTTGTACAAGACTTTGAGAGAGATGAGAACAAAAGAAAATGTTCAAAAGGAGTAGAGAAATTTAGAGAAATCACAATTGAAATTCGAAGGACGAAGTACGACGGCACCAAGAGGATCCGTCAAGATTCAAACAAAAAAATTTGAGAAAAGGTAAGACAGCAAAATGTTTTGAAGCAATGTAATAAGAGTGACTGAAAGGATCCATTAGGGAAAACAAAAACAAAAAAAAAGGTTGGGAAAGAGTGACTGAAAATTAAGAGTGGTACAGTGAAGATAAATATTTCAAAGTAAAACGTGACGGCACCGTAAGGATCCGTCGGGGAAAACAGAAAAGGATTGAAAAAGAGTAATTAAAAAAAAAGATCAAAAGTGATATAGCAAGAGGATACTTAAAATGGAATAAAACTCGACAGCACTTAGAGCATCCCGGGTGAAAACAGAGGGGTTTTTAAAAAAAAATGTGATTGAAAATTAAGAGTAGTGTAATGGAAATAGCAGGATACAACCTGACGGCACCACGAGGATCCGTTGGGTGGAAAATAAAAAAAGGGTTCACTTAGGAAGGAAGGTATTCAGATTTTAACACAGAATGCAACTCAAAAGGATATAAAGATTACTTGATTGAAATTTGCATAAACAAATAAAGCTGAAAATTAAATAAAACTTGATGAAAAATTCTCCAGAGAGACGGCACCAGTAGAAGCCGTCGATATGTAAGAAAAAAAGAAAGAAAGTAGCTTCGACAACAACACAGTGAGATGTATGCAAATGCATAACAAAATCGACGAATCCTATTGGAGCCGTCGGGCAGAAGACTTCGGAATTTAAGTAAAAGCAAGCAAGAAATAGTTATTTAGAGTAACTAAACAGTAAATATAAAGGAAATAGACAGAAATTGAAATCAACAGTACTAAAACAAGCAAAAAATAAATAAATAAAGCAAGAGATGTTAGTAGTCCTTGGGTTTCAATCCAAAATTGATGAAGAGCCAAAGGGAGAGTTCCAAATGGTCCCTAGACCAACTGATCGACGGCCTCAAGCAAGGCAGTCCATCAGGTGAATCTCGTTTCCAAATGGATGGTTTAAGTTCAATACAAGAGCTTCCACACTCACCAATTTGTTTAAAACCTAAGCTTATATATATATGTGATCTTAAATTGTTTTACAAAAGAGTGATTACAATGCTTCAACTGTGAAAGAAACTCAAGCTTTTCACTTGAACTCTTTAGTGAAAAGTAAAGAAAGAAAGGAGAGCAAAATGACGGGTAGGTAAACATGACGAGTGAAAGAGGGTTTTCTTCTACTAAAATGCTCTTCTTTCTCTTTTGTTTCAAATGGTGGGAAGGCTGCCTACAAGTTCTACAGGGTCGTGGATGATGGAGAATGACTGCCAATGGATGCTAATGGATGTTCATGCATGCCCCTTTCTTCATTGTTGCCCTCTATTTATAGAGGTATTGGGCCAATGGTGTGTGGACAACACACAAGGGGCATCATCATGTCTTTCCCATCAATCAGGTGCTAATAGGAGCAAGGACGGCATCTTCAGTCAAAAGGAGGAGCGCCACTGCAAGTTCGCCAACTGTTGTGATCTAGACAGGCCGACGGCTCTGACCAGTGCCGTCGAGAGGTTAGGGTTGCATGTGCCATATCGACAGCACCTCTCGCGTCCATCTCCAGCGTAAGAAACGGCTGTAGGAGCATACGCCGAGAATGACTTCGACGGCTTCTTCATCATCCGTCGCTTGATGAGGCTTTTGTTTTAATTAGTTCTCTTCAGGGTTTCTTCTTCAGCCCTTGACCTTCTAGCTTTTTTGCTCCTTTTTATTTCCTCTAATGCTTCCCAATGGGGTTTTGGTCACATTCCTGCATAAAAAAAAATATTGTTAGTGATATGTATTTCATTATCCTGATAGGTCAAAAATGGGGTATCTACAGACGCATGGTCAGACCTCCTTCCCTGGTGGAGTTACACCAAGCTAGTTGAGATCTTTTCACCTGGCCTCCTTCACTCATGTCAGATGGATGATGGATCCCTACCGACCAACCTCTCATGGGCTTTCTTGGACGGACAGCCCTGCCCCTTGCTCTAGGCCCATTGGGCCGAACAGCCGCTACCTGGTTGAGAGCCCACTGACCAACGGCCTAGTGCGGAACAATTTTGGGCCTCCATGGGCCGGCCTATCTTGCAGACTATCATCATCCTTTTCTGTTATTCCAGTATAACTTTATTCCTAATTCCTTGGACAGATTTGGTCTTCCATAATAATAATAATAATAATAATAAGGAGAAAAAATTGTTTATATTTTTTACCTGGAAAACTGAAGTTGTTTCTATTTAAAAAATAAGGATTCGCATTTGTAAATTTTACTCGAAAAAAAAAACCTAAAACACGAAACAAACAGGTACTTAATCATCAAATATATTGCCAAAACATTCTTTGAAATTAAATAAGTATTAACATTGATGTAATCAAGCAAATATATTATCAAAGCAATCATCTAATATAAACAAATAATTTTAAAAAATTAGAGAGGTGGACTTAACCAAATTGGTTGGAGGATCTATTAAACAACCCACAAATTTTAGAGAGACGTATTCACTTTGTTTTAAATAATCCTCCACTAAATGGCCGAATCCTTGAATCCACTCGACACCCCCCTTTTTAATAACCCAATCAGCATCCCTTTTTAGATAATCCAACTACCCTAGATAACTTGATTTATATTGACATATCCAGATTGTTTTTAATCCTGTCTTTTTTTCTTTTCTTTTTTTTTTTGGTGCAACAGACTCATTCGTCCAAATCTATATTACTATATAAAAGTCTCTTAAACCAAAAATATGCCGTTTGACCTTTTTACCCCTATCAATTCATTCAATCTCATTACAGTCCATTCACACCACTTTAATGACAATCAATTTTTCATTTAACCCCTACATTTCGATTCAATTCCAAGAAAACCCATTTACATCATTTTAATCTCATTTATAATATTTTATAATACAATACATTTCATTATGTAACATATTTATTAACTTATAATTAAAATTGATTATCATGATATTATTAGGATACTCTTACATTTCTACTCAATTCCATGAAATCCATTTACAATATTTTAGTTTCATTCATAGTTTATTATAATACTTACATTTTATCATGTAACATATTGATTAACTTATAGTTAGATTTGATTATCATAATATTATTAGGATAAGACATGATATATTATACATTAAAAATATAATTCACAAAAAAAATATTTCCATTTCATATGCAAAAACATGATATATTAAAAAAGGTATCAAATATTAATGTAATTCATATCTATTAGCATTTATTTAATTCACACATATTTTATTAGCATTTACTCTATACTCTTGGATTTCTCTACTCTATTAATGCCCCAAATAATCAATAGTCCATAAGCTCTATCCAACAAAAAAATATATAATTCACAGTAATTAAAAATGCAATCCAATAAAAAAAACAAACGTATAAAATAATACTGGTACAAAAAAAAAATTGCTATAAAAATGGACAAATTCAGATTTGAGCTTTGTGTGAACTCAACAATAGATTTATCCAATAAAAATCCATTCATATCAGTGTAATCTCATCCATAATTTATACATATTTTCATCATATCACATATGACATATTAAAAGTTTAAGCTTCATATTTTATTATACTTATACGATGACTACTATAGATATATCATAAAATAATATTAATAATTTACATCATTTATGATAAAATTACATTCATATGCTGACTTATCCATGAAAAAATTTCTTTACATCAATTATGATTAAATTACATTAATATACCGACTAAAATTATATTAATATGTTTATTATTTTATAATCATATTTGAGTATCATAATATTACTAGGATATTAGGATCCTTATAAAATGAAAATATATTCAAAATATAATTAAAAAAAATTTCTCATTTCATATGCAAAGACATGATACATTAAAAAAGATATCAAATATTAATGTAATATCTTTATTATAGATTTCCAAATTATATTATGAAAATTCATCCACTCTCCATTCAATCTCCTCATCATTCATCCCCTCTCCATTCAATCCCATCATCTTCTTCTAGAGACAATGGCTTATGCTCTTCCACAGACCCTCAAATTTATTTATGCAAATTGAATACCCATTTATTGTCATCCCCATTCATTTGGATAAATGGACCTATCATCGATCTCTTTTTTCTTCTCTCTCTCAAAATTTTTTTAAACTTAGGAAGAGAGTTAATCTTTTGTAGATATGATACTTATTTTGGAGTTTTATGCTACAAATAAACTAAATATGTTATTTTTTTCATTTGGTTCCTCTTTTTAAAAAAATTGGCATGTATCTACTGTTAAAAGAAAAAAATTATCAAATAAGATATTTGTTTTGCCTTTAACAGACTGATCTTCGATTCTCTATTCTGATTGGAAGTAGCGCAATAGTGGATCTGATTTTTATTTATATATTTTTTGTAATATAATTTCATTATGATATTTTCATCATCATAATAGAGTACCATTCTTTTTCTATCTAATCATGAGAATATTATGATGTTCAAATTTAATTGACTGTTTAACCAATTTTATAAAAAAAAATTACTATCTGAATTTGTTTTTTCAATTTTGCTCTACATGATACAGGATGTGTAGCCGTCTTCAAATTATTAAATCTGGTGATCTTAAAATATTTTATTTTAAATTTATTACCCATATCAATTGTTGGTTTTTGCATTCACTATGTTTGAGTTTTAATGATACGGTTTATAATATTATCACTCACTTTCGACCAGATAACACACATTTATAGTCTTGTTAATTCAAATTGTTGACCTGATTATTTTAAAAAAAAATTACCAGTGGCCTATAAGTGCAACATTTTTCATTAACTAAAAACAACATTGATTATTCTACGTATTTCCAAATTACGTTACTGAAAATGCCTTGCCAATAACATTATAGGTTATAGATATGTTAATTTATTAGAACAGAAAATACTACATGACTATCAATTTTCTGAATTGTTTCCAAATAAATGAAAGGGTAACATTACCATATTTAATGAAATATATCAAGTGAAATTTTATTACTCATATCAATTGGTGGTTATCATAATATTATTAGGATACTCTTACATTTCTACTCAATTCCATAAAAATTCATTTACAATATTTTAATTTCATTCATAGCTTATTATTATACATATATTTTATCATGTAACATATTGATTAATTTATAATTAGATTTGATTATCATAATATTATTAGGATAAGACATGATATATTATACATTAAAAATATAATTCACCAAAAAAAAATTATTCCCATTTCATATGCCAAAACATGTTACATTAAAAAAGGTATCAAATATTAATGTAATTCACATCTATTAGCATTTATTTAATTCACACATATTTGATTAGCATTTACTCTATTCACTTGGATTTCTCTACTCTATTAACTCCCCAAATAATCAATAGTCCATAAGATTTACCCAACAAAAAAATATATAATTCACAGTAATTAAAAATGCAATCCAATAAAAAAACAAACGTATAAAATACTGGTACAAAAAATATATATTGCTATAAAAATGGACAAATTCTGATTCGAGCTTTGTGTGAACTCAACAATAGATTTAATCCAACGAAAATCCATTCATATTATTGTAATCTCATCCAAAATTTATTCATATTTTCATCCTATCATGCATGGCATATTAAAAATTTAAGCTTCACATTTCATCATCCTTATGTGATGACTATTATAGATATATCATAAAATCATATTAATAATTTACATCATTTATGATAAAATTACATTCATATGCCGACTTATCCATGAAAAATTTCTTTACATTTATTATGATTAAATGAAAATGTTACATCAATTATGAAAATGTTATTGTAACTAAAATTTTTTACTTTAATATTAATCAAAACATATATTACATTTTGTCTATGTGCATCTGCACATACACAACAACTAGTCACTATAAATATGTGATAAACATTAAAAAAAACATTAAATCTTTAATTCAATGAGATAATAAGATTTAGTATAAATCTAAACATACTAAATAATTTTTAAGATTTGTTGATGGATAATAAGATTGAAGTAAACCCAAACATGCTAAATAATTTTTAGATTTGCTAATGGATAAAGTTGTCTTTTTAATTAAATTTTAAAGGTAAAATCGGTTAAAATGTTTCCCCTTCAACTCATACTTTTATAGTAGTATAGATACTTATTATAATATTATAGATAGATATGCAATACAAATTCATTTTCCACAACCTCACCTAATAACATAACAAAATAATATAGACTTTACACTTCATAATGCCATAGTTTAACCATCCCATCATTCACTGGCAATTTCAGAAGTGTATTACATACTGAACAAAGTTTCTTCACAAAGGATGTGCTAGTCACTGAATTAAAATTTTCAGACCACAGTATTACAGACAATAAAAAGTTTTCGGAGAGGCAAATCACAGAAGAGATGAACCTAACCCCAAAAATCTCAAGCCATTATTCTAGCTGACCTAACGTAGAGGCTGTCAACGACCTTCCCAATGTTGGAAATGGTGTCGAGCGTCGCCGGGAAGATTGCATCTGACTTGGGGTCTTCAAAGATGACGAGACAACCAGCGCCCTGATCGAGAGTCCCCGCGAACTTCTTGTCCAGGATCATCTGGGAGAGCTTCTTCTCCACATGATCGATGGGAAGCTCGATGAGCTCAGCGATGTGGGCGATCTCGACCGTCGAATATGGCTCGATCAACCTGCACAAGTTTTGTTCAAGTAATGTATCATACAAAGAGGACAGGTGCCTGTGCACTATGGGGTCTTCCTCCAACTGAGCATTGTAATCTCGAAGTGCCGATTCAAAGGACTTCAAAGACCGCTTCGAGTGAGCATCGGCGACAGCCTTCATTGCATCCAATTCGGGGCCAAGATAGAGCAACCCAGCCTTGGAAGAGATTATCCCTGCCACATCATCAGATTGGTTCACCATTATCTTGCACAACAGCATGTATTTGAGGCTGTAGACTGCGCGAGGATCAGAGAGAGTGTTAAAAGCCTCAAAGGCTTCAAAGAAATAGCTGTAAGCAGTCTTATAATCCTTCTCTTCAGCATGAAGGATCCCACTCTGCAGATCAATAGTGCCTTGCTGAGCTGGTGGCACGTAAATTGAATTAGCGGCAGTTCTTGCGGCGGTTAGGGATGCTTTGGCCTTTGGGAGATTCCTCAGAGAGAAGTGAAGCTTGCTCTCAAGGAGATCGATGTCCACCAGAAGTAGCTTATCATCCAATTTTCTGACCTCCTTGATCAAACCTGACAGAAGGGCCAAAGCTTCTGAGTATTCTTTGTTTTCCATCAGAAGGGACGCAAGTCTAGCCTCAACACGCTGCCTTAGGAATGTCCGCTTCTCCGCACGTGTCCATTCGACCATCTCCTTGCACAGAGAGATCTGCAGATCTGAGGTCTCAGGAATCTTCGCAACTGCATCTATTATTCCTCTCACAATTTTTGCGGTCTTAGCCTTGGGGATAACGGAAAAGAAGGGCCTCAATTGGGTCAGGAGGCTTCTCAGATCCTCTCCCCTCTTTTCTTGTGTTAGACAATTGGAGAGATTTGAGATGGCTTGCTCTTTTATGCGAAGAGATTCTGAGGACGTTGAAGGGTTTTCGAGTATACGGTACAGGATGGAAATGGACTCCGAAGGGCTTTTAGCTTCTAAGGCTAGAGCTATGGAGTCGGTTGTGGCTGGAAGAAATGATGAGGATGCCATGGCTACCACTTATCTCACAAACTGCAAATTCAAAATTTCAAGCATCAGGTAACCAACCATACAGGATACCAGTTATTGCAACATCAGATTCAATGATATCAACAGATGTAACATTCAGGAGAAAATGAAATAAAATGGAACTATTGACAGTGGCATTTTCAAATGTCCTTGCTTTTTTTGAAAAAATATGGTGCTCAGTGTGCAATCATTGTGGTATTACTTACTAAGATCTCCAAGAAGGAAATGAACAACAACATGAAAAATGTCAAAATTATGTAGTTATTCAACAATATGGGCAACACCATGAAAAATTAAGCTCAATTAGTCAAGTTGATGCTTCCAGATCATCAACAAGGAAATAAAAACATATTTGAAAGAACAATGAAATAGAAGCACAAATGTTTAAATGGATAAACTTCATGCTCTATATAAATGATAATAGAATTCAAACCCCAATCAAATTTTTCAGAATATCCAAAATGCAGAGCAAGGATGATGACTTTCCTTGCCTTCCTAAGACTGCAGAGCAAGTCCACCAGTTCGTTAGCTGATCTACAGTACTCATAAAATGCAGGCATGATCGTCATATTCAGTCAAGCCGTCATCCCCACATTTTTACACATCACACATGCAACTTATTAAAAATTCCATAAACATGACTATAAATTTTTGTATGGTTTGACCTTGCATCTTATTTGGCTTTGCCCTGTGAGTGTAATGCTTTCCTTGTAATTGTTTGCATCCCATGCACAATCTACATGAATTAATATGATCTAGATCATAGAAAATGTGACAACACAATTTCCACTAAACAATTTTAAGAAATATGCATGCTAAGACTATTGCCAAAATCCATGTACTGATCTTGTAATTCAGAGATAATTTAAGCACCAACATCGATGGGGCATGAATCTCATGATAAAAAAAAAATCAAAGGTGAATACATTGTGTGCATTACATTAGAAAAGGGAAAAATATGAAGTAAAATTTAAATGTAGTGGAAATTAACTCAGATGAACTTGGACAATCATTTGATTCACATAGTTCTACATCTAGATGGATCTACTAAGATGGTAAAGCCTGATTTACATCAGAAGGACTTTGTGATTTCGAGCAACACTTGGTGACCAAGGAAGGCATCAAACAACTGGGCGTTCAAATGGCTCTACCCAGATCCAGAAGTTTCCAGGTTTGTTATGTTAAACCAAATCATCATCACCATTTTGTTGATCTAATGACCGAGACTTAATTGATTCTCTTTAAGGATTTCTTAAAAAAAACCCTAATTTTGCTTTTCTTTCAAGAGAAGGTGTTGAACATATATTTTCCATAATCACAGATCTCACAAAAAAGGGAGAAATCAAATATGGCGATGTCATCAACATAAAGTGTGTAACATATTCACAACACAAAATTCACTTCCATAACACATAACTGCTGAAATGTAAATTATAACCCAATCAAAAAACAATAATTTCACAAAACCGCATAAACAAATAATACAATTCGAAGAATCTTAACCAAAACAGTTTCATAATCACAAGTGCGAGTCAGGTGCACAAAAAACGAAATTATTCATAATTCCAAACAAGAAATCAAACAAATTACATGATCTGAATCAGAAATACCACCATTTCACGAAAATTAAACATAAGATCTACACTTTAATTGACAAAAAAATGGAGAAATTTTTTTTAGGGTTTCTTTTAGTCTCACCGAGAGCCGAGGCCGCTGATGCTGCTGGTGTTGTGAGACTGCGATGAAGGAAACCCCAATCGCAAGGTTTTTTATTTTATTCCATACAATTTGACGAAACTACCCTTCAGTTGTGGGGGTATTTTTCGTCTCTGGGAGCTCAATCGCCGGATGGACTCCACAGTTAATAATGATTTTGGACCGGCTGATTGATAAATCTTTTGACTTATATAAATGTTTTTATTTTTACCTGTTGTTGTATATGTGCAAATGCATATAGACAAATATAATATATGTAATATCAAAAAAATTAGTACAATAACTGTTATGTCTGTGTCACTTTTTGGCTGTTAAATGTTGGATTGTATTTATTCTTATAGTTTGGGCATTCAATTTCAAAATCTAACTGCATATCTATTCTCCTGGTACCGGCATTGGCCTACCTATAAATTTTCGTCGCATTCTGACGTTTTTGGAATTATGCAGTTTTGAGTTGGTATTTGGATTTGGTTTTGTTAAAATTCAAGATGAAAAGCTAAAAATCCGATTTTATTATGAGATGTTCAGTTTTGAGATAGCTTCCATATAGAAGTGGAATTGGAACAACTGGATTCGTATATTAAAAGTTATGAGTATTTTTCCGAGTATACCCCGAAGTTGAGAAATCCAGGCAGCAGCCCTGTAAGATGTTTAGCCTAGATTTCGGAATAGCTGGAGAGGTTATTTGATCTGGGTGTAAACATGAAAGCTGTAGATAATCTTCTTAGCTTTCCAATGCCACTGGAATCACGCAATTCCGAGCTGTATTGAGGAAGTTATGGTCGTTTAAGTGAAGGTTGCGCAGAGGTTTTAAGTCCGAGGATGACTTGGTCATTTACTCGACCTTTGCTTATTTAACCCCCCAAATATGCACGACTTCAGCCTCTGTTTGGGCTCTTTTTGAGCTGTTGCAGCCCCTCCTCTTGTGTGTGTTTTGGGTGGAGAAAGTGGAGGTGATGGAGATGAAGGAGCACACAAAGGAGTCCAAGAAGGTATGTTTGGATGGTGGTTGTTGGTTGTTGTTGTTGATTCTTCCTTTCTCCATCTCTTTCAAGCTTCCCCTCTCACTCTTCCTCTCTATGGTTTCAGCCATCATGGGAGGTTGATATTTAAAGATGGAAGTGATGGATGAGTGAGAGGGAGGTGTGTATATGTGTGTGTGCACTTGTGTTCCTCTCCATCTTCTTCTCCTCTCCAAGGTTGTGTAGGGGTGCCATGTAAGTGTTTGTTTTTATGCTCCAATGAAGTATTAGTGTCTCTATGTAGTATTGTTGAGTGTGGAGGGTGTTGTGGCTGCATATTTCAGGTGTGATTGCTATTTGAATTTATGGTGTGTGTGAGAGAGAGTGGGAGAAACTCATTTTCATGGGAAAATAAAATAGAGAGCCAAGAAGAGGAGAAAAGCTAATGCAAAGGAAGAGGAGAAGTGGAAGAAAGGGTGAAAGTGTATGATTCATGTGTGTGAGCCTATTTAATTAGCTTGGTCTCTCTCTCTTTTAAGCCCTCTTTTAATTTTCTCCCCTCTTGTGATCTGTCCAGCCAGCAAAGAAGGGAAGGTTGTGTGTATTTGTGCTTGTGAAATCCTCCTCCTCCTCCAAGAGGTACTCCCTTCCCCTTTTCTTTATGCCAATGTATGTATTTGTGTTTATATTGGTGTGAGTCTGTGTGCAATTGAATATGGGTGCTGTTGAGAGGGTGTTATGGGTAATTGCTATTGCACATGAGATGTTTGTGTTTATGCATTAATGGTGGGGGTTTTGTGTTGTATTAAAACAGATTTTCTGTCCTGTGAAGATCCATTTGAAATTAATGTCTAGAGGCATGTTATGAAGGTTATGTCTTCATGTGATTTGATCATCCACATGTCTAGATGCTATATATCAAATTTGGTGTCATTTGGTCACCTGTATTGAAAGTTATAGCCTAATGTTCATGGCCTGCCCAGATTCGCGTAGAAATAGACCTGTTTCTGAAAATAATTTATTTCGGGTATTTCATGATTAAATCAGGATTTGATGTCTTCACGGATTATGATCCTAACATATCAGAGTATGCACATGATTTATTTCAGAATTTTTGGATGTGTATTCAATGCCGTGGAGACCAATGTTTGGGGCTGATTGCTGTAGATGGACTAGTCTTGTATAAATATGTGTCAAGAGCTATTATGCATGGTGTGGACAATATCAGGAGTTGTTGTCTTCATGAAATAGGCTTATATATAGGTGCCAAGAAACTTCATATTTCATTTGATAATCATTGGTTGTGTTTTGCAGCTTTCGTTGGCGGAACTCGCAATGAATGGGTTTTTGGTGAGTGGTTCGATCCACCCCTTTTGGGAAGCGCTCGATGCATGTGATTGTGCATCGCGTACCCATGGGTTCTATAGCTATACTCATTATTGATTTTCAAATAATATTGCTATTATCACTTTGTAGCTTTTATATATATAGCATGGAATGTTGGGTATGTTATACTAAAGGTGTCCTTTCGTAGTATTGCCTTCGTGTTGGTAGATGCTTAGTGTGGTTAATTCTTGAATGCTAGGTTCCTTGGACATGTGGTCTATGCACTCTTGTTGTGATAGGAACTCTCATGTGATAATTGTGTGTATGTTTAATTGTTTGGCCTTATCTGTGATAGGTATATCTATGATCTATTGTTTATCAGGAGCATACTTGTTTTAGTGGGCAAATATAGTAGCTATCTTGCCTGCATCCAAGTGATGCAACTCTATGGGAATTCATGAGAATTCATTGTTGTATTGATGTTTGTTATCTGATAGCTATGATGATAGAATGTCAGGCCTATCTGTGTTAGACGCGTGTATGACAGCCCTTAGGATCATGTTCTATCCTGATTGAGTGCAAGGACTTATTTCCCACGTCGAGAGATGCATCCGTGTGGGAATTCATAAGAATTCATTAGCAATGGTATTAGTTAGATGATAGTAGTTGATCCAGGAGGATCGTCATGCGAGCATGGAGTACCCCCTCCCTATATCATCGTGCGTTGAAGCTACCCAGCGTTGGAGCTACCCTGCGTGGTGCCACCGTGCCACCGGAAGGCCGCCAGGGAGAGGGCTACCTGGGAGAGGGCTACCGGATGATATTGCGAGCGTGGAGTACTATTTCCCTACATCGTCGTGCGTAGAAGCTACTCGGTGTTTGTTACCCGATAGCTATGAAAATGGTATGATAGGCCTACCCGTGTTAGGCGTGTGCATGACCCGCCTTCAGGATCATGTCTTGTCATAATTGAGTGCGAGTGTTTAGCTTCTTTCCCGTGCATCCAAGTGATGCATCTGTGCGGGAATTCAAGAGAATTATGTATATCAATTGGTAATTGCTAGATGATAGTAGTTGATTCGGGAGGATCGTCTTGCGAGCATGGTGTACCCCCTCCATATATCATCGTGCGTCGAAGCTACCCAGCGTTGGAGCTACCCTGCGTGGTGCCACCGTGCCACCGGAAGGCCGCCAGGGAGAGGGCTACCTGGGAGAGGGCTACCGGATGATATTACGAGCGTGGAGTACTGTTTCTCTATATCATCGTGCGTCGAAGCTACCCAGCGTTGGAGCTACCCTTCGTGGTGCCACCGTGCCACCGGAAGGCTGCCAGGGAGAGGGCTACCTGGGAGAGGGCTACCGGATGATATTGCGAGCGTGGAGTACTGTTTCTCTACATCATCGTGCGTAGAGGCTATTCGGTGTTTGTTACTTGATAGCTATGACAATAGTATGTTAGGCCTACCTGTGTTAAGCGTGTGTGGATCGTATTGCGAGCACGAAGTGCTTCCTCCACATATCATCGTGCGTCGAAGCTACCCAGCGTTGGAGCTACCCTGCATGGTGCCGCCGTGCCATCGGAAGGCCGCCAGGGAGAGGGCTACCTGGGAGAGGGCTACCTGATGATATTGCGAACGTGGAGTACTGTTTCCCTACATCATCGTGCGTCGAAGCTACCCGGGGTTGAGTCTGTCCTGCATTGTGCCATAATATCGTTAGGAATGCCCAGAGTATGATATGACTATCATACGAGACTTAAAGTACCGACCACGGGTGATGCCGTATCGTCGGGAATGCTCAGAGTATGACGTCACTAACATACAAGGCTTGAGTACTGACCCTGGATGGCCCTTAGGATGAGGATTACCCGGGAGAGGGCTACCGGATGATGCGAGGGATTGATATGTATTTATCTAGATGTGAAGAATCTTTGTAGCTAGGTATTAGTTTCTGTTACAACTCGTTAGTGTTAATGGATTAGTTGTTTCCCAAAAGTCCCAACAGTTTTTCCCCCTTCGGGGTGAGGGTGAGGGTGATGTGTGGTCACGACTCTACGTGACATTTATATATGTCGGTGTTCTCCCATCCATATCTTTCCTTGAAAGGAAAATACGTTAGTGTTATATTATTATTCTTGAGTTGGATTCTTGCCACTCACTGAGCTTGTAGCTCACCCCTCGTGTGTTGTTTTCCGCCAGGGACAGTGGGGCGTGGAGGTGGAGCATCCCTCTAGCGTAGTTCGCGCGTGGCGTGTCTCAGCTTCCGGTTGGCAAGTGTGGGGCTATCAACAATCCTATTTTTGTGTATGTATTAGTAATTGTGCGTGTCGCATATATTGTTGTATTTGGACTAGACTTGGGCTCTCACAGGACGGTAATTGTGTATTCGAGTCTGTAATAATGTTTTTTTGATTTACAGACTTAATTGTATATTATACTTCCGCATCATTTCATTCTATTGGCTACCACTTCCCTGTAGCCTTGTTTTCTTATTTGATCCTTTTGATTATTGTTTGATTGGTAATGCTTCGGGGACGGTCGCTCCGGGGCGTAACAATAACATTTTTATAATATTGATTTTAAATGTAAGAAATTTAATGTTTATTGTTTTTATCCAATCAAACGATGAAATAATGGTGTCAAATACGGAAAAAACAATCATAGGCAATGTTTCATACGTATTTTTCCTAAAAAAATATTTAAAAAATATTAAAAAGTTGATAAAAAATACAACTACCAAGAAAGCAAACCACCCTTGTTAGGTATTGGTCCCATAAAAAATGATCTAAGCAAATGAAGCTAATGTTTATACATAATTAATCAATTCAAAATAATCAAATAATCCCAAACTTTTAGTGAGAGATATTCAAACTTAATTAAAACGGCTTGTCTTATGTTAATAATGAATCGATATAGAGGATTACCGTTCAAGATAAAGGTAAAAGTGAACCATAGAAAAAAAAATCTAAATAAATTATAGGAAAGAAAAATAAAAATATTTAAAACATACATTTTTCACATTATCATGTAATTGAAAAAAATATTAATATAAAAAATATTTTTATTTGAAAGTAATTTTAATTGTTTTCAAATATATATTAAATTTATTTTTTATACACACAAGGAAAATCATAATAACAAATGGTTGAGATGAGAACACACCAGAAAAATAAAAGTAAATATTGTAATAATCTGAACAACTC
Organism: Acorus calamus; assembly: GCA_030737845.1. Lineage (NCBI taxonomy): Eukaryota > Viridiplantae > Streptophyta > Magnoliopsida > Acorales > Acoraceae > Acorus > Acorus calamus. The sequence continues at coordinate 8,211,174 of CM060879.1, forward strand.
AAGTAAAAAAAATTCTAAAGTAATTTTTTGTTAAAGTAATATGACATAATCAATTAGATATCATTTGAGAAAAACTCAAACAAAAAATATAATTATATATTGATGGAACACAGTGCAATACATGGCTGATTTTATCCTCCATATTTTTTTAATCTATATATAACAACATATATAGAGAATCGACCAATTGATAAATATTACAATGACACAACCGAAGTTTTATATACTAATATTGCATAATTATAATTGATTTTTATAGATTTCACATTCTTATTAATATTTTAAGATTATTTACTCTGTGGTGTTAGTTTTGTTATTTAACTTTTTCAATTTATGTTTTGCACTTCCGAAAAACTTGGTTTGATTCAATTTATTTATTTATTTCTTATGAATAGCCATGTTGTGTTTGTCATAAATATTTATAAGACTTATTATTATTTTATTTTCCTAAAATATTTAGGATTTAGGTTTTAGGATTCAAAAGTTAAGGTTTTATTGATTGACATCACTGATAGCTATATTGTACACTTCTTTTAATAAGATTTTGGTGTAACTTTTCTCTTTAAAAATCATTTTCTTATGAATTACAATACCCAAATGAACATGACTCCTTTTTATCTTTCTTTTATAAGGTCATAACATTGATGAATTGCATATAATATATTTTTTGGTTAAAAAGTTTATGTACTAAATTTAATTTTAAACAAGTTTATTTTTAAACACTAACACACAAAAAGGATAATAACAAATGGTTGAATATACACCACAAAAATAGAAGTAAATATGCTAATGACAATCAAATTGACACAAATAAGAAATTTTTATAAAAAATCATTTTTGTTAGGGACAATTTAAGATATATTAGATATCATTTGATATTGAAAAACACAACACAAAACAAATTTGATGGAATATACTACCACTACACAAAAATACATGGCTGATAATATTATCTCTATTTTTTTAATCAATATATAACAACACATTTATCTAGAGAATGAACCATTTGATAAACACATTAAAATAACACAAAGTTAAGTTTTTATACATTTAAGAAAATACCTAATAAAGATTTAAGAATCCAAATAAGACCTTTTTATATATATGATCCAAATATTGCATAACTATAATTGATATTCACAGTTTTCACATTTGCATAAATTTTTTTATCATTACTTATTTTATAATGCTATTTTTTCATTTAAATTTTTCAAATTGTGTATTCACACTTCTAGAAACACATGGTTTGATTCAATTTATTTATTTATTTTCTTAACAATGCACGTATTGTCCTCTTGATAAATATTTATACACATGTTCCTTTTGATAAATATTTATACATGACACAGTAGGATGCAATGACTCTCTCATCCCTTTTTTCTCTGAGTTTTTTATTTTTTATTTTTTTGTATAAGTAAAAAAATGACCAAATTGCCATGTTAGATGAATTTTGTCTGCATCATGGTGCTTTATAGTAAAGATAAATTGTGAGGGGAAGGCCCAACAGTCCCAAGAGGCCCATGAATTGGGTGACAGTGAGGGTTTGGTGTGTAGTCCCACATCGCCTAATGGGAGGAGATAGTCTGTGCTTATATGTGAGCACATCTCTTACACACCAAGACGCGTTTTAAAGCCGTGAACTCATTTAGGAGAAAAACGAACAATTTCTTACTGTATAAGCCTGAGGCATTATAATTGGTATCAAAGCATGTCTATTTCGCTATGGTGGGTGTGGCCCATTAGGGTGGGTGATTGTGACGCCCGGCCCATTGAGGGGGAGGCCCAATAGTCCCAAAAAACCCATGGATTGGGTGAGGGTCAGGGTTTGGTGTTTATACCCAAAATTCCAAGAAACCTGGGGCATTACATAAATAGCATAGAAATATTTATAATACCTATTATTGTGTTATTTTCCCTTAGGCATATATTTAGGGTTTAGGGATTTAGTGGATTGACATAAATCATAGTTATGTTAAAAATTAAAATATTTTATCATAATGTATCATTTTAAACTAAATTTGTTAACAAAGGAAAAAAATAAAAAAAAATAAAATGTGCTTGAAATAAAACTTACTAAAATAGAATCAAAACAATGAACCGTAGAAATAGAAAAAGATAGAAAATGAGTGTTGTCACACTCACAATTTTTGGATTTGTTACTCATTGGGTTGGACCACTACCTCGCCTTAGGGTATGTTTGGATCCGAGTTGATAGGGAGTTTGCGGTGTGGAATCTCAAAATTTGAGCATCGCAGATCCAAACATCACCGGGCGTTGGGAACTCAAAAAAAGTCGTCTTGCGTTTTATGTGTTAATACCCCAATGTTTCAAACGCCTGAAAAGAATGCTTTTTAGAATCTTATGACTCAACGTAGCTGATAAGTCATGTAAATAAGAAACTGCCCCTCTACATTAGTAATATTGACCCTCTATGTAAACCTTAAAAAAACTCAAAAGCCATAACCCATGTCATCGCCAAAATATCTCCAAGATATCTACTGTTCACCTTCCCCATCTGTCGCCACTGAAAAAAAGCTTTCATCATATCCCCTTCACTTGAGGTAGTTTTTTCCCAATACATCTTACGAATATTCGATGCTTCATCTTCCCATTTTATATTTTGGTAGTTTTGAATGTTTGACAATGATGTATTCGGTGAATCTTGATTTTCTGCATTGCATGTTATCACCACTTTGTGAAGAGGGACCGACTGATAATCATCCGATCCGGAAATGATGGAGGGGGGTTGTTTTAAAGGGGACTTTAGGGTTTTGATGTATATATATGTTTAATGGAAAAAAAGATATTGGGTTTTCAAAGGGTGTTTTTGTAATGTACACAAAGACTTCTGCAAAGCTGTTTTTGTAGCCAAACAAAACTGTTTTTCACTTGCAAAGGGTTTAAAACGCAACCCACTCGTTGGTCGGGTCTTAAAATCCGCGTATGTATAATTTGGTGTTGGACACCTCATATCCAAACGGACCCTTAAAAGTTGTAATAAAAGAAAAAGTTGTGATGAGTGTTTATTAAAAATCCTACATGAAAAAAATTTAAAATGTACAAAAAAAATCATATATCTTATAAATGAATCATATAATCATATACATCACATGATGACTAATGGATTGTGAAAGGACTGATAAATCATATATATCACAATTGAAGATGGCAAACAATAGAGAGATTGTGAAAAAACTAATTGCTATGACAACAATGAAAAGATAAAATGATTAGTATCATGTAATTAACAAAGGAAAAAAGAATCAATTGAATGCATTGCAATTATATACATTCAATTTTTTTGTGATGAATGGGAAAAAATGAAAAGCAAACATTTGATAAGAAACTGAGAATTTTAATGTTATATGACTTTATCCATTTTTCTTTCTTCATTATGTAGTGGTGAATGCACATATTAATTTAATCAATTTTAAAATCAAATAAATGTATATGTTGGAATAATAATTACTCGGTGTGATGAATATTATTTTTCATTATAAAACTTAATGAGTCTTTGCTTGTCATCCAACAACGATTTCATCACTACAAAGATCCAATAACATTGTTAGACAATTAGGAACTAATAATTGTGACTATTATAAAGGTTAGATTGATTATTAAAATAAATTTTTTCATATGTATGGATGACTTTGATAAAAAAAATTAAAAAAATCAAAAAGTTTAAATTAGAAATATGGTTATCAAAGATGACCGTCCAAGAGCCAAGTTATGTAATAGATGAAATTTCCCCCCTAAGCATTGCACAATATTTATTTATTAAAATGTAGTAAATGAATATTAGATGAGATTGTTTTTATTCTAAATTTTTTTCTACTATGAATTTTAATTTATATTAATATCTTTAGCTTTTAACAATATATTTATGAAGAAATGTAATCCTAAACCAGTTAACGTGAATATATGATTTTTCAATTGTCACATCATATCATAATCTAAATTTTTTATTCATCATAACATAGTCTAGTTGATGATTAAAGTATGTTGTTATTTTTATGGTGTTTATGCTGTGATGAAAGGGATAATTCATTTTTTTTATTATATATATTATTTTTATAAATAAAAGACTATATTAGCTGTATGGATATATGTTCATTTAGGATGACCATTTTTATAAAGTTAAATTGAACTTGGTCAAGTTGTTTGTTATTGAATTTCCATTTATATTAAAACTGTTTTTAAATAAATAAATAAATAAATTTGAGCATAATTACATCGATAGTAAAATCATAATACTTCTTAGTTATTTTATACATTTAATTTTTACAATTTGTGTTTCACACTTCTAGAACACATGGTTTGATTCAATTTTTATTATTTATTTTCTTAACAATACACATGTTATCATTTTGATAAATATTTATGATATTTAATATTTTTTTAATTTTTCTATAGACATAGGTTTAGGGTTTATGGATTTATTGGACTGGCATAAATCATAGTTACTTGGAAAAATTATTTTTTTAAGATATTGGTGGAATTTATCATTTCTAAACTAAATTTGTTACTAATACATAAAACAAAGAAAAAAATATAAAAGTATAAAATGTGTTTGAAACAAAACCTTATAGAATCGAAACAATAAACCATAAAATATAAAAAGATATTAAATGAGTGTAGTCATTCTCATAATTTCTGAATTTGTTGCTCGTTGGGTTGGACCACCGCGTCACCTTAGAAATTGTGAAAGAAAGAAATGATGTGACAACTGAGCATCCATTTGATGCCCTATTAAAAATCCTACATTTAAAAAATTAGAATAAAAAATCACATATCATCATATAAATGAATCATGTAAATCATATGACAGGAAAAAAAAATTTATAATATATATAATAAAATAATATATGATATATATATTCAATTGATATGTTACAAGTTATAAAGTGTAACAAATTATAAAAATCATATAATGAGGATATTTTATATAAATATGTTATTATTAATAATTTATATAATATGTTAAGATATAATATAAAAATCTATATATAATGAGGATATACTATATATGTCACATTTTATATATACTAGTTAATGCACACGTGCAATGCACGTGAATTATTATGAAAATTATTTGAAATTATTATTATTTAATTAAATATTAAAGTTAATATTATCTTGTATATATATATATATATATATATATATATATTTATAATATATAAATATGCAAATGTATATCTTATAAGGGAAAAACTACTTGAATAAATAAAAGAATTCAATGGATACATAATATTAATAATCATGATATAAAAATAAAATATTAATGTAAATTTGTTTGTGACATTATTGTTAATAAATTATATGTAAACATAAATATAAATATTATTTGTGACATTAATTTGTTTTGATTATTAGAATATTTGTTAAAATCATATCTTGAATAAAAACATAAATATAAATATTATAATATTAAGAACATAAATAAAAATTAAGTATGAGCAATTGAAAAAGAGATCTTGGATCAATTGATAAATTTAAATTCATTGTATCACATATTCATTTAACAAAAAAATAATAATTAAATTTATATGTGTAAATTTGAATTCCTAAATTTTACAAATAATTTCAATTTTTTCAAATATAAAATAAACTTAAAATATAATTTTAAACAGAAACAATTCTATATGTGTAACTTAGATTAGAGATATATGATACATATATTTTTTGTACAGTTATTTAAATCAATTTCACTGAATGGATGTATATATAGAAAATTTAAATAATATCAATTATAATTTAAAGAAATTAATTTATTTCTCCGTAATTTAATAATTTAAATTTTCACCCATTTTAAGTTATCCATACGAAAATCTAAAAATTATTATTTATTTTGAATCATAATTTTCTCTTTATGTTTAATTTAAACTTATTCAATACAAATATAATAAAATTATCTATCTTAATTTAATATATGGATATTATTATAATATATTATTTTATATTATCATTTTTAAATTAATTGTTTTTTATTTTTGTCAATTAATCCATATCTTACCAATCTTATATTGTCTCCATTTCTTAATATTTCAATTTTTATTTATTTAAATATTATTTATAAATATCTCATTTATCCATATGTAAATATAACATTTATCTTAATATTATTTTATTAATCCATATCTAAATTTTTTAATTTAAATAAATCGTATAACATACTATTCATCCATAACTTTCCAATTTTAAAGATATAGTTATATCAGTTTTAAGTTATATATTTGATAAAATATCTTGTAATATCAGTTTTACTTAATTATCTTATAATATATTATTGATCCAAACTTATCATTTTTTATATCAAAATTTAGTTCCATTTCTTATTGATTTTGAGTTATATTTTCTAAATAACTTTTGAAAAGCATTACTTACACTTCCAATGTATTGAATTCATGTATGCACTAATCGATTCTCTTAATATTTAAAAATATTCAATCAAACAAAGATTAAAACTTTTTTTTATTGTTAAGCAATCCCAACTAAATATATTCAAAATTATTAAAAACAAAACACACCCATCATTCATAAAAACAATCACCTAAAAGCAAATGCAAAAAAAAATATTATTGAAATATAACCAAACATAAACAAAAAATTATAAAAATAAAAATAAAAATCAAAGTCATTTTCTAAAAAGACAAATACTTAGAAAATAAAAAAAATAAAAAAATCGTATTCACAGATATAAAAAATAATGATAATTAAATAAAGTAATAGATGTATATTCCTATATGCTTTTAACAAATATGTAGAATGTTATATATAATTTTTTTATAAATACAATATTACAAAGAATAAACACATGAGAAAATCAATACTTAGATATTAAAAATAAAATATAATAAAAATATTTAAAAACAACATATTACTCTTTCGATCAAACTCTAGAAGAGAACTCTTTTATGCATAATTTAATTCTCCTAAAATAAAAAAAATCCATTAAATCAATGATTAGAATATCCAAATAACATGTTCAAAAATATTAAATAAGAAAAAAATTCATCATCCATTCAAATAATTATTAAAAAACAAACAAAAACTCCAAATATTTGAATTTAAATATTATTGAAACATAATCAAACATAAAAAAATAAAATCATCTTCCAAGACATAAAGACCAAAGAAACTAAATAAAATGAATTGAATATGAGAGGTTGGGTGTATATATATATATATATATATATATATATATATATATATAGTGAACCGATTAGGTGCGGTTTGCGATCGGTGCGGCGTCGACCACGGGCCGTCGGTGTGTGACGTGGGCCGTGGACCCGCCGATCGCGGGTGCGGCCGCCGCACCCATCGCATCAGGTGCGGTTTGCATCGGTGCGGTGTGTGACGGTCGACATGATCGCGGGTCCATCGCACCCGACCGTCCGTTGGATGCGATGGACCCGTGATCGACGGCCCGCGATCGCGCACCGCACCGACCGCAAACCACACGTAATCGCGACTCATATATATATATATAGAGTCGGGATATTATACGGTCGTGCGGTCGCGATTCACGGGCCGTCGATCACGGGTCAATCGCATCGGACGGTCGGATGCGATTCACGTCGACCGTTGGATGCGATGGACCCGCGATCGGACGGCCCGCGATCGCGACCGCACGACCGCATATTATCGGAAATATATATATATATATATATATATATATATATATATATATATATATATATATATATATATATATATATATTTGAAAATTGCTCATCCGATTTATATATATAACCTGATTTTTTTATTTCTTATGATTCATTTTTATCTATATTTTGTATTAAAATATAAAAAACAAAATTACTCTAAATCAGATAATTTTGAATTGAGAAAATTAATTATTTTAAATTAAAAATTAATTAATTAAGATTGATTTTTTTGTTTTTGAATATCTACTTTTATCTATATGTATTTTGAATTTCTAAAAATAAAAAATTGGTTATTATATCTATTATATATATATAGATTTGAAAATAATTAAAACCAATTTTTTTGTTTTACAAGATCTAATTTTATGTATATGTATTTTGAATTTTTAAAAAATAAAATTTGTTTAAAAAATCATATTTTATGAGATAAAATCTAATTTGTGAGATAAAATATATCATATTAAAATCATAGATAAGAATATTTTATAGATATGATGTATTTTTAATTAATTTTAAGTTGTAAAATCGGCCAAATGTTTCCCATTAAACTCGTACTTCTAATAAATGGGGGTATAGATATAGATTTTATCAAAATTTTGAAATAAATAAATAAATTATATTAAGTCATAATAAATTCTGTTTAGATAATAAATTTGATCAAAATTAAATTATTTCTAAAATTCTTTAATTTTTAAAATTATAATTTTTCTAACATAACTCTTATTCTGATGAACAATTAGCTCATTGGAAACATGTTTTCATTGTATACGTGCATGTGGAATAGATTTTTCAAAAAAATATTTCTAAAATTGTTTAAAAAATTATTCATTTTCAAGCATAATTCTGATTGCATGATGAATACATCACTGGAAAGATCTATTCGATATATATTTATGCATGTATAATATAGTTTTCTGAAAAATGATTATGTAATAATAAAAATTGTGATTAAATATGAAAAATTATATTTGAGCCAAAATTATTTTTTATCAGGTAAATAAATTATAAATTTATTATTAATATTAATAATAAAATGAATATTAAATTTAACTTATTTATGATATTTTATTAAATAGAATGTTCAAATATATTAAAAATGAAGCATATTCATCGTTCTTAAAAAGAATTATAAACAAAAAGCAGATTTTTTAAAATAAATATTATATAAAAAATGAAAAAACATATAAAATAATCTTCTAAAGATATAAATAATAATAGATATAAGATAAACTAAAAGATATATATTCCTATTTAAGTCTAATAAGTATATAAAAATAAACTAATATATGTATATTAGATATGTACTCTTTAAAAATACAACATTACAAAATGGAATACATCAGAAATTTGTTAATAAATATTAAAAATAATATAAAAATATTTAAAAAATAGCATCTTACTCTTTTGATGAGCGTGTAGAAGAGAACTCTTGTATGTATAATTCAATTCTCCTAAAATAACAAAACATTCAATAAAACAAATGATTAGAATATCCAAATAAAATTTTCATAAATATTTAAAATTTAAGAAAAATACACATTTGTCATCCTTCAAAACAATTATTAAAAAATAAATAGAAATTTCAAATATTTGAATTTTAATATGATTGAAACACAATAAAGCATAAACAAAAAAATAAAAAAAATATGAAATCATCTTGAAATAAAGACCTAGAAACTAAAAAAAATGAATTTGGAAGAAGAAGACGAGAGGTAGGGCATATATATATATATATATTTGGAACCTTCTTTTCATCCTAAATAAATGGTAATTTTTTTTATAGGTATACTTTTTTGTTTATTTTCATACATTTTTATTTACATTTTGAATTGAATATTAAAAAATCATATTATTGTCAATAAAATGATTTTTAATTATGAAAAATAATTTAAAATTTCTAAAATAATAAAAAATGACTTTTTTATTTTTGAAAATAAAAGAACGATTATTATATCTATTATATTGTTTTTTCATAAATTAAATGATTAGTATTATATTTTATATAAATAACCTATTTTTTCTTATATTACATTTCTTCCCAATTTAAATTTAAATAAAAATAATTATTAATATCTTTGTGCATTTTGAATATTGGAAATCAAATCTTTTAAATTTGACTATCATTAAAACCTTTTTTTAGTTTCATAATTAAGATCCATTTTTATCAATATTTATTTTGATCAATTATGATTATTAAAAATTGAAAATTTTCGTGTATAACTCCGATTGGAGTAATAAAGATCTCGATGAAAAGATATTTTTTTTATCAATTATAATTATTAAAAAATTGTAATTTTTCGTGTATAACTCTGATTGGAGTTATAAGGATCACTTTGAAAAGATATTTTTATTTATATTTATGCATATGGAATGGATTTTTTCAAAAAATGATTATTTCATGGTGAAAAATAAGATCAAAAGTTTGAATAAATAACAATAATTATTATATAAAGTAATAGATGTATATTCCTATATACTTCTAACAAGTATGTAGAATATTATATATAATTTTTTTATAAATACAATAATACAAAGAATAAACACATGAAAAAATCAATACTTAGATATTAAAAATAAAATATAATAAAAATATTTGAAAAGAACATCTTACTCTTTCGATCAACCTCTAGCATCTTACTTCTAACCTCTTGCATGTATAATTCAATTCTCCTGAAATAAATAAAAAATATTCATTAAATCAAATGAATAGAATATCCAAATAAAATGTTCAAAAATATTAAAAATGAAAAACATTCATCATCCTTACAAATAATCATTAGAAAACAAACAAAAACTCTAACTATTTGAATTTAAATATTATTGAAACAAAAAAAAACATATAAAATCATCTTTCAAACACATAAAGACCCATGAATTGAATATGAGAGGTTGGGTATTTATACTTTTTTTTGTGGAAATGGTTCATCTACTTTATACATATAATCGGATTTTTTTATTTCTTATGATTCATTTTTATGTATATTTTGTATTGAAATATAAAAAATCAAAATTTTCTCAATCAGATAATTTTGAATTGAAGACATTCATTATTTTACATAAAAACAATAATTAAAACGGTTGTTTTTTTGAAGATCTACTTTATCTAAATGTATTTTAAAATTCTAAAAATAAAAAATAGGTTATTATATCTATTATATATATATATTTGAAAATAATTAAAACCAATTATTTTGTTTTTTAAGATTTGATTTTATCTATATGTATTTTGAATTTTTAAAAATTAAAAATTGCTTATTATACATGTCATATATTTAAATTGAAAAATAATTAAGACTGATTTTTTTTGTTTTTCAAGATCTATTTTTATCTATATGTATTTTGAACTTCTAAAAATAAAATATTGGTTATTATATCTAATTATATATATATTGGAAATAATTAAATGCAATTATTTGATTTTCAATATTTAATTTTATCTATATGCATCTTGAATTTCTAAAAATAAAAAATAGGTTATTATTTATATTATATATATAAATTCGGAAACAATTAAAACCAATTGTTTTTGTTTTTCAAGATCAAATTTTATCTATATGTAATTTGAATATCTAAAATTAAAAAATTGATTATTATATCTATTATATATGTCATTTATATATTAAATGATAATTATCGTTTTACATGAATAACCAATTTTTTTTGTAATATATTTCTTTCAAATTTTAAATTTAAATATAAAATATGATTATTATTATTATCTATTCTTTTTTAATATTAAAAATAGAATATATTAAAAAAAATTATCATTAAAACTAATTTTTTAGTTTCTTTAGATTCTACCTTTATATATATGTATTATGATAATTTAATATTATTATGATATGTATTAAATAAAATCCGATAAGATTTGTTAATTGATTAAGAATGAAATATTCATTTTAAAAAAAAAAAATTTCATGAGATAAAATCTAATTTGTGGGATAAAATCTATCATATTACAAATATAAATAAGATTTGTTGATGGATATAGTTGTCTTTTTAATTAATTTTTAGGGGTAAAATTGACTAAAATATTTCCCCTCCAACTCATACTTTTTATAGTAGTATAGATGATTCAAGCTCATAATTTAAATCCTTTATAAATATAGTAATTCTTTTAGTATATGAAATTTTTTTATTTTTAAACATAAATAATTTAGTGCCTATATATTTATAAAAATATTATAAACAATAAATATGTTACGGAATTTGAGAGTTTATTTTGTGATTTGGATAATATCCAAAATAACATTCAAATTTAAAGATAGATTTTAAACAGATTTCATAATTTTATTAACATTTCTAAATTCCTGGATCACATTAAAAAGCTATCAAAGATTTAGTTTTTAGCCATTTCTGGATATAATTAACATCAAAGTTTCTAAGTACCATGCAAATGAAAAAAAAGAAAAAAAGAAGACAGATATTTTCATATTAAAAATTAAATAAACTTTAAATAGATATCATCATATCCTTTAGATATATCCGAACATCTATGAAATCAAATATTTGGCCATTTGTAGATATGATTAAAATCAAAATTTATAAGTACTATGCAAATGAAAAATTACAAATGAGAAGATGGATAAATTCATGCTAAAAATTAAATAAACTTTAAATAGATATCATCACATACTTTATATATAATATATATATCCTAAAATCTATAGAATTTAATTTTTAGCTATTTCTGCATATGATGAACACCAAAGCTTTTATGCAAATGGAAAATTAAAAATGAGAAGAAGCAAAAATTCAAATTAAAAATACTTTAAATTTATATCATCATATCATTTATATATATCCTATAATCTATTTTAAATAAATAGCTCACAATAATAACAAAACACTAACATTGACATAATACAATAAAAAAAGTGATCTATTTTAATTTAGAAAATATTTTGTACTTTATTTTGATATTGAAAATATCTGAATCAAAATATGCTTTAAAATATGTTTGAATAAATCCCTATTCAAAATTAAAATAGATTTCATATGTATGATTATATATAAAAAAAATCTATGAAATGAAATAATATTCAAATAAGTACTATGCAAATGAAAAATTAGAAATGAGATGGATAAATTCGTGCTAAATAAATAAACTTTAAATAGATATCATCACATCCTTTATATATACATCCTAAAATCTATAGAATTTAATTTTTAGTCATTTTTGTACATGATGAACACCAAAGCTTCTATGCAAATGGAAAATTAAAAATGAGAAGACGCATAAATTCAAAATAAAAATTAAAAAAAATTTAAATTTATATCATCATATCCTTTATATATATCCTATAATCTATTTTAAATAAATAGTTCACAATAATAACAAAACACTAACATTGACCTAATACAATAAAACAAAGTGATCCATTTTAATTATGAAAATATTTTGTACTCTATTTTGATATTGAAAATATCTGAATCAAAATATGTTTCAAAATTAAAATAGATTTCATATGTATGATTATATATATATATATATATATATATATATATATATATATATATATATATATATATATATATATATATATAATCCATGAAATAAAATAATATTCAAATTTTAAACTTTATATATTAGAATGACGCATTTTTTTGTTACTATAAATTTTTAATGATTCCCTCATTGAAGATATCTCAAATTGAAAGTTTATTTTGTTATTTGGATAATATCTATAACAAAAATAGATTCAACATTCAAATTTAAAGATGTAATTTAAATAGATTTCATAATTTTATTGACATTTTAAAAATCCTGGATCAGATTAGAAAACCATCAATGTTCAAATTTTTGACCATTTGTAGATACGATTAGCATCAAAGTTTGTAAATACTATGCAAATGAAAAAAAGAAAAAAGAGAAGACGTATGAATTCATATTAAAAATTAAATAAACTTTAAATAGATATCATCATATCTTTTATATATAATATAAAATCTATGGAATTTAATTCTTGCGATTTGTAGATATGATTAACATGAATATTTCTTAGTACTATGCAAATGAAAATTTAAAAATGAGAAGATGCATAAATTCATATTAAAAAATAAATAAAATTTTAATAGATATCATCATATCCTCTATATATATCCTAAAATCTATAAAATTAAATTATTGACCATTTTTAGTTATGATCAACTTGTTAAAGTTTCTACGTTATATGCAAATGAAAAATAAAAAATTAGAAGACAGATAAATTCAAATGATTAAATAAACTTTATATAGATTTCAGCATATCCTTTATATATATCCTAAAATCTATGGAATAAAACCATAATCAATTCATATTAAAATTTTAAAACCTAATATGAAATCATCGGATTTAAAAAAATGAGAAGCTGGTGAAAAATGCTTTTTAATGAAAAACTAATAAGAGGAAAAAACATCGAATATGAAATTTCATTTAAATTGGGTAAACAGTCTATATATTTTTAGCGTATAATTAAATTTAGATATTATAATATTATCATGATTAGGGGATGTTTATAAAATGAAAGGAAAGATACATTTCACCAGTAGAAAAGGAAATAATACTCTATGTTGATCATGAAAATTTCATAATGAAAAAATTATATTGCAAAAGATCTATGAATAAATTCGAGATCCACTCCTGTGCCACTTCCAACCATAGTACAGAAACTAAGTAGAATTTGTTAAGGAAAAAAATAATTTATTTATATCAGATTTCTTATTTTGACTTTTGAAATAGCAAAGAAAGAGACGCACGTGTAACGATAAGCAGATAAATTACTATCTAAAAAAATACAAAGCACATGTGAAGAACAAATTTTAATACATTTTTTATTTCCTGATATACGAATCAAAATGCCACAAAGACAAATGAACTATGAACAACATCAAAAAAAGGGGAACTAATGAAAAAATAATATTTTTAATGTAACTACAACATATAAATTAAAGTATCAATCATATATACCAAATATTAACGTAGCTTCCTTCCAAATAAAAATTTTAAAGAGAGGAAAAAAAAGAAAAATGATATATCCATTTATCCATAGAAATGGGGATGGAGATAAAGATGGGGATGAATGAGTATTCAATGGCACGTGAAATGCATCGGTCAACATCTCTTGAAAATGAAGGGATTGAATGGTGTGAGGATTAATAGGAGGGTTGCTAATTAAGAAGGGGAAGGGCCTGTGTGTTTCATTTTGTTTTGATTTTAATCTACATAAATACAAATAAATGTTATGAACTTTGATTGAAAAAATATTTTGGGATTCTATACAAATTAATGACATTGAACATTAAATGCTTAATAATTTTTAATAAATTATAGTAACAAAAATTTAAGTGTAAATCACATTGAACACTAATGTCATGCATTTAGTATTTATTGCATTGTTTGTAAGATTTCAAAATGTGAATAGGAGAGCCATGCATAATGTGTGTTAAAAAAATGATAAAATTGAACACTAAGGCTATGCATTTAGTATTTATTGCATTGTTTGTAAGGTTTTAAAATGTGAATATGATTTGTAAGGTTAAAATATGAATAGAATATGTAAGGTTTATTTATAAAATTTAAATAGTCCATACATTTGAATAAGAATTATATTTGAATATCCTTTAATTTTATTAACATCTCCTTATCATAATAATATATAATTTTAATTATAAGTTAATTATATTTTAAATATCCTTTCATTTTATAATAGTGAATTATATTTTAAATATCATTTCATTTCATGAGCATCCATTTATCCTAATAATATTATGATATTCAATTTTAACGGTAAGTTAATAAATATATTATATGATGAAATATATTATTGAAACAAATTATGAATTTGATTAAAATAATGTGAATGGATTTTCATGGGATTGAATAGAATTTATTAAGGGTAAAATGGTCAAATTGTTGTGATTAAAATGGTGTAAATGGATTGTAATGGGATTGAATGGAATGCTAGGGGTAAAATGGTCAAATGGCAAATTTTTGGGTTAAGAGATTTTTATATAGATAATATAGATGTGGATCTCTCAAAATCTTCTAACACCTCTTGAAAAAAAAATTACATCCTTTCATATCTTTTATTCATATTTCACACCCCATCCTTTATTTACAAAAAGATGTCAAAATTTCAGAGGTGCAATAATCCATTCACTTATCTAGTTATCTCTTGAGAGGTTAGCAGAGATATCTCTCTTCACTCCTGGGGGCCACTCCTGCTATGAAGTGCCACAGACCGAAAAGACAAAGACCAGCAAAGAAACATCATAGTCCACAAAGTCGATTCTTCTTGGGGCCACTCCTGCTATGAAGTGCCATAGACCAAAAAGACAAAGACCAGCAAAGAAACATCATAGTCCACAAAGCCGAGGACATCATCTTACTCCTGTTGTCGCTACAACTGCTAAGCCACATTCAGATATGCTTGCTCAGATCAGTCAGTGCCTAGACCACCTGATTCTACAGCAGTCTCTTTTTGGTTCTTCTACTCCCTTTACCTTGTCTTCTACTACGGGTACTCCTGCTTATTGGATCTTTGATTCAGGTGCCTCACTTCACATGACATCTGATAATTCTATCCTCACTACATGCTCACTTGCACCCTCACACCTACAACCTTCGATTCATATTGCTAATGGCTCTCCTTTCGTCATCACGTAGTGTGGATCGATCACCACCACATCTCATCCTACTTTCCGCCTTTCATTATCATTTATTTTGCATACTCCTAAACTTTGCATGAATCTTGTGTCTATTAGTCGATTGTGTGATTCTGGATTCACCATTACCTTTATCTCTTTTGGGTGTTTTGTGCAGGATTCACGTTCAAGGTAGAGGATTGGTGTTGGTCGTAGGATTGGCAGACTATATTATGTGGAGCATCTTTATCTTCCTGTACCTGATCCCTCACCTCTAATACTGACTTGTGGCATAAAAGGTTAGGTCATGTTTTTGAGTCTCGACTTAAAGCTTGGAACTCCATCTTCCATGGTTGACGCACCTCCATCTGATATGGATCCTCGTCCCTCGACTCACTACCCTCAGCGTGAGCGTCATCCACCTATCAGCTTAAGTTTTAACTCTGGACCACCTGATAGATTTAGCTTTGCATCCGTGAGTACCTATTCTCCACAGTTCTAGGCTTATCTCACCACTATCCATACCCATCATGAGCCCCGATCCTATCGAGAGGCAGTCAAGTACCCTGAGTGGCAGCAGGCCATGGTTGAGGAGTTTCAGACATTTAAGCATACACAAACCTAGGATGTTGTTCCCCTTCCGGATGGCGTTACACCTATCAGCTGCAAATGGATTCAAGCATCGCCCTGATAGATCCGTTGAATGACATAAGGCTCGTCTTGTTTCCAGAGGTTTCACACAAGAGTATGATACTGACTATGAGGAGACCTTCGCTCCCGTTGCTCAGATGACTACTATTCGCACCCTTCTTGCTGTTGTTGTTGTTCGTCGCTGTCCTCTCTTTCAGATGGACATAAAGAATGCTTTTCTTCACGGTGATTTATCTGAGGTTGTTTATATGCAACCACCTCCAGGTCTCAGCACTCCTCATCATGTTTGTCATCTTCGATGGGCTATTTATGGTATCTCAAACAGGCTCCTCGTGCCTGGTATGAGCGTTTTCGCAACGTTGTTCTTACAGCTGGTTTTGTTGAGAGCTACCAGGATCACTCTATGTTTGTGCAATCCTCATCGCATAGACGGGTTATTCTTCTTTTATATATTGACAACATGATTATCACTGGTGATGACTCATCAGTATTACTCTGGTAAAAAATCACCTCAATCGACAGTTTCAGATGAAAGATCTCGGTACTATTCGCTACTTCCTTGGTCGAGAGATTGCACAGAGTAATTATGGCATTCTAATCTCTCAATAAAAGTATACAGCTGATATTCTCGAGCGTTCTATTCTCTCATATACTCACAGTGCAGATACCTCTCTCGAGCTTCATGTGAAGCTTCATCCTACGGATGGTGAGCTCCTCCCAGATCCTACTCGATACAGACAAACTGTGGGTCAGCTTGTGTATCTCTGCATTACCAGACCTGACATTGCTCATGCCATCAGTATTGTTAGTTCATTTGTCTCGGCTCCTCGATCAGTGCATTATAGTGATCTTATGCGTATTCTTAGATATTTGTGTGGTACTATCACTAGATCGATCTATCTGTCATACTCTTCGACTCTGGTTCTCAGGGCTTACACTAATGTTGATTGGGCTGGAGACCCGACCACTAGACGCTCCACCACTGGTTTCTACATATTTCTCAGAGATTCCATCATCACTTGGCACAGCAAGAAACAAGAGGTTGTTTCTCTTTCCAGCACCGAGGCTGAGTATCGACCCATGGCCATCACCACCAAGGAGATTGTTCATCTCAGACGTCTCTTGGTGGATCTAGAAGTTACTATGAGTGATCATACTCCTCATTGTGATAATCAGCCTGCTATTCAAAATGCTAGCGATCCAGTCTTTCATGAGAGGATCAAACACATTGAGATCGATTGTCACTTCGTTCGTCGGCACTTACTTGTAGAGACATTATCGCTTCCACATATCTCCTTGCTGATTTCTTTACGAAGTCACATTCTGTTCCTCAATTTCAATTTCTCATACGCAAACTCACTTTGTATGATCCACCGTGAGTTTGAGGGGGCTGTTAATTTATATATATTATCTCATAATATGTGTAGTGTATTACACGTGTAACTCCTATATACTTGTATATAAAGGGATTAAACCCTAAATGGAATACAAAAATTCCCATTATTTTTTTTCTTTGATTCTAACAAAACATTTAATATGCATTATCATATTTTTCATGTGGAGTCATATTTTAAAATTCAGAAATTTAAAATTGGGAGGATCTAAATTTGGCAGGTTATAAATTAAGGAAGGAATTAGCATTCAAAGCACCATTAAAACTTCTAAATTTGATCAACCAAATCAATAAAATCTTTAATCAAATCAGCTTTGACATCTCTAAGACTCTAACGAATCAACAAGATCTCCAATAAATTTTGTAATTACATCTCCAACATATTTTGTAAATCAGCATTAACAACTCAATCAAATCAATATTTACAACCAATTCAACCCTCATAGTCCTATAAAAAGGGCACTGCAGAGAGGGGATGATCTATTCATTCAGCCAAGAAGAATTTATTTTCAGTTCTTTATTTTCTGGCTTGAGATTTTTTGTTTTTAGTTTTTGTTAGTTTTTAATTTTTGGTATCAGAGACAGATTCTATTGTTTTTCAATAAAAGTGCTTTTTATTTTATTTTCATGAAACACTTTAATTTTTTTTAGAATATCATCAACAATTATAGGCTAGAGAATCCACCCATCAATGAGAGGATTCCACTCAATGAGTTGAGTGATTAGTTATTTGCTTTTTGCATTGATATTTTCGAATTTGTTCTTCATGTTTATATAGCCTCGTCAACTCAGATTTCTTTTGCTTATGGGTATTTGTAGATCTTCCATCATTCTACTTAGATAGGATACGGTTGATGCTTTATAAACCCTATTTTAAATCGAGTAGAAATGAACTATTTATGAAATATTTTGTGTTCATTAAGTGCAAAAGAAATAATCATCACGATACTTGTGGGGTGGATTTCCAATCCTTGGTGGCGTTTTTCATAATTTGCCCAACCAAGATTTTTATTTTAGCTTTCTCATATCAACCCTTTAAATTCTTATTTTAAAATCTTTTTTTTTTGCCCTTTTATTTTTACTTGTTTACTTCAATAGCCTCCCTGTGGATTCAACCCCTTGCTACCACTTTCTACCAAGAATAGGTAAGGTTTTATATTTTGTTGGCACAGACGAGATATTAACGACAATCAAAACAACCAACAAAGATCCTTCGTGA
This sequence comes from Acorus calamus, assembly GCA_030737845.1. Taxonomy (NCBI): domain Eukaryota; kingdom Viridiplantae; phylum Streptophyta; class Magnoliopsida; order Acorales; family Acoraceae; genus Acorus; species Acorus calamus. The sequence continues at coordinate 8,230,733 of CM060879.1, forward strand.
CCTTTTGTTTGAGGGGCAATGTTCTTTCCTAATTTCTCCTATACTCTTTTGGAACAAAATTAGGGGGGTGAGGTAAGCCTAGAGTGTAAACAAATATCTGTTGAATACATTGCATTTATCCTTTTCTCATCCACCTGTCTGTTTTTTTTTGTTCTCTTTTTTTTGCGGGGTAATGGAATTGTACCCCAATATTTATGAATTTGCTTGTTGGATTGCTACCCGTTTCTCAAGGAAAAAAGCTGATGTTGCTGTTGACATGCAAAGATCCTCTTTCATTCTTCAACTGATTTGAGAACCTGATTAGTATAAAACCTGGTCCATTTCACCTGAAAATAACAAAATTTTCACATAATCTAGCACGTAACTCTTACTGGATCGATATCCATTTCAGTATCATTTGTTTGACAGACAATTACACCTTTCCAATCAATGGAGAACACCCCCCTCCAAAAAAAAAACACCCTAAGCTACATGTGCCTACGCCAAATATAATTAATAGTAATAAGAAAGGATGTAATTTTGAGTTCAGTTGTTAATTTATGCTCATTGGAAAAAGATTTCAAAATCAATTAGTCATAAAATGTAAGAGAGTATATGCAAAGATAAAATTTTGGAAATTATTTATCTGCTACATGTTAAAAAAATATGAATATATCAAATATTATTTTACAACATATGTTCAATGTGGGAGTTTATAGTGGCCTCTGATTAGAGAAAATATGAAAAATAAAGTCATGATATTGAACTGATACAATTATTGAACTATAGTAAGCTATGCTTGCTGTTGCTGAAGCAAAAAGGAAGAAAAGAGAGCAGAAGGAATCTGCTCATGTCAATCAAAAGAAAGGAAGCCGTATCTCTTGCTAATCAGCTTGTGGCATCAAGCTAAACCAAGGTAGACACTCCATCTCGTCACACTGTGAAGCAAACTTTTGCTTTAATTTGCATGCTATCCTTGTATTGTTGAACTTATAATGAAATGCTATGTTTCTTGGACATTTTGATAAATTGTCAACGGCTACTTCTAATAGCCCCCAGAGAGTAAAATATTTTAGAATGGGTTGGTTGTTTAGACTGATGATTATTTCCTTTATCCTAGGCGGCTAGTTTCAACTAGCCACCCCGCACCTGGTCTCTGACGGAAGAACAGAGGATTAATGGGAGGTCAAATCAACCACTCTATTATCTAAATTGTTCTATTACCCACTGGACACTCCCCTATCTCTCTTTTACTATAAATAGAGGGGGTCCAAAATATTTCTAAGACATCATCTTCATTTTCATTTTCAATTCAACACACATAAATGAAGATCATAATAATAAACTAAATCAAGATCAAATTCAAACATACCAGGTGAAAGAGATCGGAGGCACGAGGAGACTGGAGAGAGAGACGGCGGAGAGATCTAAAGAGAGAAAGAGAGAGAGAAAAAAAAGGGCGGTGGCGTGGGATGGTGGGCGCGCATGCAGAGGGGCCGGCGACGTTGGGAAACGAGTAGGAGAGAGAAAATGAAACCCTAGGCAATTGACTTATGAAAATACCCCTTAAATGTGATTTTTTCAAATAACTCTTATTAAAATGATCCTTCTAAAAATAACCCTAAATGTTTTAAAATATGTGCATTTTTACCCATACACTACCGTTGATATTAAAGCTCCATTTGTTTCGCGTCATTTTTAGGTAGAATTACTTTATCAAGAATCAGTTTACCAGGAATTATTTTACCAGGAATCATGATTTCATCAGATTGTTCGATTCCCTAGTGGGATTTCTCCATAGAATCTATTATATATACTTGCAAAATTTATTTCTTTACCCATATCACAATAATAAAAAACTAAGTAATTTTTTTATAAATATTTAATGCATACAAATAAGTAAAATAACCGATAATATAATTAAATATATAATAATAGTAATCTTTCTAAATCAGTTGAATATTATTCCAATTATAATAATATCTAAACAAATCACACATAAAAATAAAAACTGAATTTAAATATATACATTATTATCTAATACACAGTTAAGAATTTTCACATCACATATAAAATTTATAATAGAATTTTTTAGTTAAAAAATCAAAATGACTATGTAAACCTACTATATGGATGGCTGGTAAAAGGAAAAAGAAAAAAGAGGAGGCTATTTATTTTAGAAGGGATGTATATAGTAATTTCATAAATTTGTAAATGGTATAATAGTAATCCAATTTAGAATTCCTGGTGAAATTTGATATTACCACCAGAAAGGGTGTGAATTTGATTCCACCCTATTTTTCCACATGCATGGATTTTAATTTCAATGGGGCCCACAATTACCATCAAGATTACCACCAACCAAACACTGGATTTTATACACTTTCCTAGTAATCTCACATGGAATCAAATTTCATCCTAGAATGACACGAACCAAACAGGGCCTAAGAGTGTGTTTGTACCACATGGAAAGTGAGGAAAAATGAGAAAAAGTAAAATTTTTCTCTTTAACCACTTAAAAACCTACCATTTGTGCCAAATAAAGACAAGAAAAAGATTTTTCCTCACTTTCCCTTTGCTATTTTGTCCCATTAGCATTAGGGGGGGGGGGGATTTTTTCCTCACCCTAGATGAGGGAAAGTGAGAGAAAGTTAAGAAAAATGAAAGAATATGTATTTTTTCTCCACACCAATAAACTTATTTATATTAGCAATCTTATTTATTTTAATCTATTCAATCTGATTTGATTTATTGAATGGCTCAAGATTTTTTTTATTTATTGAATAGATCTATTTTTTTATGGGTATTTTTTTTTCTTAACCTATCTAGATTGAGATCTTTATTTATTTTTGTGGTTTATTTTTTTATTTGTTGAATAGATCTAGGTTTTTCTTAATTTCTAATAAATTTAAATCTTAAAAATAAATTTCTGATTTGATTTTTTTAGGTGAACGATGATTTTTTATGGTTGGTTGGATGATCCGAGGATGGTATGTGTGCTCCTTTGGGGTTTTTGATCTAATGAATTAAAAGCTAGTATTAAAAAATATAAAATAAATGGGGAAGATATATGAACAGGAGAATAGATGAACAGTTATATATGTGGATTTGATACTTTGGGGTTATTGATGTGGATTTGATACTTAAGGATTTTATTTATTTATTTAAAGGGGTTGATTAATAAAACAAAGGATTGGTCATGGATTAAACAAAGTCTTTTCATTGATAAGGAGGTGACATCTTTGATTAAATGATTGTACGGTTTGGATTTTCGTTGGAGTTTATTGGTTAGAGATATGAGATTGTAACGACTGTGATTTTTCCTAATCATTTCTTCATCTTTGTGCATTTGATCTTATTCCTATCAGGTTTTGGAAGACTCATATATCTCCAAATTTAGAAGTTAAAGTATGGTTGGAATCCTTATTCTGTATTGTTTCCAACGCTTTTTACATATCGTGAATCAGATGAGTATCGATCAAGTTATGGGCCAAACTATGTTGAGAGGTCGGACAGAGGAAATAGCGACGGATCCAATAGGAGCCGTCGGTATTGTGACTGATCCAACAAGTGTCATCGGATTTCTGGGTGACGGACGCGATCAGAGCCGTCAGTGGTGTTGGGAGATGGCTACAATAGGAACTGTCAATCTAGAAAATCATATTTTTTTAAATATGATCCATTTTTGGAAAAAAAACAAGTGTCTTGATTTGGAAATAATTCGGATTAATGATTTCTTATTTATATAAATCATCTTTTTAAAACAAATAAGTGCATTGATTTGTGATTTAATTTAAAATAATAGTTTCATATTTTTGTCTCCCGTGTGTATATGCCTATATATACCCCTCTTTTCCTCTCTCTTTGCATGGAAAACCTAAAACCCTAGAAATTTTCAAACCCTAAAACCCAAGTCTTCTTCTTCTTCTTTTGTATTTGGCACCGTTGTTGAGGAGCTAAGGAAGGGGTTCTAGTAAAGGGTCCTTGTAAGTATTACCCTCTAATTATAAAGAGTTTTGATTAATAAAAATTTCTCTTTAAAAGTTCTTTTCATATGATTTCGCTTCTAGGCTTTTCAAACAAAAAGAATAGGTTTTTCTTCTTGATTCTTGAAAGTTTTATATGATTTCGGGTCTTGTATTATACCAATGATTTGTCAATGTTTTTGTGATATTTTATAAAGTTTTATATGATGATATTAGTCCACACATGTGTGTTTTCAGATTTGTTGTTCTCTTGTTTTTTCATCTTGAGTTTTGATAGTTTTGATGATTTACGAGTCATTTTGGGTTAAGGAGCCGTCTGTTTGTTAAGGGACGGCCCCTATGGGAGCCGTCGGGTTCTATGTCTTCAGATACCCTTGGGTTCCATATTGTTTGTACATATTGTGATTAGTTCGTATCGTTTCAGGTCGGGTTAGGTTGCCTTAGACCTAGAGGTGTATAACGGGACGGGCCGGCCCATTTGAGTGCCGACGCGGGCTGGGCCTGCCCCCCGGCCCGCGTGCCATTTCCGGCATGGCCCGCTAGGCCCGCCGTGTCGGAATGGCACGGCCCGCTAGGCCCGCGGCACGGTTTGTGCCGCGGGCCCCACCTCCATCCAACGGCTAGTCCAACTAGTTTTATTTTTTGGAAGGTGAGTTGCAAGTGATTGATAATTTTAATAGGTGCCAACCTAGTTGGGATGTATTAAAAACTATAGTGATGCAATTATCACTCACCTTTTATGTTATATTAATTTTTTGTATTTATCAATGTATTTTTTAATAATTGTATAATTCATTTTTATTCATCAATGTACTATTTGTGAATTTTTTATTCATTTTATCATTTATTTAATTAATGTTCAATTGTTCATGTACTCAAAAATTCAATATTCAATCAAATAAATACTTGTATTCTTGATTCCTTTTAGTTTTCAATTTTTATGAATAATTTATGTGTATTTCTTTTATTTTTTTAACTTAAATCAACTAGTAAATTAAACATGGAATTAAATATTGAACTTTAAAATTTTTTTAAAAAATGAGTATATAAACGGGCCGGCCCGTTGGCCCGTCAATGGGCCCGGCCCCCTGTGGCCCGTGCCGTGCCGACACGGCACGGTAACATTAAACGGGCCGTGCCGTGCCGGCCCGTTAGCCCGTTGGCCCGGTTGGCTAGTGGGCCGCACGGCACGACCCGTTTTACACCTCTACTTAGACCTACTGAAGTTGTTTTGGACTCGTTGGGCCAAAGGTGAGTGGGTCTCGTCTCCTATGTAATTTTCAATGGTTTTAAAAGAATGATTTTAAATGTTATTTTAAGTACAACTCGAGCATGTCGCATTATATATGTTGATGCCTTACTATGTATCGTATTGAAAATGTTATTATATTTGAAACTTCCGCATGCATAGTTTTAAAATAAAATATGTGTTGATCATGCATGCATTGCATTCATCTAGGTGACACGATTTTCAGTGCGAAATCCTTACGGCTAGGTGTTGTAGATGGCTATGTGGCACCATACGGACATGCGTGTCTGTTGCATTCATACACATCATGAGTTTTGACAGTTATTTGAGATCATGCATTTGGAAGGTGTTTTGTATAAGTTATGTTTTATTGGAAATTATGATTTGCAGAAATTATACTATTGTATATTGTAAATTATTTCTTATGATATTTTATTAAAGATTACTATTTTGATATCAATTATTATTGAGACCTCAAAGGTCCATTCACTGAGCGTGTGGTCACCCCTCTTTTCTCAACTTTTCAGATTTAAGGACTTAGATTGGTGGATCTTGTATAGCTGCGAACGAGATCGTCATGCGAGAACATTAGACTTGTTTGGTCGAAGGACTGATCAATTTTATTTGGCATGTAGTTGGCCCATCTTCCTAAGTAACCATGTCTGTGTATCTAGTTTTATATATTTTATGTGTAAGTTATATCAAGAAAAATTGAGAGTATTGTGAAAATTTTAGATGTTATATTATTATTAAAGGTTGAAGTTCTTTTAGTATTATTTTGTATCTCTGGATAAAGGAAAAATGAAGAAAAAGTAGAACACTGAGATTCGAGGAATTTAGGTTAATGCACTCGGATTCTACGTTTCAAAATGCAGTCGTGGGTTCAAGGGCGTTACAGAGATGATTTCAATAGTTGGATATGTTAATTAAAATCATACAATATATTTATAAAAGAGCGATGATACACGTAGTCCACATGGACAATATACCTCCTTCAGTGGGATATATATCTCATTAATTTTTTTCAGTGGTTAAAAATATATTCGTAAAATTTTAGAATTAAATTTAGGTTGCTTTTACATTTTATTTAAATTAATTGTCAAAATATATGTTTTTTTGTTATTTTATATAACTTTCTTTAAAACACAAACAATGCATTTTTATTTTTTGTTATATTCCATCCTAGATACAAACAACAATTTTTATTTTTTGTCATTTTCCGTTACAAGCACAAACAACAATTTTTATTTTCCATTACTTTCTATTACAGGCACAAACAACATATAAACTAGTCAAAAGGAAAATAATTTCTTTTTCATCACTTTCCATTTGACCAAAATTCCTTCATTTTCTCTCATTTTTCCTTTAAAATTGTGCACAAACACACTCTAATTACCAAACTATTGTTATTTGAGTAACCGTAGGTGCAGTTACCTTTCACCCTTAACCAGGTGAAAAAATAAAACAATAATTATTTTTTAGCCCCAATTGGTAGACCTCAACCCAAACCCCATGAGGTGGCAAATTTAAATTACCAACTTTACCCCCTATCTAATTTTATCGATTTTCCATAATCGATCCCGTTAATATCGTGGTGGTTATGATTTGGAGATTCTTTCCCTTTTTGAAGATATGAATTCAATTGGACGACAAAAAAAAGCATGTTTTATGTTTTACAATTTGTTTTTGGTAGAAACGAAAACAAATATCAATTTTTTTTTATTCAAATTGATTGGTGGAGAAAATAAGAATTCACGATTTTTTTTATTGTTGTGCAAACAATGGTGATTCATCCAGATTAGTTTTTTTCGGACACCAAAAACAATCACATTTTATAATTTTTAGTTTCAGATTGATTGGTGGATATGAAAACAAATATTGAATTCGTTTTTTTATTCAAATTGATCGGTAGAGAAGTGAAGAATTACACGATTCACTTTTTCTTTATTTTAGACCTGATTGTGGTACAAACATGGCAATTCATTCAGGTTAGGCTTTTTTCGATCCGAATAAAACATGTTGATTTGATTTTACATTCATCATTTGAATCATTATATACATTTTTTTATATTGAATTTAATTTAAATCCAGATATGGTGATACATGGTCATTGTATCTGGATTTTATATGCACTTTGTGTTTAGGTATGATTTGTATAATTATTTTTGTTGTTGTGTATAATTATACATATTGAGTCATTCAACATATTTTTAGCCTTGCATGATCATTATTCAACTCATTCAGATTCAAGATACACTTGTATCTAATGCAAAGTTAATTCATATTCCAGATACATGTGTATGTTAATTATTCATCCAGCTCAATTTGATGTTTGATATTTTTATTTCTATGGATTTGATTAATGTGTATCTGATTAATATTTAATTGCTTATTATCGTGTATGACTTTTATTAATTATGTATGCACTACTCATTAGCATGTAGACCATAATTGTTTTATTTGAATTTCAGATACATTACTATATCTTAATGGACATGACATCATCATCATTTTTCATGGTCTTGCTGCAATCACAGGTCTTGTCAATGAAGGATTTGAATAGATTCCAGAGCATGTCCAAATGGCTTATGCTCAACTCCATTGTTGCAGACATTTTAAAAATTGTGTGTACTGTAGATCTGTAATAGGCATATGCTCAGTTTCCTTTTTGTTCTACAACTCTATCTTTTTAAGCTTCAGCATAATACATATTTGAATTTCAAATGAAAAACAATATTTGTGAAATCATATTGATACAACATCGAGATACAATTCAAATGCATAATACGTTGACATACATATGCACTTTGTTTTTTAAGAGACAGGTGTATCTGTTACGCCCCGAGGCGGCCGTCCCCGAAGCGTTACCAATCATACAATAATCAACAGGGATCAAATAAGATAACAAGGCTACAGGGAAGTGGTAGCCAATAAAAAGAAATGATGCGGAAGTATAATATACAATTAAGTCTGTAAATTAAATATTATTACAGACCCGAATACATGATCACTGTCCTGTGAGAGTCCAAGTCTAGTCCAAATGAAATCATAGGTCTAACATGCATGATTACTAGTACATACACAAAAAGATAGGATTGCTGACAGCCTCGCACTCGCCAATCGAAAGGTGGGACGCTCCACACACGAACTACGCCAGAGAGATGCTCTAGCTCCACGCCAACCCAATCCCTGGTGGATAACAAAATACGAGGGGTGAGCTAAAAGCTCAGTGAGTGGTAAGAATCCAAGCTCTATAATAATCATATGATATTAGTTCATTCTTCTTTCCAAGGAAAAAGAAAAATGGGATGAAACTCAACATATATAAATGTCACGTGAAGACGTGACCTCACCTCACCCTAACCCTCGACCCGTACGGGGATCTCTTAGAACTCTTGGAGAGGAGCCAAATGGTTAACCATAATGCATATCATTACTGGATAACACAGTACTATAAATCTAATTGCATTGAGGTACACTACGCTAAAATGTCTCACATCATTCAGCAGATGTATTATACTTTGAGCATTCCCAATATAAATGTCACATGACAATGTTGTAGATACCCCAATTTTGACCGTCCAGAGAGACAGAAATACTTCAAGTAACACACGGAAATATCCCACAGTTGGACATCCAATAGAGAACCAAAGGTTCGGTAAACCGAAAACCCTAAACCCTAGCCTTGACCTAAACCTAAACCGGAAACCCTAACCTTGACCTAGCCCTAAACTCTAAACCCTAGCCTTAACCTAAACCTAAACCGGAAACCCTAAACTTGACCTAGCCCTAAAACCCTAAACCCTAGCCTTGACCTAAACCTAAACCGGAAACCCTAAACCTTGACCTAGCCCTAAACCCTAACCCTAGCCTTAACTCTAAACCATAAACCTAAAACCTACCCTAAAACCCAAAACCCTAAAAAAAAAAAACCTAAGTCCCTGGAAAGGGGCGGCTAGCCCTAACTAGCTGCCCCCCTAACCGCCCCCTGGCCGACTTTGGACCAGTCCCCTGGATGGGACATAAAGCAACATTAAATGCTGATCATTGCGGCGGGTCATGACCTTTAGCCGCCCTCTCTTGACCGGATCAAACCAAGTAGCCGACCCAAGCCACCGCTTGTCAGAGATGGGACGTTTGGCAGGTCATGATAGGGGCGGCTACGAGAAAGTAGCCGCCCCATCCTGGGCGGCTAGTTAGCACTAGCCGCCCTTCACCTGGTCTATGACAGAAGAACCAGAGAATTAATGAGAGGTCCAATCGAAGCCAACCCACTCCATTACCCTCGGGATATTTCCCTGCCTCTCTTTTACTAGAAATAGAGGGGTCCCAAACCCAATAAAAAAATCACCAATTCATCTTCAATCACCAATCCACCATCCCCACTTGTTCAAACCCTTCCACCACTAGAAATCCCAAGAGAGAGAGAGAGAGCCCCTTTTGTGAGAGAAACACCCATTCCCTACATAAAATACCCTCTCATCCCACCCTCCAGAAACCCGGGCTAAACCTAGCTTAGCCTCTGTCCAGAACCAAACCCATTTCCTACCGAAGTTCTGCCCAAACCAACCCAGACCCTGGACGGCTAACCCTAGCTAGCCGCCCCCTGGCCGACGGCTAAAAACAACTAACTGCCCCCCTATCCACACCCCATATCCACACCCCTTTGTCCCAAGACTCCTTTAGTCAAGCCCCGGAAGCAGAATAAGATACCTGTTTTTCACCTCTGCGTACGGTATATCCGTATCTCAGAGCGGAGACCCCGCAAACTCCCCCACGTAGGCGATCAAATCCGACCCAACCTTTTCCTGCTTTTAGAAAAAGCAGGTGGCGATCACACAAACCCCCCTGAATCCTCTTGAGACGCTATCGGGCGCCTCAACCAGGAATGACACACCCTCACCTCTTCCGAGAAGACGATCCGACCGAGCCCGCCAGGGGACGCATCCGATCCGAATCCCCGAAGAACCCCCACACATGCACACGCGCCCACCGCGCACCCCGCCGGGATCCGCTCTGACACATCCGACACATTCGGAGGCCTTCCCGACGGTACCGACAAAATCTAGCGATCACGGTGGGACCTCCCTCGTGAAAAACAACAAAAGGTAATCCTCTTCTGCCCCCTTTACAAGCTTGACTAGAATGCTATCAACCCTCTAGGAAGGTTAGAGTTTCCGACCCCTCGAATCAGTTCCTCCTCTAAAGGGTGTTGAAATACACCTTGGGCATCCTACGATGTGGAGGCATAGTGCAGGATATCTTCAACATCGGGTAGCTTCAACGTGGATACAAGGTAGGGGAGAAGCATTCAACGCTCACAATATGATCCTCAAGGATCAACTATAATCATCTAGCAATTAACAATGCTAATGAGTCCTCTTCAATTGCCATACAGATGCATCACTCGGACGCAAGGAAAAACAGTTAAGTCCTCGCACTTAACAATGAGAAGGCATGACCCTAAAAATTGGTCATCCACACGCCTATTACAAATAGACCAATCATACTATCATAGCTATCGATTAACGAATACCGATACAATAAATGAATTCTTCTGAATTCGCATATGAGAGCATCGCATGGATGCATGGTAGATAAACTGCTACATTTGCACACTAAAATAATAAAGTATGACCTGACTGATAGTCATACACCCGCCTATTTCAGATAGGCCTAAACTATTTATCATGAGTGCGATAATGATAGGAAAAATTCTAATACCTTTGAGGTGTAAGAGTCACATAAGACATTCAAGCAACACCTCACTCATATTAGTAATCTAAAATATCCATTTCATACTATAAAAGCACAACTACTGACATAGAAGACTAAATGACTTCAGACATGGAAAAAATCCATCCATTAATGTGAATAAGACTATTATGAGTTTATGCTGTATATAATAAAACTTCTAACAAATAATATGATGCTCGTTGTATAAATAAGTTGGTTGAACCATTCAACATACGCACAATTATCACAAGAGAGATGTAAGGACCACCTGTCTGAATAAGCTATGAACAAACCTTGAATATGCACACAACATGTAAATTAACTTATTGAAGCAATCAAACAAAACTGCTGCATCTGTAGCAAATACCCCTAGTTGATTGATTTTCACCACACCAAATATTTATCCAAAAAAATTCTGAAATAAATCATATACATTCCTGGACATGTTGAGGTCATAATCCGTGAAGATATCATATCCTGATTAACCATGTATCAATAAGAAAAAGATTTTACTTGAATTCAGCAGAGACTCATGCCACGAAATGAAAACACAAAATACATAGAAACGGATAAAACATGAAGTTCTGATCATGCCTTTACTCGTACAACATCTCCCTAAATCTTTATTTAATTCAATGAGCATGAACAAATGATATGCTAAAATAACAACCGCAAGTAAAAGAAGTTTTAAGGCTAGGCAACATGGAATTCCTTCACTATATCATTTCCAATCTTTCTTTTTGTTCTACACAATCAACACTCATAATCCATTCATATATCCACCACAGCCACACCCACATGAATTAAATTTGAAAACACACACACATAGTAGAATCATACGTAAGGACAACAAGGGATGAATTTACTCCCCTCACAACTTACAATCCAAGTTGGACTGCCCCTAATCCATCTCCTAAATCATGCAAATAGGAACCCACTGATAAAAATATAATACTCAATCAAATATTAAATATAACCCCATAAATCAGGCAATACTCAATCTCTCCAAGACAAACATGATATTCCCCATTACAATCCTAAACTGATACAATAAAAACAACATTCAAATTCCTATTCATTCAACCCCAAAAATATATTCATATTTCACCCCAAATCACAAATTTGATTCAAAACTGAAATAGAATAACCCCATATAAAGAATAACGATGAAAAGAATAAGAATCTTTACCCGGTATAGCACGAAAAATACTCCACGAAGCTTTTCCTAATTTTTCCCTTTTGTTTTGTTTTTCTCTCGCCGAAATGCTCTCGGCCTCTCTTTCCACACACATAACCAGCAACAACTCACCGACTCACCCTATCCAATGCAACTTTGAAGTCCAGGAAAAATTACCAAACTGCCCTCCCTAAAAAAATTGTGCGACCTCGACTAGAACAGCCATAACTTCCTCAATATAGCTCCGAATTGCTCGATTAAAAAACCATTAAAAAGCCAAAAAGATTATCTACAACTTTCATGTTTATGCTCAGATCAAATAACCCCTCCAGCTATTTCAAAATGTGAGCTAAACGTCGAATAGGGCTGCTGCCAGGATTTTCTCATCCTCGGGGTATACTTAGAAAATTACCCATAACTTTTATTACATGAATCCAGTTGATCTAATTCTACTTTTGTATGAAAGCTAACTCAAAATTGAACATCTCATGATAAAATCAAATTTTTACTACTTTATCTTGGGCATTAACAAAATTAAATCCAAATACCAATCGAAACTGCATAGTTTCTAAAAAGACCTCGAAATGCTACAAAAATTTTCATGTAAGCCCAAGTGAACACCAGAACCGCAAATATGCAGTTAGATTTTGAAGCTGAATGCCCGAACTACTAAAATAAATAAAACGCGATATTTGACATTTAAAAAGTGACACAGTCTTAACATCATTTCCTCCTTCAAAAATTTTCGTCCCTGAAATTTAAGAATCTTAATGGGGAAGGATACGGTTATGCATCACGCATGGTATCCTTTTTACTCCCAAGTGGCATAGGCACTAGACTGGTGCTACGGACTCACTTTATCCCCAGGAACGGTCTTGGTGTTGAGTCTCTTCTCACGTTGGTCCATTATCTCGTTCTACTGCTCCACAATCGAACACGCAGGCACTTAGCATGTCCTCCAAGGTCTAAACCGACCACATTGCCTGGCCGTCTGTTGGCGATGAATGCTATACTTAACTGGAGGCTCGCGCGAAAGCCTGCTGAAGGCTGCGCCAACACCCCGAAGTAAACCTCGCGTCTCAGCCTGAATTATTATCGACCGGAGTGCCATGAAGACGAACAATCGCGGAAGCGAATACCCGCGTCAAATCGTCCAAAGACTCAGTCAATCGGATAGAGAGGGAAGTGTGGACTTAGTCGGTTGATCAATGATCATCTAGATGGCATCGCGACCAGAACATGACTTTAGCAAGCCCGCAACGAAATCCATGATAATCCCACTCCCACTTCCACAGAGGAATCTCGATGGACTGATGCTTTCCAACACGATAATGATCCTCAAACTTTCCTTGAGGCATGCTACATGGAGAAACAAAGTCACCCATGTCGCCTTTACGTCGCGCCATTAGCAACCTCGATGAAGACTTCCTTAATTTAGTCCATGAAGATCCAATAAAAACTTATGAGATCCCTAAAGGCATTCGACGCATTCGTTAACCTTGACAGCAGTACTTAAGGATTGTAATGCCTGAAACGGTTACAAAATGCCATCTATAGGAAGTCCAACTCCCGGATCTCCAATTAGTGATTCCTTACGCGAAGATTGATCTAAGAGAAGACACTCGCTTCCAGAGCTAGTCAAACAGATCATCAATTCGCGATAAGGGGTACTTGATCTTCAACCCCTACGGGGAGATTAGAACAACTCCTCGAATTATTAAATCTAAATTCTTCTCCTCGAGCATCTCGATGCTCCTCGGCCTGACGCTCATGATGACCCTGACACGCTGGGTAAGCCACACAACCGCACTTAATCCGTAAGACACGCAACAGGAGGTCGTCAAACCCCGACAATGCATGTGCGACGTCATCTACCAGATACGGCGGTTGAGTCCCACCATGAACACTTGCATCACATCTCTTCATTTATGACCAATGTGGGGGCAAAATGCGACAGTATTAACAATTGTGCTCCACATGTCGCCGCCGACAGGTCGCCCAATTACAACCATTGGAACTCTAGCATTCTGCACTCAATGGGCAGATTCATCGTGGGGAGTCCACGCTCTCGACATCATCCGGTAGCCCTCTCCCGGTGTGGCCTCTACCTGGTAGCCTCCCATGTCCACTATCTCTGCCATATGGGCACATTAATAAGCGCCTTGGATAGTACCTGGGAGCACCTCACGGAGCTCTGACCTCTACCGGGTAGCTTCAACGCACGATGATATCGAAGCGACCCCAGATGTGGCTATGCAACCCAGTCCATAAGAAATCGCCCACCAAGCTGTAAAGGACGCACCCAATCTAGATCGTACGCATCACCACTCGCTATAACACCTTCTAAGTGAGAAGGAAAGACAATCATCAAACAAATGTTTCAAATATATTCCCTGACTGGGGAAAAGAACCCCTTGGGAGGGCACCATGAGATCCCGATATAGGATATCCCTACAACTAAACAAGGAACACGGAGTACCCTATCTCGGATCTCAACGATGACCCCGCAAGGCCCCTTAACCCCCAGAGGGGAAACCTTACACTCAAACACTAGAAGTCGGCAGCGTACGCGGACTCCGCAGTTACAAGCAATACCGATGCAGGGAAATAAAACTCCCTGATCGAAGCGTCCACACGTAGACGATCAATATAAATCTATCAATAGAATTCCAAGGCTAGACTCCTATCTAGGTCCTGGTCCCACAACAGGGGACCCAACAACTTACCCTGCTCCGTCGACCAAGTCAGCAACTCACGGAGCACAAGGGCAACCACGACCACGTCAACGGAAGCGAGGAGGCATGTCAGCAACCTAAGGCGAAGAACTAAGATCAGAGTAATTAGATAGAAATCCTACAACTCATCTACACGACTAGACTTAGGCTTTGACAGGACCAGGCTCTGATACCATCTTTGTTACGTCCCGAGGCGGCCGTCCCCGAAGCGTTACCAATCATACAATAATCAACAGGGATCAAATCAGATAACAAGGCTACAGGGAAGTGGTAGCCAATAAAAAGAAATGATGCGGAAGTATAATATACAATTAAGTCTATAAATCAAAAATATTATTACAGACCCGAATACATGATCACTGTCATGTGAGAGTCCAAGTCTAGTCCAAATAAAATCATAGGTGTAACATGCATGATTACTAGTACATACACAAAAAGATAGGATTGCTGACATCCTCGCACTCGCCAATCGAAAGGTGAGACGCTCCACGCACGAACTACGCCAGAGAGATGCTCTAGCTCCACGCCAACCCAATCCCTGGTGGATAATAAAATACGAGGGGTGAGCTAAAAGCTCAGTGAGTGGTAAGAATCCAAGCTCTATAATAATCATATGATATTAGTTCATTCTTCTTTCCAAGGAAAAAGAAAAATGGGATGAAACTCAACATATATAAATGTCACGTGAAGACGTGACCTCACCTCACCCTAACCCTTGACCCGTAGGGGGATCTCTTAGAACTCTTGGAGAGGAGCCAAATGGTTAACCATAATGCACATCATTACTGGATAACACAGTACTATAAATCTAATCGCATTGAGGTACACTACGCTACAATGTCTCACATCATTCAGCAGATGTATTATACTTTGAGCATTCCCAATATAAATGTCACATGACAATGTGACCCCAACTTACCCTCACCCTCATCCCTAGGGGGTGAAATGGGACAATTGAAACAAAAACCAACTTGCTAACTCCCTTAACCTTCCGGTAGCCCTCTCCCGGGTAGCTATCTTCCCAACAACCATCCATGGTAGGTCCGATGCCAAAACGGTGTTGAAATACACCTTGGGCATCCTACGACGTGGTGGCATAGTCTAGGATAGCTTCAACACGGATACGAGGTAGGGGAGAAGCATTCAACGCTCGCAATAAGATCCTCAAGGATCAACTATACTCATCTAGAAACAGAAACCAACCTGCTAATTCCCTTAACCTTCCGGTAGCCCTCTTCCTAGCAACCATCCATGGTAGGTCCGATGCCAAAACGGTGTTGAAATACACCTTAGGCATCCTACGATGTGGAGGCATAGTCCAGGATAGCTTCAACACCGGGTAGCTTCAACGCGGATACGAGGTAGGGGAGAAGCATTCAACGCTCACAATATGATCCTCAAGGATCAACTATAATCATCTAGCAATTAACAATGCTAATGAGTCCTCTTCAATTGCCATACAGATGCATCACTCGGACGCAAGGAAAAACAGTTAAGTCCTCGCACTTAACAATGAGAAGGCATGACCCTAAAAATTGATCATCCACACGCCTATTACAGATAGACCAATCATACTATCATATCTATCGATTAACAAATACCGATACAATAAATGAATTCTTTTGAATTTGCATATGAGAGCATCGCATGGATGCAGGGTAGATAAACTGCTACATTTGCACACTAAAATAATAAAGTATGACCTGACTGAGAGTCATACACCCGCCTATTTCAGATAGGCCTAAACTATTATCATGAGGTGTAATGAAACGGATAAAACATGAAGTTCTTATCATGCCTTTACTCGTACAACATCTCCCTAAATCTTTATTTAATTCAATGAGCATGAACAAATGATATGCTAAAATAACAACAGCAAGTAAAAGAAGTTTTAAGGCTAGGCAACATGGAATTCCTTCACTATATCATTTCCAATCTTTCCTTTTCGTTCTACACAATCAACACTCATAATCCATTCATATATCCACCACAGCCACACCCACATGAATTAAATTTGAAAACACACACACATAGTAGAATCATACGTAAGGACAACAAGGGATGAATTTACTCACCTCACAACTTTCAATCCAAGCTGGACTGCCCCTAATCCATCTCCTAAATCATGCAAATAGAAACCCACTGATAAAAATATAGTACTCAATCAGATATTAAATATAACCCCATAAATCAGGCCATATACTCAATCTCTCAAAGACAAACATGATATTCCCCATTACAATCCTAAACTGATACAATAAAAACAACATTCAAATTCCTATTCATTCAACCCCAAAAATATATTCATATTTCAGCCCCAAATCACAAATTTGATTCAAAACTGAAATAGAATAACCCCATATAAAGAATAACGATGAAAAGAATAAGAATCTATCCGGTATGGCACGAAAATACTCCACGAAGCTTTTCCTAATTTTTCCCTTTTTTTTTCTCTCACCGAAATGCTCTCGGCCTCTCTTTCCACACACATAACCAGCAACAACTCACCGACTCACCCTATCCAATGCAACTTTGAAGTCCAGAAAAAATTACCAAACTGCCCTCCCTAAAAAAAACTGTGCGACCTCGACTAGAACAGCCATAACTTTCTCAATATAGCTCTGAATTGCTCGATTCAAAAACCATTGAAAAGCCAAGAAGATTATCTACAACTTTCATGTTTATGCTCAGATCAAATAACCCCTCCAGCTATTTCAAAATGTGAGCTAAACGTCGAACAGGGCTGCTGCCAGGATTTTCTCATCCTCGGGTTATACTTGGAAAATTACCCATAATTTTGATTATATGAATTCAGCTGATCTAATTCTACTTTTGTATGAAAGCTAACTCAAAACTGAACATCTCATGATAAAATCAGATTTTTACTACTTTATCTTGGGCATTAACAAAATTAAATCCAAATACCAATCGAAACTGCATAGTTTCTAAAAAGACCTCAAAATGCTACAAAAATTTTCATGTAAGCCCAAGTGAACACCAGAACCGCAAATATGCAGTTAGATTTTGAAGCTGAATGCCCGAACTATTAAAATAAATAAAACATGATATTTGACATTTAAAAAGTGACACAGTCTCAACAGTATCTTAAAAAGTAAAATCAGCAATATCTAAACAAATGTAGCAGAGAGGCAAAACCAGAGAAAAATCTATATTTCATATACATGCATAACAACCAGATTCCACACAAATAAATGCTATCAGTTATTTGTTATTTCAGATGCACCAAAGGGATTTAAATATGTTTTACAAAACACACGGTACAACAATTTCAAATATAATTCAATATTTTCAGATACTTGTAGATTTTTAACACAGTCCAACAATATTTTTCAAATTATAAAATGGAAGGTATTAATATACTATACACTTTTATTCATGGCATAAACAACTTCTTAATGGCATGTAGTGTGAGTAATTTGATGTTCTGTTTCTACATTATTGCTCCAGATTCAGCTACATTTGGTAATCAGGTTTTCAGATACAATGACCATCTTATTTAGATCCAAATATTTAGATATTTTCATGAAACCAACATATGCTAATTATAAAATAAAAGATAATAATACATGATCTACATTCATATGAAAATTAAAACATTTTCTTTGGCTATTATCAATTGTTATTCAATCGGATTTTGTTACACTGGTATACAAACACAATGCACCATATAGATTTCCCAAAATCAATTTTATAATAAACAAGTGCACATTATTTGGATTTTCATATACATGCATCTGAATGCTGTATTCATTATATCATTTATTTTCATACTCATAAAATAAACAATGTGCACAAAAAACCTAAACGAAGACAATGCATTAGAAACAATTTCGTCATATATTTGACATAAAAGTAAAACCAATAAAGCTATGAAAGAAATAAAAGAAAAAATAAAAAAAAGTTGTTCAAGCCAAAACTAAAAGTAAAAACAATAAAGTGGCCAGCGAAAATAAAAATTGTAAAAACAAAAAGTGGATGTCAGATCACCCATTAAATGCATAAAGCGTCTGACGCTCAGCGAGAAAAAAAATTCGTGGGGGCTATGCTTAACCGTCTGATGAATAAAAGAACACGTGGCGTTATGTGAATAAAAGCCAAGGAGATCCTAGCATAGTACGCAGAGAATCCCAAAATGGTTTCAATGGTGCCGCGTTTTTTGGATTTCATTACGAGGGATTAATGATGCATGATTAGTTGGAGCTAATTCTTTAAAAACCTCTAAAGGGTAGTAATGTCATTGTTTTTTTTATTGTTTGAAAAAGTCAAACAGGGAACCAATAGGAGAATGCCACCTATTGGGGCTAACCAATGAGAACTGATTTTTGGGGCTCAGGTAACAACACTGAATAAAATTGTATCAATTTCAATTGTTGATACTCGATCTAGTGCATTACATCGGACACCATGATGAATCATATTACGTCAGACACCCAACTATTCTTCCCCACGTACGATGCGTGTGTAAATAATAATAAAAATAAAACCCTGAATCAGCACCTTCATTTTTTAAACCCATCTATCTATTGATCTATTATACTAAGCGAAAGTATTTAAATTTTCATGTTTATTCCTTTGTATGTGTGTAAAATTTTCATTTTTCAATTTTATCCTTATTTATTTATGATATTTCATTTTATATTAAAGGATAAAAATAAAAAAATATATATTTTAATATTTTAGTGGATAAGATGAGATATTCATCAAATCTATTTTTTTGAATTTCACAAATTCTTAATTAAAAAAATAAATTTATATAATTATATGGTTTAACATCTTAAAAAATTCTACATTTTATATATATTATATTTTTGGGAAATTAATTAGAGGTCCTCACAGTCACCCCCCAATTATTTTTAGGTCCCTGGACCTTTTTGACTTTTTTCTAAGTCCCCATCTCTCAAACACATTATCTTTAGGTCCAATTTAACACTTTCCGTCAGACCCCTGTTTTGGACTTCCAAAAATACCCTTTCAATCAATACAATTACCCAAATAATCCAAATTGTCTTCTTCCCCAAGCCATCTCTTCTATTCATCTTTTCTCCTATTTTTTCCCCACCAAATCGCAGAGAACAAGATAACGCAATCCAAACCCAAAATCATTTATTTCATTATGCATGTTCGTCCACCCTTTGTGTTTCTTTCCCATTCAAAATCCTAACAAACCCACCATTCAAAACCCTAAAAAGCTTACTCCACATGAAGCCTTAAATAGGCCACCAACATGACGCTCCCCCATATGCCGACGACGGCGGCGACGATGGAGAACCACATAGACTTCAACACATATAAATATGCCTATTGTAAGTCATTTTTATATGTTCTTTTTTCAAAATGAGTTCTTCAAATGAATGTCTAGGTCCAGATTTAATGTGTGGTACTCCTTTCCATGTATGATATACTTTAGTGATATATTTCATGCTACAACTTCATTCTTTTTCTCTGCTTGAGTGATATGTTCCACGTCGGTCTCTTGGTACACTGTTATGAATTCTGGGCACATTGGTAAGTATTTCAGTACAATATTAGGTCATATCGGTACAGTAGTAACCAATGTTGTCCTATGTTATTCCATGTATGATATATCCAAATTATTGATTCATGATTATTAAAGAATACATGAATTTTATATTTATAGATTCTCATAAAAGAAACTAGTATGTGGCATACATAAATTTATATTTATTGAAAAACTTGTTATGTTAGTCTCTTATAAAAAGAATTAGTTGTTAGTCTTTAAGTACACTTTTATGTTATGGTATGCTTTAATGATCTTGTAATGTTTTTTTTCCTAAATGACTTACCAAATCCTCATATTCAATATTTTAAAACTTTTCCCTTCACCAAATGGGGTTTAATTCTTCACTTAGTCTGCGATATTGGTTTTTATGTATCTAATTATAATTTCTCTAAACATATGATTCATTAAATTGTATTGTTTCATTTGCCCTTGTTATGTATGATAGATGCACATTTTGAGTATTAATGAATGTCTAAGAACATATTAGATGTTATTATGAAATTTAGTTATGAAAATGCATTACCATGATCCATTGTTATTATTTATTTTTATTTTCGTCTGTGTACACTATTATTTTGTGTGTGTGTACATGTTTGGTAGCTTTTTTTTTGCACATTGTATAGGATTTTCCTCAAAAATTTATCTCAAGCCATCCATGAAATCTCTAAATACAATACAATTTAAAGCTCCTTCTAAGCCATCAAAAGCTCATTCCAAGGAAATGAGGAATCCATCAAAACTCCTCCGAAGACAAAAGTGAAGAAGGAATCAATGAAAACATCTAATGTTTCTATGAAAGAAAGCAGAGATAAACTATTTTATGTGTCCTAGTTGTTATTTTGTGAAATGCATGTTGTTATGTGCTATGTGCATTATTATATAATTGGGTACATTATTAACCTTTATGAGTACATTATTAAATTATATGGATACACTATTATGATGTATTTATTAATTTTGAGTTTCATATTCTTTTTTGTCTGTAATTTTGATCTGGAGGTAATGTAATTTTACATCTCTGATGCTTGGAAGAAAATGAAGAACATATATGTTCTTTCCTTAAAAATAAACATATTGGTTTAGTATGTACAAACACGGTAATGATTATCTTTGATGGATTAGAATGAACTCTATTTATTCATCAAAGGACTTTACATAAGCCGATAATATACTTATTTCACAGTCTCTGTTTCCATGACAAGTTCATTAAAGAAAGAAAATGTAAACTCTGTCCGGGGGTATATTGTTAATTCTTTTTAGTAACATATGATTATCCTATGTTATTCCATCTATTAGTGAGCACATGAAGAAGTTGTCATATATTAATTCTTTTATGTTTATAAAAGAAATGACTTCATTTAGGCTTGTGATATGCTTAGAACATATTTTCTTAGTCTCTTAGTAGTTATGGCTTTTTGGTACACTTTTTTATTAGTTGATGAATGATGTGCTAATTTTGAGGATGTAATAAACCATCAACAACTTTCTTGCCTTTAGTTTTATATATATGAGAATGTTTAATTTATAAATCCATTGGAGAAACATGTTTCCAAAAAATATCAATTGGTCTTTTATAAGGTATTTTGCTATTGGTACACTATTCTGAATTTATGGGTACATTGTTAGTTCTTCTCAATACTTTGTTATGAATTGTGGGTACATTGTTAATTTCCAATAATTTATGTTTATTTATGTTATTATTTTTTTTGTAGATTGTTGTTGACGTCTGAGAGGTTGCCCTAATAGTAGTGTTTCTTGTTTTTGTGGAGAGGGCAGTCATAGACTATAACTTTAAGTCCCCGTTTGGATAGCGGAATTGAGTTATTCTGGATAGATAACTATGCCAGTATAGATAACAAATCTACAAGAATAAAAGATTTTCTGTTTGGTTGTATTTTTTTTATTCTCATTGGAAAACGTAAGAATAAAGGTTGAGTTGTTTGTTTGATAAATAATAAAATATAAATAAAGTGTAAAAAAGTTGATTTGACATTTGATGTATAAGAGGTGTTGATAGGTGATTTGATGTGATGATGTGTAAAAAGTTGATTTGACATGTGGGCCCATGGGAATAGATAAGGTGAGTATAGCTTATCCTAGGGGTTGCTTAGAATTGTTATATTCTCTTATACTCGTTTAAACTGGCTTAGTAATACCAAGTTATACTCTGCAAACAAACAACCATTTTCCTTTTTTATTCTTATACCTCCCTTATACTACCATTATTCCCGTCTATTCCGCTTCCCAAACGGTGCCTAATGGATTCCATGTGAAAGAATAAGTATTTCACCAATGCTACCATGTCACAAGGGAAGCATTGAATGAAAAGATGTTGTCTTTGGTGGAGTCTAAGGATGAAGAGGACGTGAAAGACTTCATTTGACCGTGGATAGCCTTCATGTTCCCAAATTTTTTTTATTTTCAGTTGGCCAAGTCGACATTCCAAGATTCAGAGATGAATATTTTGTGAAGATTCTAAAATGATACAAAGGAAA
Organism: Acorus calamus; assembly: GCA_030737845.1. Lineage (NCBI taxonomy): Eukaryota > Viridiplantae > Streptophyta > Magnoliopsida > Acorales > Acoraceae > Acorus > Acorus calamus. The sequence continues at coordinate 8,253,632 of CM060879.1, forward strand.
TGTGTTATAAATGGACAAGACATTTTGAATGGATCTATTATACAAACAACTTGAATGGACATGAAGTTGTGTTTTGAATGGACAGAAAATGTGTTATATTAATATATATAACTTGTGTTATACCATTATGAACGGAAGTTACGTTTGAATGGATCTAATGTACATTTGTTGACCAATTGATGTTATGAATATAAGTTATGTTATGAATGATAGTTGTGTTTTGAATGATATAACTTATGTAATAATTGTTGTGTTATGAATGAAGTGGTATTATGAATGATAAATGAACTATGAATGGCAATTGTGTTATGAATGGTATAATTGTACGTGGTATTTATGAAGTTGTATTATAAATGATAGTCGTGTTATGAATGACAGTTGTGCTATGAATGGGAAGTCATGTAATGAATGATAGTCGTGTTAGTCCATCTAGTTACATTGTGATTCACTTATAATACACTATTAGCCATTTGATACACTGTTACGCACTACCAATGCATTGTTAGTTCATGTAAGTACATTGTTATGCACTATCACTTATAATACTAGATCCACTTTACTTACAGCCCTGTATACATTCACAATAGTTTAATTATCATCAGATCAACGCGCACTCTATAAGCAATAAGCATATGAGATAATCTGACTTAATACAAATAAATGTTCATACATGATAATAAGAATATTTAATTAAAACAGAAAAGTTATTTTTGAAATTGGACTAACTACTTCATTTTAAAACTATAACTGGATTTCCACATATCTTCGTGTTGTGTCAAAGACCCTTGCATCTCGAACAACGATACAATGACACTGCGTCCGGATCTGCTTGTGACTCAATCTTATTTTTCTTCTTTCTCCCCGACCTAATCTTCGTTAATGGAGGTTTGATGCATATGTTCTTCCTCCTCTGTCCTCTGAACAACAATACAATTTCACTTAGGATTTGGTAAAATATTGAATATGAGGATTTGGTGAGTCATTTAGGGAAAAAACATTACAAGATCATTAAAGCATACCATAAAAGTGTACTTAAAGACTAACAACTAATTCTTTTTATAAGAGACTAACATAACAAGTTTTTCAATAAATATTATGTATGACACATACTAGTTTCTTTTATGAGAATATGTAAATATAAAATTTATGTATTCTTTAATAATCATGAATCAATAATTTGGATATACCATACATGGAATAACATAGGACAACATAGGTTACTACTGTACCAATATGACCTAATATTGTACTGAAAATATTTACCAATGTGCCTAGAATTCATAACAGTGTATCAAGAGACCGACGTGGAACATATCACTCAAGCAGAGAAAAAGAATGATGTTGTAGCATGAAATATATCACTAAAGTATATCATACATGGAAAGGAGTACCACACATTAAATCTGGACCTAGACATTCATTTGAAGAACTGATTTTGAAAAAAGAATATATTAAAATGACTTACAATAGGCATATTTATATGTGTTGAAGTCTATGTGGTTCTCCATCGTCGCCGCCGCCGCCGCCGCTGTCGTCGTCGGCATATGGGGGAGCGTCATGTTGGTGGCTTATTTAGGGCTTCATGTGGAGTAAGCTTTTTAGGGTTTCGAATGGTGGGCTTGTTAGGATTTTGAATGGAAAAGAAACACAAAGGGTGGATGAACATGCGTAATGAAATAAATGATTTTGGGTTTGGATTGCGTTATCTCGTTCTCTGTGATTTGGTGGGGAAAAAAAAGAAGAAAAGGTGAATAGAAGAGATGGCTTGGGGAAGAAGAAGGTGAGATTTAGATTATTTGGGTAATTGCATTGGTTGAAAGGGTATTTCTGGAAGTCCAAAACAGGGGTCTGACGGAAAGTGTTAAATTGGGCCTAAAGATAATGAGTTTGAGACTAATTAATTTCCCCTATATTTTTTTTAAAATAAAATAATATAGAATATATGACATTGAGATAGGATTAAATTATTTAGTTATCTAAATTAAAACTAATAAAATATATTAAAAATGTTTAAAAATCTTAACCGAACTAAGTAAGATGAGTTAGGAAGCATCAAATAAAATAAGATGAGACAAATTTTCCACATACTTGAAACAAATTTTTATAAATCAGTTTATAAAAAAAACATAAAACCATTATCCCCAAAAAATTCATTTTCATGTTTTTTCCCTCACTTCTACTTTTTCTCTCCTTTTTGGGCGATTTTTGCTTCCCTTGTTAGCTTTCCCAAAATACCCCCCACCTAACTCCCACCGGCCAAAGAAAAAAACTTTTCCCGCCGACGGTCGGGACCACCACCATTCAACTTCTCTCTCCTTCCTCTACCCAATGATAGGTGGGTTGACAACCTTTCAGGACCCCCTATGTCCGCCCTCTCTGCCATCTCAGGCAGCCATGCCCTCTTCTCCGGCGCCTCCGACAGCCCCAACCCCCCAGCGCATCCCCATCCCTTTCGCAACATCATCCCTACTCCCTGGTCCACTAGCGATCTGTTCTCTCCCCCAATCCCCCAAAGTCCCCCCCCCCCCCGCTTTAATCCTCAGTTATCCCCCTTTCGACATGTCCACATCCTATTCGACTAAATGCTCCACTCCCCTCCACGCCCTATTTTAGGCGCCCCGGAATGGTCACCCCCTCCCCCACAACCCCCTTCAACTCCTCCTCCCCCTTCCCCTCTCCAATCTCACAACATCCCCAACCCTCCTGGTTTGACATCCCTCCTCACATCCATGAAACAATGGGTGCGCATCCCTGATATAAGCCGCTCCATGTCCCCCCCACCCATTCCTCATCTCTTTTCATCCCCCCAAAAAGCCCCCGCCCTACCACCCCCTCATCTGGCTCCCCCACCCTAATCATGCCCAACCCCAACACCCCTGCATTAGGCCCACCCACTACAAGCACCCCCCGCCAGCTCTCCCTTTGAAACCACCAACACCCAACATTCCATATCTTTTGCCCAGGCTCTTACATATTAGCATCAACCCTCTTATATACTGCCGGAGCCTGCCATCAATAATGGAAAATGGAAGGTGTGTCTCAATGTGGAAGCCCACCAAGAAAGCATGTAAAGACAAGCATTGTGCCTTGTTGGAAAATTCGTAGGCAGGCGGCCATCTATTGAAGCCATTGAGCGCTACATCCTGGTGTCCTGGAGAACAAAGTTGCCGGTCTCAGTTGGGCTAGGCCCCAACAGATGCTTTATTTCAAGAGGTTTGATGATCTAATGAAAATTCTACAAGCCGCCCCATGGTCCTTCTCTGGCATTGTGCTGCAACTCAAAAGATGGGACGTGAAATTCGATCCCAAAGAAGACTTCCCCACCCTTGTTCCGGTGTGGGTTCAGCTCGACAACATCTCCTTAGACCTATTCAGCCCATATCTCCTCTTCTCCATTAGCAAGGCCATCAGAAAACCCCTCCGAATGGATGAATATATATTGGCACTCAAACGGCTCACCTATGCAAGGATATGTATCGAACTCAACCCGGTGCTCGATCTCCCCCAACACATTGAATCATCACGTCGGAAGGTATTCAAGACATCTCTGTGGAGTATGAAAACCTCCCCTCGACTTGCACCTCTTGTCACAAATTAGGGCATCCCTCCTGGACATACCCCCTCAAATCTTCAAAAGCCGACAAAGGAAAATCACCCCTGACGGAACGACAACCTCCCCCGCGCAAGCCCGGAGGAGTCCACATTGGTGTGCCTCACCCAGTGCCTGAGGCACCTCATCAACCACCTCGACCCTCTGTGATTGGGTCAAGCTCTTCAAATCCTGTTGGTGCCTTAGTTATTGGTCCACATGGGCCCCCTACTTCTCGGACGCCCACCTTTGCTACTCCCTCAGTTTGGGCCCCCTCTAGTCCCCATGGGCCAGAGTCTATTCGACCTTAGGTATTGGACCCAAGCAACTGTGGCCCATCCTCTTCTACTCCCTAGGCGTCACTTGCTGTGGGCATCTTTGTATTGGGCTCTATGGCAACAGGCCCACGACTCATCGCCTTGCAATCGAGTCCAACTGCACCCGCTTAGACCCTGCTTCTATGGACCTGAACCCATGCTCCACCCAATGCCCACCTATCATTATTCAGGCCTCTACCCTCTCCCTTCATAACCAATACAAATTTCTCTCTGATATTGAGCCCACCTCTCAACCCCCACAAACCAAGGCGCCCCAAGCCCACTGGGCTCTCCCCCTCTCTTGGGCCCAATCCCCACCTCCCTCAACTTACCCCTATTGCGACTCCCCTAATTACACTCCCTCCATCCTCACCAGTCATTGCCCACCCCCCAGCCCTTCCACCCTGGACCTCACATCCCTCCCTGCCTCCATCCTTGCCACAATCGAACCCATCCTGGACAATCCCTACGACTTCCTCCCCCCCCCCCCCCAAAGATGGCCACCACCTCTCCTTTGATGATTGGGAAAACTTCAACACCCCGATGGCTAACAATTCCCCCTTTTTAGTCCACGCTCCAACCCCCTCCACCCCCATCAACCCATCCAGTCACGAGCCATTCCCATCATCCACCCCCATCATCGCCCCCCTTCCCATTGCCCATCCATTCCCTAAGAGCTAGTCCAGGCTTCACATTGATCAGGTTATTGGGCTACCCTGGAGAGGCTACTGGTCATCTATTGGTGGCTGTTTAATTGGGACCCCTCTGCTGAATAGGTTTTTGCTCCCAGGCCCATGCTGCTGAACTGGTTCTTGCTCCCCATTGAAAGCCCACCATCGGGCCCGTTTACATGGCAGGTCAAGCCCATCACAAGCATCTTCACACCAATAGGCTCCCCTCTATGGGCCCATCTCTGGTCAGAACCATGGATCCCCACAGGCCTTGCCACCAGTGTGGGCTTTTGTGAACATGACAGCCCTACTCATATCCCACATCAAGGCTCCATACTTTTTGACATCTTGGTGCATACTCTGTGTGTATGATGTAACATTATCCATTTTCGCAACGGGCGCTGTTACACCCAAATCTATTTCCAAACCCAATTCCAACCTCATATGCGCGATAAAAAATTAATGATGTATATGTTCAAGTTAACAAGGCATATGTTTCGAAAGAATTTTTTACATTTTCTATAAATGTATTCATGTAATTTATTGGAGTACATGCTTCATTTTTTATAAAAGCATGTACTTCATTAGATGATGTATACTATTTTAACAAATTTAAAGCACGTGTAGACTAGAAGTGAGATTGGAAATGGAGTTGGACATAACATTATCTATTTTTGCAACTACTTAAAGTGGACATGGTATAGCGGGGCCAAAATACATGGCATTCCAACTTGTAACTAGATCTTCTTGTAACCCTCTTTTCTCATGAAAAAAAAGTTTCTTACTCACACATCATTAAAAAAATCCAAAAATCTTAATCCCGAAATCCAAAAACCAGAGACCCTAATGCTTAATATATTTCTTTCCTTTCTAGGTGGAGGTATTTTTATTTTTTTGATAAGTATTTTTACTGATTAAATTTTCTTCTTTCAACATGATAAATAATAAAACCAATAACATGACTCCTTGGTAAAGGGTAGTAAACTCTCTGAACCCGTTAATAGATGGTCTGATGAGGCATGTTTTTCTTATTTTCTATAATCACTAATCCATTGTGGATGCATTGATATTGGAGCTACTATGCGTGACTATCAAGAAGAGCAAGGTTACGGAACATAGGGAACTTGGGTTGGACTATAATAAATCATGTAGATGTAAAACAGGTTGGACTGTCTCACATGCACATGATGACCATATAGGTCGTATTAGTCCCCTGTCGTGAAGCAATGAAATTGATTAGAATAAAACTATTACCTCTCAAAAAGAGAGAATTCAAAAAATATATTTTCTTCTTCCTCGTCCTTTTTTTAAAGATCAAAGTCTGATATGTTGAGGGATCCGTAACTTTTGGAAACATATCATCTAATTTTAGATCTTATATTTATCTATTTGTTGAGATGATATTTTTTAGAAGTTATCGATCCCTCAACATAGTATATGTTTCATTTTTCATAAAAACATTAAATATACTGTTTTTAAAAAATTCAAAACACATGTAGACTCGAATTAAGATTAGAAATGAGGCTGGACATAACATTATCCTATTTTTAATGATTTTTTTATTATTTATTCCTCTAAAGTAAATCATATTTTGTCAAAATGTCCCTAATAAATTGTTATTTTCAACAATACCCTTAAAAGGGCAATTTGTTAACCATTTGAGGGGTACTCATAGTTTTAGAGTTTGAAAATATTGACAATATAGGGTTGGTTGAGTTGTATATATACAAAAAAAAAACTCTTTTTAAATTGTAACATACTTTTTTCATTTGTAAACTATAACAAATTGTACAAATAATTTATTTACTAATAATTAATAATATTTGTTTATTATATTATTTATCTATATTCCCCTTAAAAGGGCAATTTGTTAACCATTTGAGGGGTACTCATAGTTTTAGAGTTTGAAATGAGGAATATTGATAATATAGGGTTGGTTGAGTTGTATATATGTAAAAAAAAACTCTTTTTAAATTGTAACATACTTTTTTCATTTGTAAACCATAACAAATTTTATAAATAATTTATTTACTAATAATTAAAAATATTTATTTATTATGTTATTCATACAGCATATAAACTAGTATTCCCCCACACACGATGTGCGTGTACATAATTTTTTTTTATTTTAAAAAAGCTACCAACAACTAATACCCTCATTTTTAAAATTCATTTATATGCAATATAATATATCATGTTATATATGCATAAAGGATATGATGAAAATTTTAATAATGATTAAAAAAATATTTTATAAAATTTATTATGAAATTACATGTAAAGGAGATATGTTATAATTGAAAATGAGTTTCCTGCATATATAATTCTCAATCAACCCTATATTATAAAAATACCCTCATTTGAAACTCTAAAACCAACAATATGACATGAATAAAAAAAAAGTTCATGTACAATTTAAACACTTTTGGATAATAAATAATAAGAGATATTTTAGTAAATTTTATTTAAAATGGTAAAATTAGATATCAAACGCCTTATAAGGGGCCATATTTGGGATGTATTTAGGATGAATTTGATCAATTTGATAAACTGATTTATAAAAATTTGTTTCAAGTATGTGAAAAATTCATCTCACCTTATTTTGTTTGGTTCTTCCTAATGACATCGAAGGAAAGGATTTCATGGCGTCAAAGGGGGTCCAAGCATCGCCGCTAGTAGTTAAGTTTGTGTCATTTTGGAAATTATAATATGGGTACTAGTATTATTTTGGGTAATAGGAAATGTTTATTTTATTTTATTTTTTTGGGTTTTCAGTTCTGCTTGGTATCTGGACTTTAATTTGTTACTGGTTGATGGTGGATTAGCTATAGATAATCATAACCCTCTTGGTGTGATAAGGACACCTTGGGTAAGCTTAAGATGTCTCACCTCCCCATTGGTTATTTGTTTTCTTTTTTTTAATGGATGGGTGAGATTAGCTTAAATTCACCCCCCTTATTAGCTTCACCCCTATATAAGCCCTTCTATGACCTTATTTTATACAAACCCTCATTTTCTACCACTCTTTCTCTCTCTCTCTGTGATTGTCTCAGCTGGCCTTGCTGGGTGAGTTTGGTAGGGGTGTTGGTGAAGTTTTTGGTGGATCATTGTTGGGGGAAATGTGTGGGTTATTCAGGTATGTGGAATAGCTTGTGTATGCTTGTATTATGTTATTCACCCTCCCTAATCCTTTCTCCCTCTCTCTGTTTGCCCTGTTTTGTGTGGACCAGCTGGGTTTAGGATGAGGAGAAAGCTTGGTGATGGGAGTCTTGTGTAATACTTAGAGAGGTAAGACAATCTTTCTTGAAAACTCTGTAATATTAGCATAGAGGCATATTCGGATGATTGGGTCTTCATGTTCCAAGATCATTCTCATGTCCAGATTCTATATATGAGATTTGGGATTATAATGTTATCTGTGTCTGAAGTTATAAGCTGATTCATGAGACTGCCCAGATTCGCGTAGGAAATGACCAGCTTCGAAAGTTATTTCTTTTCGGGCATATAGAGGCTTAATTAGACTCAGATGTCTTCATGGATTATGATCCTCACATGTGAATGAATGTGTGTAAATTATTTCAGAATTTTTGGACGTGTACTTGGTGCTGAGATGAGAAAAGTTCATGGGTGTTTGGGGGTTGATGAGCCAGTTTTAGCATGTTTTAGTTTTATGTTTTTATGCATGCTGAGGGCAATATCTGGAGCTGGTGTCTAATGAAATATACTTGTATGTGTATAAGGAGATACCATATTTAATTTGAGTACCATTGGCTGTAGGATCTAGAAGTTATTGTACTTCTTGCAAGTTGTGCTGTCATGAGAGTGCATCGTGCCCTTCCCCACCTCCGCTCTACTCATTGTCCCACATCGACTCCTCGTGGATTGAACGAGTGACGGTCTGGTATTGGTGAGTGGTCCGACCCATGCAATAGAAGTTATAATAACATGCTTGTTAGGTACTATGGTATATTTTATGCAATGGAATGATCCTATAGAGAACCTATTTGGGTTATATTGCTTGTATATGATGATGGATGTGCTTTGTAGGATTAAATACTATGTTGTAGGATCACTTGCACATACTTATTGATATACCCCTTCGAATTAACTATAATTTTTGCCTCTACTTGTCTTTACATCATGTTGCATGTTTAGTGAGTGCGGATAAGGATTTGACCCAAACAGCCTTTCCCTGCGTCATCGTGATGCACCTATTAGGAATTCTATGGATTCCAACTAGCTAGTTATCGAGTATGGTATACGTTGATCAATGTGATCACCGCGAGTGTGGAGCGTATCACCCCGGCGTCATCGTGCGTTGAAGCTACCCAGTGTCGGAGCTACCCTGTGAGGTGCCTCCCCATGACTGGTACCGTCGTGGGCAGGCTGCCAGGGAGAGGGCTACCTGGGAGAGGGCTACCGGATGATGTTGGGTGACTGTGGAGTATTCGTTGGTAACTTATTGTGTATTCGTTAAGTATTGATTATGTATTATCTTCATTGTGTGGTGGTTGGCTATTCACTGAGCTTTTAGCTCATCCCTCTCTTTCCTTTGTTTCTCTTCAGTGGAGGCAGAGCAGGTCACGAAGGCGGAGCTCCCGTGAGGTGTTTCTTGGCTGACTTTGTTACGTCCGTCTTTTGAGGTTAGCGAGCGAGGTCGTCAGCAGTCTTGTTGTTTGTATATATTCCTTTTTGGTGCATGGGCACAGGTTGTATGTATTCCCTTGTTGATCAGACTTGGCTCACACAGGACAGTGATTGTATACCCTCTGTCTGTAATAATATTTTTGGTTACAGACTTGTATATATTATGCTTATGCTTCTCAGCCTAGTATTTGCTCTATCAGTCCTTATATGTGGATATCTTGTTAGCCTCCTGTATGATATTCTGATATTGCTATTATTGTTACAAACCGGGGACGGCCGCCCTGGGGCGTAACAAAGTTGGTATCAGAGCCTGGTCCTGTCTGAGCCTAAGTCGGGTCGTGTAGTTGAGTCATAGGATTCCTATTTGAGTATTCTGATCCTAGTGCCTCGTTCTATAGGTTGCTGACATGCCTCCTCGCGTCAAGGGACGTGGACGTGGTCGCCCGAGAGCTTCCAGAGCTTCTGGTCCTGTTGATGGAGCTGGGACTGATGCGGAGTCCTCTGCCTTGGGGCCAAGACCTGAGCCGGAGCCTCCCGCTTGGGCTCATGCCTTCACTCGCCTCGCCGATATGTTGGAGACTCAGTCGAGGGTGTTGGAGGAGCAGTCTCGTGAGATTAGGGCATTGCGTGAGGCCCGTCAGGCGGCTCCGCAGATGCCAGCTGTGCCAGACCCACCGATTGCGCCTGAGGTGCCAAGGGATGATGTGGAAATTCCTGTAGCAGTAGATCAAAGACCCCTCGAGGCGGTGGAGGAGCATCGTGTGGAGGCTCGGGACCATAAGTCCGACCTCTCTACTTTTTTGAAGCTCCATCCCCCATCTTTCCATGGTGTGACGGAGGACCCCCTTGCTCCAGAAAGGTGGTTGCGAGAGATTGATAAGATTTTCTCTACCATGCGTTGCACGGATTGTCAACGTATCACTCTAGCCACGTTCATGTTAAAGGACGATGCAGCGGATTGGTGGGCCACCCGTTCAGTCGATATTCCTGGAGGTGTGGAGCAGTTGACCTGGACCGGGTTCCGTGACCTATTCTTGGGTGAATATTTCCCTTTCCCGACGCGGCAGCGGGTGATGCAGGAGTTTGAACAGTTAACGCAGGGGTCTATGTCAGTGGCGTCTTATTCAGCGAGATTCACGACGCTATCACGTTACGCTCCTGCCCTTGTTGCTGATGAGGAGACACGCTGCAGACGCTTTGAGATGGGGCTCAATAGCAGGATTAGGGTGCATGTTACGTCACAGGCATTGACGAGTTTCAGTGCCTTGTTATCGCGCGCTATGACTGTCGAGCGCGACCTTGGGGCACCCCCGGTGAGTCAGACATCCCTAGCAGGCCAAGATCATCCTCGTCAACAAGGTGATGGACGCCGCGATGCTCGCAATAAGCGTCGCCGCTCGATCGATCAACTGTCTCCCCTGCCCCTACTACTGTGCCAACACAGGGTGTTGCGCCTACCGCCGTTGTCCCAGTTCAGGCAAGAGCCCCCGAACAGCGCCGATGTTACCATTGCCAGCGTGTTGGGCACATTGCGCGATTCTGTCCTGATGCTGGACGACCACGAGTTTATGATCCAAGGTTCCAGCAGCAGCAGCCGCGCCAGCCGCAACCGCAGCGTCAGCAACAGCCACCGCAGGGCGGTCGCGTGGATCAGAGGAGACCACCTCAGCAGCGGGATCGACAGATTCAGCCCCCACCACAGTTAGTTCCAGGCCGGGTAGCAGCACTCACTGTTGATGAGGCACAAGCATCAGGTAGCGTGGTCCAAGGTACTGTTATGATCTCCCAGTACCCTGCTTATGCCTTGTTTGATTCTGGGGCCACGCATTCTTTTATCTCTCCTGCTTTTGCCTGCCGTGTGGGAGCGGTGTCGGATCCCCTCCCAATTGCATTAGAGATTGCGTTGCCAGTAGGCGAACGTATTATTCTTAGTACAGTTTATCGGAGTTGTTTAGTATCGATAGAAGAATATGAGTTTGCAGTAGACTTAGTAGAGCTTGCTATGTCGGATTTTGACATCATCCTAGGGATGGATTGGCTCTCTGCTTGCCATGCCAGCATTGACTGTTTTAGGAAAACAGTAGTGTTCCGCATCCCTGGCCGAAGGACCTTCCAGTTTGTTGGCAAACAAGACCGAGCTCCATTGGGATTTGTGTCCTCCCTCCGAGCATGGAAGCTCCTCCAGGGCGGATGCGAGGGGTATTTGGCATATGTATCAGCTATCGATGCACCCTCGAAGGCAGGCATCAATGAGACCCCAATTGTGGCAGAATATCCTGAGGTCTTTCCTGATGATCTTCCAGGACTACCACCGGACCGTGAAATTGAGTTTGAGATCAATCTGGTTCCGGGTACCGAGCCGATTTCAAAGGCTCCGTATCGGATGGCTCCTGCCGAACTGCGTGTGCTCAAGGAGCAATTGGCAGAATTATTGGAGAAGGGGTTCGCACGTCCGAGTGTGTCTCCTTGGGGAGCCCCCGTGCTGTTCGTGAGGAAGAAGGATGGTTCGCTGCGTCTTTGTATTGATTACAGGCAGCTGAACCAGCGGACAGTGAAGAACAAGTACCCCCTTCCGCGAATTGATGATCTGTTTGACCAGCTTCAGGGAGCATGTGTCTTCTCCAAGATCGATCTTCGCTCGGGGTACTATCAATTGAAGATCCGTGAGTCAGATATTCCAAAGACGGCGTTTCGAACCCGCTACGGGCATTATGAGTTCCTAGTGCTACCGTTCGGGTTGACGAATGCACCGGCGGCCTTCATGGATCTTATGAATCGGGTGTTTAGACCCTTTTTGGACTCCTTCGTGGTTGTCTTCATTGATGACATCCTGATCTACTCGAAGAGTCATGAGGAGCACGCAGTCCACCTTCGCACGGTCTTGGAGACTTTGGCTCGACATCAGTTGTACGCCAAGTTCAGCAAGTGCGAGTTTTGGTTGGAACGCGTGGCCTTTTTGGGCCATGTAATTTCCGGTGAGGGAATATCCGTGGACCCGGAGAAGACGCTTGCTGTGGCGAATTGGCGGCGACCGTCGAATCCCACAGAGATCCGGAGTTTCTTGGGATTGGCAGGTTACTACCGGAGATTTGTGGAGGGTTTCTCCAAGATTGCTGTTCCCCTGACCCACCTCACACGGAAGGGTGTTCGGTTTGAGTGGTCCCCAGCTTGTGAGGAGAGCTTCCTGGAGTTGAAGCGAAGGCTCACATCGGCGCCAGTTCTTACCATTCCTTGTGGGAGTGGTGGTTTCACAGTCTACTCCGATGCGTCACGGTTGGGGTTGGGCTGTGTCCTGATGCAACACGGTAAAGTGGTAGCTTACGCATCGCGTCAATTGAAGCCCCATGAACAGAATTACCCCACCCACGACTTGGAGCTAGCAGCGATTATCTTCGCAGTAAAGATTTGGAGGCATTATTTGTATGGTGAGCAGTTTGAACTCTTCACGGACCACAAGAGCCTTACATATTTGCAATCCCAGCCGGAGCTCAACATGCGTCAGCGACGCTGGATTGAATTCCTGAAGGACTATGACTGCAACATTGCCTACCATCCAGGTAAGGCAAATGTTGTGGCCGATGCTCTCAGCAGGCAGCCACTGGGCTTGATTTCACATCTGGTAGTCCGTCGTTGGCGACTATTGGAGGAGGCCGCGAATTTGTTGAGTATCAAGGAGACGAAAACTGGCAATTTGTTGGCTCGACTAGTGGTTCAGCCAGTTCTGCTGGATGAGATCCGCATGGCACAAGGGCGAGATCCTCACTTCCTGGTCCTATCAGAGGGCGTCACTCGAGGTGAGCGACCGGACTATCAGATTGGCGGGGATGGCATCTTGAGATTCAGGGGTAGAATTTGCATCCCCAATGACACAGAGCTGAAGCAGAAGATCTTGGATGAGGCTCATCGTTCCCGTTACATGGTGCATCCTGGTAGCACAAAAATGTATCGGAGCCTCCGTCATGGTTACTGGTGGCGTGGTATGAAGGCTGATGTTGGAAGTTTTGTCGCTCGTTGCTTGGTTTGCCAACAGGTGAAGACGGAGCATCAGCGTCCCGCTGGGAAGCTACAGTCCATTGAGATTCCTCAGTGGAAGTGGGAGCACATTACCATGGACTTTGTGTCGGGCTTGCCAAAGTCACGTTCTGGTCGCGATACCATCTGGGTAATCATAGATCGACTGACTAAGTCCGCACACTTTCTTCCCATCCGACTCACCGATTCCCTGGACACCTTGGCACGATTATTTATCTCTGAGATTGTTCGTCTACACGGTACCCCTGTTAGTATCATTTCGGATCGAGATGCGAGATTCACTTCGAGGTTCTGGGGTAGTCTTCAGCATGCCCTGGGTACGACCTTGCATTTCAGTACCGCATTCCATCCACAGACAGATGGTCAGTCAGAGAGGACAATTCTGACCTTGGAGGACATGTTGCGTGCATGCGTCCTTGATTTTGGGGGTAGTTGGGAAGGGCATCTTCCGTTAGTGGAGTTTGCCTATAACAACAGCTACCATTCAAGCATTCAGATGGCACCGTATGAGGCTCTCTATGGTCGCAGCTGCAGATCTCCTTTGTGTTGGGACGAGGTTGGAGAGCGTCAGCTTGAAGGGCCAGAGATTGTCCAGCGGACCTCTGAGCAAGTCAGATTGATTCGGGAGCGCATCCGCACTGCCCAGAGTCGCCAGAAGAGCTATGCTGATCATCGACGTCGTGACCTCACCTTTGAGGTTGGAGATCATGTGTTTCTGAAGGTGTCCCCACGCAAGGGCATCTTCCGTTTTGGCATTCGGGGAAAGCTAAGTCCGCGGTTCATCGGCCCATTTTTAGTGCTTGAGAGGATTGGGGAGGTGGCCTATAGGGTGGCCTTGCCCCCACAGCTATCGCACGCTCATGATGTTTTTCATGTATCCCAGCTGAGGCAGTATGTCCATGATCCGTCGCACATCATTTCGCATGAGCCTCTCGTTTTCGAGCCGGATTTATCCTTCGTTGAGCAACCTATTGAGATATTAGATCAGCGTGAGAAGAGGCTCCGCACCAAAACCGTGTCATTGGTCAAGGTGCGTTGGCAGCATCGATCGGGTGCCGAGGCCACTTGGGAGCGAGAGGACATCATGCGTGTCTCTTATCCACATCTTTTCCCTTCTTAGTCTGTAATTTTGGGGACAAAATTTCCTAAGGAGGGGAGAATGTTAAGTTTGTGTCATTTTGGAAATTATAATATGGGTACTAGTATTATTTTGGGTAATAGGAAATGTTTATTTTATTTTATTTTTTTTGGGTTTTCAGTTCTGCTTGGTATCTGGACTTTAATTTGTTACTGGTTGATGGTGGATTAGCTATAGATAATCATAACCCTCTTGGTGTGATAAGGACACCTTGGGTAAGCTTAAGATGTCTCACCTCCCCATTGGTTATTTGTTTTCTTTTTTTTAATGGATGGGTGAGATTAGCTTAAATTCACCCCCCTTATTAGCTTCACCCCTATATAAGCCCTTCTATGACCTTATTTTATACAAACCCTCATTTTCTACCACTCTTTCTCTCTCTCTCTGTGAGTGTCTCAGCTGGCCTTGCTGGGTGAGTTTGGTAGGGGTGTTGGTGAAGTTTTTGGTGGATCATTGTTGGGGGAAATGTGTGGGTTATTCAGGTATGTGGAATAGCTTGTGTATGCTTGTATTATGTTATTCACCCTCCCTAATCCTTTCTCCCTCTCTCTGTTTGCCCTGTTTTGTGTGGACCAGCTGGGTTTAGGATGAGGAGAAAGCTTGGTGATGGGAGTCTTGTGTAATACTTAGAGAGGTAAGACAGATCTTTCTTGAAAACTCTGTAATATTAGCATAGAGGCATATTCGGATGATTGGGTCTTCATGTTCCAAGATCATTCTCATGTCCAGATTCTATATATGAGATTTGGGATTATAATGTTATCTGTGTCTGAAGTTATAAGCTGATTCATGAGACTGCCCAGATTCGCGTAGGAAATGACCAGCTTCGAAAGTTATTTCTTTTCGGGCATATAGAGGCTTAATTAGACTCAGATGTCTTCATGGATTATGATCCTCACATGTGAATGAATGTGTGTAAATTATTTCAGAATTTTTGGACGTGTACTTGGTGCTGAGATGAGAAAAGTTCATGGGTGTTTGGGGGTTGATGAGCCAGTTTTAGCATGTTTTAGTTTTATGTTTTTATGCATGCTGAGGGCAATATCTGGAGCTGGTGTCTAATGAAATATACTTGTATGTGTATAAGGAGATACCATATTTAATTTGAGTACCATTGGCTGTAGGATCTAGAAGTTATTGTACTTCTTGCAAGTTGTGCTGTCATGAGAGTGCATCGTGCCCTTCCCCACCTCCGCTCTACTCATTGTCCCACATCGACTCCTCGTGGATTGAACGAGTGACGGTCTGGTATTGGTGAGTGGTCCGACCCATGCAATAGAAGTTATAATAACATGCTTGTTAGGTACTATGGTATATTTTATGCAATGGAATGATCCTATAGAGAACCTATTTGGGTTATATTGCTTGTATATGATGATGGATGTGCTTTGTAGGATTAAATACTATGTTGTAGGATCACTTGCACATACTTATTGATATACCCCTTCGAATTAACTATAATTTTTGCCTCTACTTGTCTTTACATCATGTTGCATGTTTAGTGAGTGCGGATAAGGATTTGACCCAAACAGCCTTTCCCTGCGTCATCGTGATGCACCTATTAGGAATTCTATGGATTCCAACTAGCTAGTTATCGAGTATGGTATACGTTGATCAATGTGATCACCGCGAGTGTGGAGCGTATCACCCCGGCGTCATCGTGCGTTGAAGCTACCCAGTGTCGGAGCTACCCTGTGAGGTGCCTCCCCATGACTGGTACCGTCGTGGGCAGGCTGCCAGGGAGAGGGCTACCTGGGAGAGGGCTACCGGATGATGTTGGGTGACTGTGGAGTATTCGTTGGTAACTTATTGTGTATTCGTTAAGTATTGATTATGTATTATCTTCATTGTGTGGTGGTTGGCTATTCACTGAGCTTTTAGCTCATCCCTCTTTTCCTTTGTTTCTCTTCAGTGGAGGCAGAGCAGGTCACGAAGGCGGAGCTCCCGTGAGGTGTTTCTTGGCTGACTGTGTTACGTCCGTCTTTTGAGGTTAGCGAGCGAGGTCGTCAGCAGTCTTGTCGTTTGTATATATTCCTTTTTGGTGCATGGGCACAGGTTGTATATATTCCCTTGTTGATTAGACTTGGCTCACACAGGACAGTGATTGTATACCCTCTGTCTGTAATGATATTTTTGGTTACAGACTTGTATATATTATGCTTATGCTTCTCAGCCTAGTATTTGCTCTATCAGTCCTTATATGTGGAAATCTTGTTAGCCTCCTGTATGATATTCTGATATTGCTATTATTGTTACAAACCGGGGACGGCCGCCCCGAGGCGTAACACTAGTGGAGGAGGGAGACCAAGCTAAATTCACTGATTTTGGGAAAAGTCAGAATGAAGGAGAGAGAAAAGCCTGAAAAGTTGGGTTATATACCCTATGTAATTATGGGTTTTAGGCAGGTGCTGTAAAATTCAATTAAGATTTTTAAACATTCTTAATATATTTATAAGTTAATTTAGATAACCAAATAATCCAATCCGATCTCAATGTCATATGTTTTATATTATTTTATTAAAAAAAAATTATATATATATAAAACGTAGAATTAATTAAGATGTTAAACCATCTAATTATATAAATTTATTTTTTTAATTAAGGATTTTTGAAATTCAAAAAGATAGATTTGATGAATATTTAATCTTATCCACTAAAATATTAAAATATGTATTTTTCATTTTTATTTTTTAATATATTATCAAATATCATAAATAAATAAGGGTAAAATTGAAAAATAAAAATATTACACACACACAAAGGAACAAACATGAAAATTTAAATATTTTCGCTTCATGTTTGGATGCAGTGATTATTAGTACGTGTTTTTCTGCACATGCAAATTTTACATTGCACGTGCAAGGAAACTTTATACACTGTTTGCACATGTTTGTCTGTTTTCATGTTGTGCTATCATTTACACACATGTTTTTGTTAGTAGTTGTTTGTCTCACATATGTGAAACTATTTGTATATGTGCCAATTTATTATGTTAAAAGATAATAATATTATAAATAGATAAAATATTTTTTTCAAATGATTATCCAATATATTATTTTCTTAAAATCCAAAAAAATTATGAAAAATATATTATATATAAAAAATTTAAATTTAAATATTGCCTATATTAGTTTTTTTAATTTATATATAAGTCAATGTGGTTAAAAAAAAATTCTAATATAATAGAATATAAATAAAAATTAATCTGATTTCAACTAACAAATAATCCTACAAGGTTTTTTTTTATATTTTATAAATAACAATTTTGTTGGATAATATCTATGATAGTTAGTTAAGATTTCCTGATATATTTTAATATAATAACATTTATATTTTCATACCACATTAATATTTATAATCCACATAATTATATTATTGTAAGTTATATAAATTTATAAAATATAATTATCTATTTTAATTCTTAAGATAAGATTAGGAGATGAAATATTTGTTTTGGATAATATAGATTTTAATAAATTTGTTAGAGGGTAAAAATGTAAAATTGTTTTACATATACTTGAGAGGTGTGAAAATAAAATCTGTTACAAATGAAAACACATGGGTTGGTTGTGATTTTGTTTGCCCCATTTATTGGGGTAAATGAAAACCCTGGATTTTATTTGTTACACTTTAAATATCATAACCAAATAAAATATTATGTTTGACCATGTGCAATTGAAAATCCACCCCCATTTGAACAGTATCCAAACATCCATTAATGTTAACTGTAACGGAGGGGTAAAAATGCACATATTTTAAAACATTTAAGGGGTATTTTCAGAAGGATCATTTTAATAAGAGTTGTTTGACAAAATCAGATTATAAAAGGGGTGTAATGCAAAAAATCCTTAATTATTTATCACGCTTTTCAAAATAAAACCCGATGCCTAGGGTTTCATTTTCTCTCTCCTTCTCGATTCCGAACGTCGCCGGCCCCTCTGCGTGCGATCTCCCACGCCGCCGCCTTTCTCTCTCTCTCTCTCTCTCTCTCTCTCTCTCTCTCGTTAGATCTCTCCGTCGTCTCTCTCTCTAGTTTCCTTGTGCTTCCGATCTCCCTCACCTAGTAAGTTTGAATTGGATTTTGATTTAGTTTATTCTTATGATCTTCATTTGTGTGTGTGTTTGATTTAGTTTATTCATAGGATCTTGATTTTTTTGAAAACTTTGATCTGTGTAATCTATGTTGTGTGATCTTTGGGTAGTTGAAGTTTTGAATATTAAATTTTTTTTTCAAACCATCTTGCTGGTTATACCATTGGAGATTTGGTTTTCCAATTATCTGTCATGCTTTAACAGGTTTGTGCAAGAAGGAATGATGAAATGATGCATTCTAAATTGTCTATTATTATTATTTTGACCTATAGAGGTCCACCGGATCTGGACCCAGAACAGTTTTGTCCAGGGTCTTCTGGGTCCTTGACAGGACCGCGGATCCACTGCCAGGTTGGGTCCAGGTGAATCCTGATGCAACTCGAAACCGACTTGTTGATAGGCCTAACTAGGGGAACATGCTAATAATCAGATAAGACTCAAAACTGCACTTAACTAGATTTGTCTTCCAAGGAATTCCCATCGCCTTTTAGAATCCTACTCTGCTAGCCACTATTAGAAGTCATTCAGTAATATCTGACATTTAAATATTCTTCCTTTACAGCTTCATCCGTATTTTTTAGGTCTCATATTGCTCATAGGGTATGGTCAG
This sequence comes from Acorus calamus, assembly GCA_030737845.1. Lineage (NCBI taxonomy): Eukaryota > Viridiplantae > Streptophyta > Magnoliopsida > Acorales > Acoraceae > Acorus > Acorus calamus. The sequence goes on from CM060879.1 coordinate 8,272,728, forward strand.
TGATATACATCGCTCAATGTGAATCCATATCATTTAAGATGACTCTCCACTTTTTCAATACTTCTCACATTTACTACCATGCGTCCTCTACCTATTTCCATTCTTATCTTTCCAGTTTTGTGTCTTTTGGCACATTAATATGTCCATTTTTAGTACATATATTACAAGGGAACTAATAGTTCAGGCATTCAGAACCTTATGGCATTTCAATTTAAGACAAAAGCAGTGAATTCACCAAAAGTCTAAATTCTGTCAATGTGAAGCTTGATGCTTTTTACATTACTGTACTTAATCTAAAGCTATTGATTTGATATTGTTAGTCAGTTATAAAAGCATTGACGAATTCCATTGTGAAAAAAATGAAAGTCGTTGAGATCTATCTTGAATGTCTATTAGGTGTGTTGTCACCTTGTTGAAGATTGATCATAATTTCAAGTAAAAAAAAAAAAGAATACTCTCCGGATCACCTCATCTCACACAAGTTGGTAGGCATGTATTTTCGCCTTAATTGCCAATGGAAATATTTTTTAGAAGCCTTAGTATAGTTTAAGACAAAAATGTTGGGTTGTTACCTTAAGAAAAACACAGGTTTAGTTTTTAACCTACGTGTTCACGTTTAGAATTCTCATTCGACAGATGACTTTGGACATTTTCTATGTCAACTCGACATTTAGAATTCCATCCAAACTGCTTTCTATTATTAGAAATATGAGTTCATTCAATCCGACAGATTGTATATGCAAATGGGCTTCAATTCAGAAAAATATAAATTTTGTAAATTTGAACAGTTTGAAACTTCATTCAAATGGTAGGCAATAACTGACACATCATATGATATGAATACTAACTCAAATGAGACAAAATGGCCACCATGACTCAACCATTTGTCAATCATTTGCTTTGTAAGCTCACTTTGAATTCATGAAACACTGTTCAACATCCTGTATTCCAATTCTTCATCCGGATTATGTGCCACCTCTTGGTGTTTATGTTGTTCTAGACAAGGTCACAGTGTTTTTCTAAATGTCTCTTACACAATTTTATTGTATCTACCCGATTGCATGTTTAATTATACTGATTTGAATTGGAAATCCTGAATAGTTTGAATGTTGGAAATGAATGTTTTTCATTTTTAAGGCAAATTAATAAATTCAATTAGAAGTTCTAAAAAAACTAGTTATCCTCCATCCTGTATAGCACTACAAAAGGAATTTCAGATCTTAAGTAGGATTTGCCCACAGGTGTAATTTGAATCGCAAAAATAGAATGCAATAATATCATACTAATTTTATACTTCAGGTTAGTGAACATTTGACCAAGGTAGACTACAATAAAGTAGATTTAGGGATATGGAAACAATGCATGGCATCCACCATTTAATGCCAATGCAATAACAAACGTTACATGGTTACCTTATTAATGTGCACTTCGATGAATCCATCTTATATGGAATTGAACCAACTCGAAGAATACTTTATCCTACAAAAGTCAAGTGCCATAATCATCAGTCTAAACAACCAACCCCATTCTAAAATATCTGACTCTCTGGGGGCTACTAGAAGTAGTCGTTGACAATTTGTCAAAAATGTCCAAGAAACATAGCATTTCATTATAAGTTCAACAATACAAGGATAGCATGTCAATTAAAGCAAAAGTTTGCTTCACAGTGTGACGAGATGGAGTGTCTACTTTGGTTTAGCTTGATGCCACAAGCTGATTAGCAAGAGATACGGCTTCCTTTCTTTTGATTGACATGAGCAGATTCCTTCTGCTCTCTTTTCTTCCTTTCTGCTTCAGCAACAGCAAGCATAGCTTACTATAGTTCAATAATTGTATCAGTTCAATATCATGACTTTATTTTTCATATTTTATCTAATCAGAGGCCACTATAAACTCCCACATTGTATTATAAAAAAAAATAAAATAAACTCCCACATTGAACATATGTTGTAAAATAAGTATTTGATACATTCATATTTTTTTAACATTTAGCAGATAAATAATTTCCAAAACTTTTATCCTTGGATATACTCTCTAACATTTTATGACTAATTGATTTTGAAAACTCTTTTTCCAATGAGAATAAATTAACAACTGGACTCAAAATTACATCCTTTCTTATTACTATTGATTATATTTGGCAGACACCTGTAGCTTAGGGGTTTTTATTTTTTATTTTTTGGGTGGGGGGGTGTTCTCCATCGATTGGAAAGGTGAAATTATCTGTCAAAAAAATGATACTAACATGGGTATCGATCCAGTAAGAGTTACATGCTAGATTATGTGAAAATTTTGTTCTTTTCAGGTGAAATGGACCAGGTCTTATACTAATCAGGTTCTCAAATCAGTTGAAGAATGAAAGAGGATCTCTGCATGTCAACAACAACATCAACGATTTTTTTCCTCGAGAAACGGGTAGGAATCCAACAAGCAAATTCAAAAATATTGGGGTACAATTCCATTACCCCCCCAAAAAAAGTGAACAAAAGAAAAACAGACCGGTGGATGAGAAAAGGATAAATGCAATGTATTCAACAGATATTTTTTTACACTCTAGGCTTACCTCACCCCCCCCTCCAATTTTTATTCTAAAAGAGTATAGGAGAAATTAGGAAAGAAAATTGTCCCTCAAACAAAGGGACACGGAATCTTTGTTGGTTGCTTTAATTGTCATTAGTATCTCGTCTTTGCCAATAAAATATGAAATCCTTACCTATTCTTGGTAGAAAGTGGTAGCAAGGGGTTGAATCCACAGGGAGGCTATTGAAGTAAACAAGTAAAAATAAAAGGGCAATAAAAAGATTTTAAAATAAGGACTTAAATGGTTGATATGAGAAAACTAAAATAAAAATCTAGATTGGAGAAATTATGAAGAACGCCACCAAGGATTGGAAATCTACCCCACAAGTATTGTGATGATTCTTTTTTTGTACTTAATGAAAACAAAAATTTCATAAGTAGTTCACTTCTACTTGATTTAAAAATAAGGTTTATAAAGCATCAACCGTATCTAGGCTGGTAAACGAACCAAGCCGCTTGGGCTCGGCTCGGTTTAAGCTCGTTTAATTAGACAAATAAACGAACTTGAACAATTTTTAAAGCTCAGTTAGGCTCGGGACCTGGATCGAACTTCATTTTGTGTTCAAATTCGACTCGTTTGTGTTATAAAAAACTTAATTAAAGCTTGACTAAACTCCTTTGTAAAATCAAAACATTAAATCAATACAAAGTTATGCTCATTTAGGCTCATGAATTTGACTATTTAGGTTAAAATTTTATTTTCAACCGTTAAAAACCCTAAAATGAAGAAGAACGCTAGGCTCGTTGAGGCTCGTGAGCTCAGCTCGGCTCGGCTCGACTCGACTCGTTTATAAACGAGCTGAGCTTGAACATGTCAAAGCTCGGCTCGTTCGGCTCGTTTACCACCCCTAACCGTATCCCATCTAAGTAAAACGACGAAAGATCTAAAAATACACACAATCAAAAGAAATCTGAGTTGAAGAGGCTATATAAACATAAAGAACAAATTCGAAAATATCAATGCACAAAGAAATGAACTAATCACTCAATTCATAGGTTGGAATCCTTTCATTGATGGGAGGATTCTCTAGCCTAACAATGATATTCTAGAATAAAAATAAAAGCCTTTCATGAAAATAAAATAAAAAGCACTTTTATTGAAAAACAATAGAATCTGTTTCTGATACCAAAAAAATAAAAACTAACAAAAACAAAAACTAAAAGCAAAAAAAACTCAAGACAGAAAAGAAAAAACAGAGACTGAAAATAAAATTCTCCTTGGTTGAATGAAGAGATCCCCCCCTCTCTACAGTGCCCTTTTTATAGGGTTTGAGGTTTGAATTAGTTGTAAATGCTGATTTGAATGAGTTGTTAATGCTGATTTGCAAAATATGTTGGGGATGTAATTGCAAAATCTGTTGGAGATCTTGTTGATTTGTTGGAGATGTCAAAGCTGATTTGATTGAAGATTTGTATTGATTTGGTGGTTCAAATTTAGAAGTTTTAATGGTGTTTTGAATGCTAATTCCTTCCTCAATTTATAACCTGTCAAATTTAGATTTTTGAATTTTAAAATATGGCTCCACATGAAAAATATGATAATGCATATTAAATGTATAAATATTGTTAATTTGTGCAAAATATGATTTGAATGTAAAGAAGAGAAACTTTCCTAATATGTATGTAGAAATGAATAATTACATAGGGAAATGTTCCAAAATAACTCTGAAAAGCATATGAAAATATGTTCTTTTAAATATCTAACAATCTTCATGACAACAAAGCAAAAGTAGAAGAAAGGAAATGAGAACACTCCAAGAGGGGAATCCTCCCAAAGTTTTTTTTATTTTTTGAGAAACAATTAGTGCAAGTTATATATTACAAAATGCGAGAGCGAGCTAACATGAGGCATGAATAAGCAAAAACCATGTCCAATTTATGTCAATGGACCAAGGTGCTGCATGTTGGATAGCATTACCTTGATAAAGAAAAGAAGGGGACATCTGCAACATAAACGAGTTTATAAATATTAACTGACCTCACTAGTTTTCTTTGAGTGCTTTTCGATGGACTTCAGCAATTTTATACTAGATCCGCCAATACCTACTACTCCCGATTTTCTTAGAGAAAACCCACAAGTTGAGACTGTAAATTGTATCCCTCTTCTGCTGAAGCTGCATGTCAGAGGGGAATCCTCCCAAAGTTTTTTTTTTTTTGAGAAATAATTAGTGCAAGTTATATATTACAAAATGCAGAGCGAGCTGACATTAGGCATGAATAAGCAAAAACCATGTCCAATTTATGTCAATGGACCAAGGTGCTGCATGTTGGATAGCATTACCTTGATAAAGAAAAGAAGGGGGCATCTGCAACATAAACGAGTTTATAAATATTAACTGACCTCACTAGTCTTTTTTGGATGGACTTCAGCAATTTTATACTAGATCCGCCAATACCTACTACTCCCGATTTTCTTAGAGAAAACCCACCATTTGAGACTGTAAATTGTATCCCTCTTCTGCTGAAGCTGCATGTCAGTGGTTCATCATTGGTGGCCACACTGCATGCCTTCCTGCATAAACCTTCACAAGATCTTCTGTTAAAACAACCCCTAGTTTTTCTCCTCCTCTTCGTCATCATCAATATTATTAACAACATCTGTAAGAGAACCTTCATCACAGCAAATTGTTGTAGCTGGTTGGAATTAAGGATTAAGGATTAAACTTTAGATAACTGTGAAATCACCATGTAATTTAAAGTTTGGATTTAAGGATTAAGGAATGACTATGTGGGGTGTAAATGATTTATCACTGATGTGTTATTCTTGGCATCTTTTTTTCTTCTTGAATATAAAGTGGAATAAATATTATAATCCGTAAGTTGAAAATTCTATGGCATTTATTTGGAATTTACTGTGCAATTCAAGATTTTCAAGCAAGAATTATCTGTTTTCAGTTTGTTTATTCTATGTTTTGTTGGTTAAGAGTTTAATAGGAATGTCGGTTGTAGTTCTAGGTCTCGGCCTCTGTTACCACTATTATTATTTTTTTCCCAAGGAAGAGGTGTTGGGTTAATCGGGCTAGCAATGTGTTCTACAGTTTAATAAAATTTTATATCATTACAGCATCGTGCATGTCAGCATGTGCCACATTTCTCTCACATAATTTGTTTTTACTTCCCCAGAAGAATGATTTCTGAATCTTGGCAATTTGCCTGTTATTCAAACTGCAAACCAGTTGAATCCATAAACTTTTCTGTTTTTCTGCCATTTGAGGAAGAGGTAATTGATGAATTTCTCATATTTTGCATGTGAGGGAAGTTACTATCCATATTTTGACTTTCTTTCAGGAACCAATTCCATCATCAGTACATCTATGGCTTGGTAATGACGGACTTGCCTGAGAGAGCTGTGGCTTCAAGTTTTTCTGCAGAAACCTCAACTTATTCAGCAGATACAGACGGCATATCAGGTGGATTAGAGAAAATAACAACTCAATCTATACCCTCGAAGGCACCCTCATGGCCAAGTTTCTTTGCATCCACATTATCTGTCTTTGAATCTTACACTTATGTAACATCGATTCGCGGAAGAGAGTCCAAGACTGGAACTCATGGTTGGATGACAGCAGTAAAAAGAGCTGCATCCCTTGGTCCAATGAGGAGATTTCAAGAGCGCATACTAGGTGTGAGCAAGTCCTGTGTTTCAAGTACAGCTAGCGAGATATGGCTTTTGGGTGCATGTTATAGAGTCTCACATGATGACTCCTCTAGTGATGCTGAATCTGTTGAAAATGATATAGTTGCATTTCACCATGATTTCTCATCGAGAATTTGGCTAACATACCGCAAAGGTTTGTTTAAGTGATTGATTATGTGCTTAATAGTTGGGTCTCAACTCCCTATTCTAGTACAGGCATCATGATCATGTTTGCCCTGCCTTTTTTATTAGGGTTTGATGCCATCGGAGATTTCAAGCTCACCAGTGATGTTAACTGGGGTTGCATGATCAGAAGCAGTCAGATGCTTGTTGCCCAGGTACAGTCATTGTGTTTCCTTCGACATTATTGGACACAGAGATTCTCGTGTTGAGGTAGTTTCCTTTCCTTCTTTATCACTATTCATTTGAGGATGTTAACAAATTTTCACACATGTTTCAGGCAATTCTCTTTCATAGTTTAGGGAGATTTTGGAGGCGGCCATCTGAGAAGGTAAGATGCATGGCATATTGCCTTACTGACAGCATACATTCATAGAAATTGTTCTTTGGTTATCAGGATGATGACTGGCAATCTTTTAATAATGTGATTATGCTCATCTTTAATTTGTGTTGCTGCTGATGGTCTCCTCATTGATCTGCAGCCCCACGATCCCGAATATATTGACATTTTGCATCTTTTTGGGGATTCTGAATCATCCTCTTTCTCAATACACAACCTGCTGCATGCAGGAAGGCCATATGGCCTTGTTGCTGGTTCATGGGTGGGTCCATATGCCATGTGTCGCTCTTGGGAAACTCTTTCTCGTGACAAGAGAGATCATGTTCAAGATGAGAAAGAGAAACAATCCTTGCCCATGGTTCTGTATGTTGTTTCTGGTGATGAGGATGGGGCACGAGGTGGGGCTCCTGTGATCTACAGAGAAGATGCTGAATTGCTATGTTCTGAATTTTGTGATGGCCAAGTTGCTGGGGCACCTTTGCTTCTATTGATACCCTTGGTTCTTGGGCTTGAGAAAATCAATCCCCGGTGAGTATTGTAGAAGTCTAATTTTGTAATTTATTGTTTGTTTTTTCTCTTTTCAATCCATCTTTCTAGGCATGTGAATTATGGTATGAGTTTGGTGGAGCCATTTGTGCTATGATTTAAAGAATTTTGAAAGCATTTTTATGCTCCAGATCTAAGGTTTGGAAAATGTGTGATTTAAGATTCAACTATTGAAACTGCTTGCCTTAGCTCTAACCACATTCTAGGTAAGGATTTTGTAAATGCTCGAACAATCATACATGCGTACACTACACAATCACACAGAATGTAAGGGAAAGAGAGCAAAAGAAAAGGAGTAATTTAAAGGTTTACCTTGTAAATGCTCAAACTGAACTCCTTCGCTTCTTGATCTGGAGTCTGGACCAATGGAAGCACATTTACTTTTCTTTTTGGAAGGTTGATCCATTTTAGCATATCATGATGTCTTTTGATTTTTCTCTCTTAAATTCTCAAAATTTCAAATATTTGATGAGTTGTTTCTTTTTTTTACTTTTCTAATTTTCTGGTTTGCCACTGCAGCTAACAAAATGAATGTGTTGTTTGGCATATGCCCTTCTATTTCAGTTTAGTGATTTAGTTGAATTTTTTTGCTAGGTATGTTCCTCTTCTAAAGGAAACGTTCACATTCCCCCAGAGTCTTGGAATCCTGGGAGGCAAGCCTGGGGCTTCAACTTATATCATTGGTGTGCAAGACAACAATGCCTTATATCTAGATCCCCATGAAAACCAACCGGTGTGGTATTTTCTTGAAGAATCAAAGCCTGAAATTCTAAAAACCTGTAGCTTGTTATTTCTATCAGTTATATTTATTCCGTATAGTAGTAAGAAATAACATGTTATGACTTATGATAGCCTGATATGGTATCTCTCTTAATCAGGGGCCATTCTTGCCTTAGGATCACTATGCTAGCGTTATTGTAAATAAGCTGGGAACACACACTTTCCTGAATACCCCTTTTCTGGATGCCAAAGTTTATATCCATTGACTGTGGAGGGACTGCTGTTTAAAAAGAATCAACTGGACTTAGGTCAAGGGGCTCATACATTCTTAAACTTTTAGGCCCTGTTTGGCTACAAGAATTACAAAGGGGGAATAGGCAGGAATAAGTGGTTTTTAGGTGTTTGGGAAGGTGGAATTAAGGTGGGATAGCTATGGTGGTATAAGGTGGGATAGCTATGGGATAGCTATACCATCCCTTACCATGGAATAAAAAATAGTGGATGGGAGATGTAAGTGGGACCCACCTGTCCCTAAAATATTTCACAATACTGCCCCTGCTACAGCCATTCCATTCAATCACCATTGAATCTCCCTTGTAGTCTCTCCCCTGTAGACTCACTTTTACGCCAAAAAGAAAAGAAAGAGCAGGTCGGCTCATTGATTGATCTGCAAGTTTTATGTTTCCATTTATGGTTTCTTTACAAGGCCACAGATTGATTCAATTGGATTCATTGATAGATGTAGTGCACCTCCTCATATCCCATAAATATATCTCAATTAAATTCTCAAAAATTAGATTGCAATACATAGCCCCTGTTATACATTATTCTTATTTGAAGTAATGCATTTATGCAACTATTGCATAGAATGTACACATATTAATTTTTCTAGATCACAAAATATTATATTTTTATAAATGCCAATAACAAATAATTCTTGGAGGGTACATATGTCCATATAAAATATTACAACTCACCCATCACACTTTATCCACATCTTATTTTACCTCAATTAAACACTTCAACCTTTATTATTACGTTTCCCAATGAGAATAACTAAAAACACATCCAATCAGAAAATCACTTATTCCATTCAAAAAGTTATTTATTCCTGGAATAGGCATAAACCCCAGAATAGCTTATGTCTCTATCCAAACGGCCCCTTAAGTTAAATCTGCTGATACACTTAATTATAAAAGACTCCATATTTTGTCGTTATGTAGTGATTTGATGGGATATATCTCAGATATTTTGTTGCTCAGTTTTATGTTTATGTTATAATTTTATGTGATGCAGTTCTTACTACTATTTGATGGATTTTACATCCTGTGAACAAGGCCCTTACTGGTTCAAGCATCATCAGCATAATTAATATGAGTATTCTTGTATATTTTAACTCTTTTACATGTGTAGAATTTGCTAGTGTGTGTATAATAGGATAATAGGAACTGTAGTTATCTTCACATTCAGAACTCTGGGTTTATATTAATCTTTCACATCCATGTAGTGTTCACTGGACATAAAAAGAAAAACAGGTGCATGTGAGATAATGTTGGAAGTTTTTGTTCCCATAATCCTATCTCACAAACTTTCTGTCTTATGAAGAGATTTTGTAGGAGGTACTGTAGGAGGTAACATTTGGGCAGGAGGGAGGGGAATTCTATGAGTTACCATCACAATGTGCAAGGACATATCATTAATGGGTGTTGTTAAGAACGCAATGAAACCAAGGCGGAGGGCTTAAATAAGTCAAAGAAGGGTTTATTAGAGTCAAGTTACAAGTCTATCTGCTTTAAGGGTTTTGTCAGTCAATAAAAATAGTCGTCCATTCCTGCCCTGAGATATTATTATAAGCAGAGAGAATCTCTCAATATTCTTTTTTTCCTCTATTCTTCATGTGTGCATGTGATGTCCTGAATTATTGTAAGATCAGTCATAGTCAAAGATGTGGTCACTGAAATGGAAAATCGAATTCTTTCATCGGCCCTAGTTCCCTATGTTCTGCAACCTGCACTCTCCATCGATGCTCTTCTAGGTGGCCACATACAGTAGCGCTCCCACATCAACATACCCACACAGTGGATTAGTTATTATAGAAAAATATCATGTCTCACCAGACCATCTATTAACAGGTTGGTAGAGGTATCTACCCTTCACCAAGGGGTCATGCCATCCTTAGTTCAAGTATTTACCTTGTCAATAGAAGAAGATTTAACCACTGAAAACACTTGACAAAATATAAAAAAATGAAAACACCCCACCCAAAAAAAGAAGAAATACACACAAAAACAATGTGATGTAGATCTTCATTATCTCTCTCTTTTAAAGTTAATTGCTTTGCTAATTTTGATGCTTAATTTGATCTAGAAGAAGAAAATCTAGGTTCCAGGGATGTTTGAAACATTGTTGGTTACTAAATTTATTATCTTCTTATGGCAAATATGTTAACCTTGCTGTTTAAATCAGGTGGTCGAAATTGCAAGGGATAATTTGGAGGCTGACACATCAACGTATCATTGCAAGTATGTTCATTAGTATGGTTTTCTGTTAGTTCATAGTGATCAAAGCACAGGGTACACATCTACATTAATTACCATTCTTTTTCTCTTTTTCTCTATTTCAGCGTTGTACGCCAACTGCCACTTGACACCATAGATCCATCCTTGGCCATTGGGTTTTACTGTCGAGATAGAGGTCAGTTATTTTTCATCACATTGGTTGGTATATTCATGTTTTTCCCCAATTGCAGGGCTAGGCATAGAATTGCATTCCTTACTAGAATTTTATTTCCTATGATGGCCCTCAGATGACTTTGAACGATTCTGTGCAAGAGCTTCTGAGCTTGCAGACAAGTCTGGTGGGGCACCACTTTTCACAGTTGCTCAATCTCTTAAACCTGCAAAACTAGTGCACAAGGACATCATAGTTGATAATTCAGGTGAAAGTGGGAATAGTGGAATTAAGAATGCCTCTGAATTGGATAACTCTTCCAGTTATGATCATGTATCCCTTGATGATGACTGGCAACTCTTATAAGGAAGAATTCATCGGGTGCAGAATGAAACTCAAAATGCATACAGGTTTTCTGTCGTGTGAATGATTGATTTTATTCTATCTTGGGCCATGTAAATAAACAAATATTGGGTCCCTTGTCATTTGTTATTCATTTATGTTGTGATAAGCTGAAGCTGGTGGTGGTTATTAGTTTATGAACATAACATGTTCACTCTTAAGTTCATCTGCGGAAGATGGATCTACCTTCACCAAAGGAAATATATGTTTATTTTTTATGGTGGGTTATATACAATTGTTTTTCAATTTGGTTGTGTATTGTTTTATCTTCATTTTTATTTTATGTTGGACAGACTAGAAAAAAGTCATGAAAAGAAACCCAATGTACTATAAGGGTTAGAGTAGGAAGGGAGTGTTGGAGTAGGAAGGGAAAGCAGTCGATTTACTCTTAGGACCAGTTTGGCCATGAGTCAAGGTTTTGGGGGATTGTGTCCTAGTTTTAGGGTTGGTTTGACAAGGAAAAAAGTGTTGGGATAAGGGATAATTATGGGGATAAATGAGTAGGAGGATAACTTATTCCTATTTGGTATAAAAAATAATTGGGATAAACTGTGGACAATTGTTCCGATTTTGAAATAAAAATGAGGATATTTTGTTCCTTGGTTTTTTAACACAACTGAATTTGACTTTTCACCTAAAGGCTGGAATAACATTTATCCTAGTTTTTATCCCTTAAATATGAACAAAATTGATAAAAAAAAAATTTATCAACAAAATTGATAAAAAAAAAATTTATCTCCTAAAATTAGGGTAATTTATCCTCAAAATTTTATCCCCTTGTCAAACTAGTTCTTAAATGATGAAAAAATCTATTAAATTTGTTCATATTTATATTTATCAAAATTATGACAAAAAACTGGGATCTAACTTTTAGATGAAACAAAATATCCCTATTTTCATTTTAAAATTGGGACAATTATATGCGGTCCTGATTATTTTTTATATCAAATATGGATAATCTGTTATTCCACTCACTTATTCCCTTAATTACCTTGTATCCCACTACTTATCCCTTCGTCAAACTAGTCCTTACGGTTAGAGTAAGAAGGAAAGTAATGGTAATCGATTGCTTTCTCTTCCTAGTTGGGTACATGTCACTCTTCTATTGAGTACTAATAGTACTGATCAAACTCAAGCATAACTGGATCCAATAGGAGAGTGACATATACTCAACAATTGATTATGCAATTCTATTAATAGGTTGTGCAGTTTGATTACTAATAGTAATCAGGTTTGATTGGATCTGGACGGTAGCAGCACTTCAAATCAGATGACCAACAAATGCATTGCTTGGCCTGTACTCTATGGTGCAACGAATGATTCGATGGATGAAAATTGTAGGGGTGCAACTCGGGCGGGCTGGGTCGGGTTCGGGTCTGGTTCGACATTAACCCGCATTGCAGAGAGTCCAACCCGAACCCGAGTCTGAACCCGGCCTCATCCCGAAGGGTTCAACCCGAACCCGAACCCGATCTCAACCCGCGGGTTTGGGTCGGGTTCGGGTTGAATTCGGGTTCGGTTGGGTTTGGGTTGCGTTCGGGTTGAATTCGGGCTCAAGTCAGGTTCGGGTCGGGTCGGGTCGGGTCGGGTCGGGTCGGGTTTAACACCTAAAATATCATACAAAATATTTAATAAACAACAAAACAAACTCTAATTAATTATTAATTAAATCTTATATACAAATAATTAAAAGTGAATATCTATAATAATTAACCCAAACACAACAAACATAATGATACTCTAATTTGTGTAATTGTTTATTATGTTTTAGGAATTTAGGGTTTTAGATATATGTATGTTGTTATGGCAGTATAATATTTGTTAACCTGGGGGGGTCGGGTTCGGGTTGAACCCGCGGGTTGAACCCCCCAACCCGAACCCAACCCGAATTGGGTTCGGGTTGGTTCGGGTTCGGGTCGGGTTGAACCCGACGCCAAAAAACTCCAACCCGAACCCGCCCACGAGTCGGGTTGGGTCGGGTTCAACCCGCCCAAGTTGCACCCCTAGAAAATTGCAGACTTGGGGGCTAGATGATGATATCTGTGGCAGTGGCTGTTGAAAGCACCCCGTGCAGCTACAGTTAATCGCAACCCTTCATTTAAATGACAGTCATTTCCTTTAAATGTGTTTAAAATGCATAAACTGTAATTAATTCGGTTAGATTGTCACAGATATCCTTTCCAACAGTAACAGAATTTTCAAACGTTGTAAACACATCCTATTCCACATTATAAGATTTGGAAGATTTCAAAGTACTAGACAAAATTTAAATAAACTTTGTCCAAAAAATAATTAATTCACGAGAAATTCTATTTTCAAAAATCTCTCCTCAGAAATTTCAGTTTTTTTTAAAAAAATTCAATTTTTAGTTACAAACAATGTTAAAAAGATATTCTTAGAAATCTAACAATGATATAAATGAAATTTTATATTTTAAATTAAAGACCCATATTTTAGCCAACAAAAAATATACCTAGAGAGTGCCTTTTGTAATATCATCTATATCATTTTTTAAGGTTTAAAATGATGCAATTCTTTTTCTGATAGAGCCATTCTTAGACGCTGCATCGGAACTGCTTGTCCACATCATTAACATCCATAAAAGAATCTCCAAAATCCCCTGCCAAAATCCCCTGCCTTTTGTGTATTAATTTTACTACAGGCCGGGAAAAAAAATATACAACTGTATCGAAAACAAAACTTACCAAAAACCAAAAGAAAACATCTAAAATATCAAAAGTAAAGTTTTCTTCCCAATAAACGAGATACATGAATAAATATAAACTTTTAAAGTGGGATGAGTCTCGCTAAATTTAGAGAGTTGGACTTTCAAGTGATCCGGTGTAAGCCAATTGAGATCAGAGGAAATGGAGACAAGAAAATGGAGAGAGTGGTGCCACACTGCTTTGAAGACCCTCTTTTGGTGTGCTTGCACTGATTGGGAGGGCTTGCGAGAATCATATCGGATGTCAAAGATATGGATCGTGGGATCTGCAGAGCCAGATGTTATGTAGAAACCATCAGGAGACCATGCCTGATTTATCAGAGCTGACTGTGACTCACTGCTTTCTTGTTTCCAACCAAATGCATGAATTTCAGTCTTTCTTAACCGGATATCAAACAGTCGAAGCTGCCTTTCAGGAACCCTGACAAACAAGAAATTTCAACCATCTCACTCAATATGTCAAGAAGGACCACCAGATAAAAAAAGTAAATTCCTTCATGTTAAATTCCATTTTCAACCAACCATTTGTGTCTATCATGTTAAAGTCACATGTATTTTGCTTGTCTTGTAAGCTACTGAGAAGTGAGAAATTAAGATGTCTGTCAGACCACCTGGGAGATCTTTCAAAATATTTCCATGTCTCTGGGCTTGACAAATTATAAGTAACGAGGCATATATATACCATATAATTTATACATTCATCGATAAGCACATCATGTTTAGGAAGGAAGTTTATTGGATGAATACCAAAAGAAAAAAAAAATCTATAAACATGAAAGTACTGGTTAATTTTATAATGCAACAAGGGATATTTGATGATATATATAGTAAGAGCACTCATGCAGTTTGCACCATAAATAGATTAATTATTGGATTAATACCAAACAAAAAATTATAAGCATGAAGGTGCTGATTAATATTATCATGCAAAAGGATATTTGATGATATGAATCATAAGAGCACTTACGCAGTTTGCACCATAAATAGATTAAAATCACATGGGTTCGGCAGAACACTCATGCATTTGCTTTCAATTTGATGCTTGTACTCAGCTCTTCCTGCCAGCACGTCAAATCCAACGATTCTTTTATCTGCACCAACAGAGACAATCATCTGTTTGTGCTGCAATCCAGCAATCCCCATGACAGCAGAAGAATGCAAATTCCTGTGAATAGTCTTTGGTTTCCAAGAGCTCTCATCTTCTTTCTCATGCCATAGTATCACAGCATGGTCACTCCCCCCGGTTGTGAAACACAGGTCATCCCATGGCATGAAAACTATATTGTTTATAATGCCCTTGGCATGAGGCTTTTCTTCTAGGAAAGTAACCCTTTTCTGTTACCATAAATCATCAATAAAAAAACAAGTTAACAAACAGAAATGACATCCTTTCCCAACACAGAAATGCAAGCATTTGTATGTCTATCTCCATATAATCGTGTATTATGCATGACCTTTAAACCATGCATGAGGTAAACATTTTAGTGGACTTGCTTTCTACAAAGTACATGCTATTTGCAAAGCATATGCAAACTAGTATATCTTGATGCATCTGAATATCAAAGATCTATCCTTTCAACTGAAGAAAGCTCGCAGAGAGCTTATGCTCATGGTGTGACATTTAATAAATGTGAGTCGTTCACAATCGGAATCAACATTTTCTTCAGATTTCAAACACTGGTCAAGAATAGAATATCTAATACAAATGTTCTTTGTGAAGGACACAATAACAATTCATTTTATTAGTTTATTCTTTGAATTACACAAATGTCAAGGTGGTGGTGGACAAGTGGACTTCCCAAAACATCAACCATCAGAGGATAACTCTAATTAATTCCACTGCACTGCAGAATTCCAGTGAGTTCAAATGCATTAAATTTTCATATCCCATCTTTTCCCTCTCTTTTCCCATATGTATTTGTTTCCTTTCAATTCTTTGTTTCAAGTATCGTGACTGCTTTGTATAAAGAGCATCTAAAGAATCACATATGAAATTTATACAAGTGCTGCAACCAAAAATATATTTTATACCTCACGTGATGAATTAAAATTCAAAATTGAGATCTGAGAATCACCACCATCAGCACTATAAGCTGCAAATAGGCGATCTCCATCAGGATGCCAGGTCAGGTCTTCTGGCCATCTTCGTTGTTTTGGGGATACACAATCTGTTGTACTAAGTACGGAGGCACCAGACCTGCACAAGCAATCAACAAATCTTATGAACAATTGAATGAACATCAATCTAAATCAAGAAGTTTCCAGTTAATATTTCAATAAGAAAATCAAATCAAGGAGATCAATCAATCATATTACAATCAGAATATAGTAGAAAAGCTGAAATTCCCATCAGATGCCCTTTCTTATTGAAAATCTAAAATTCAAGAATCAGACACCAACCTAAAAATGTGTGTCAAAAGTTCATTAGCTCAGCCTCTATGAATAGAGCTGAGAAAATAAAATTAGTTAGAATTCACTACCTAGCTTGATTAGATCTTATTCGAGTCCATCACTTCCTCCAATTAATTCCATGCAGTCAAGAGAGACTGGTCTATGGTAATTAATGTACTACTTCCCCTGTTCTCAAAAGCAACCAGTTTAAACAGTAGCACCAGAACCCGTATTGGTGGCTGTAAAATAGAAAGTCAACGTAAAGCTTCCATGTTGACCCTCAGAACAGAAGAATGTCATCCACTGTTATTTTCCAATGAGTAGCTCGCATTTGTTACCCACTTCCTAAAAAATTGTAATCTCACACCATATGAAATTGATTGAATATGTTACGTTTAGTCAAAATGATTAAGACTATAAAGAAAGTGTGAACAATAAATTTAATGACATGGATTTTATGTTTTTGATATTGATGAAACTTCATCTTAATGAGATAGCAAACTCTCAATCATTTGAGGTTTGACATATAGGGGTTTATTGAGGTCTAGTTTGTCATGAACGGTCTCATTTTTGTTTTGAAATGACTTACGTTACCCTAAAAGAACTCTGAAAATAGTTTATCAACAATCAAAAGTGGAAAAGATCTTTTAGAACATCAACTACGATGCGCCAAACACCAAATTTGATTTTTGATTTTTGATTTTCAAGAGAACTACAGATTATCTTCCAAGAAGTTCAAATTCATGTGAAATAGATTCCTCATACACATAGGACTCGACTATATCAGAAAGTTCACTTCTCAAAACTGCAAAAGTTGTAATTCTGTTCTTCATTCCTGTCTAATAAGAACCTCAACCAGCAGCCAGTTAAGAACCTGGCCATAAGGAATACATCTCACACCATTAAAACACAATAAAAGAAAAAGACAATAAACAAATGGTTTTGCACTAAACACACAAGAATTTCTACCAAATACCATGAACCCTCATTTCTTTCCATCCTTTTCTCAAAGAGGGTTTTGATTTCTGCCAAGGAGAAGAAGTCCACATACAAGTTTACACACAATCTCTGTCAATAAAACTGTGCATCCATCCTTTACTCTTCATTTCTGAAGGACAATACCGTCAACAGTAAGTTATAAATTCGTTTTTTTTTTAAAACACAAGTCCTAAATTCCTCAATCAGTTACCTTTGAAGTTGAACTTCAAGAAACCAGGCAGTCGCATTGGTTATCTATGGCCATCAAAACCACTGATACGGTTTCATTAATATACAAATTATAAAACCGAATATAGTGTCAAATAATTTTAACTTCTGCATTTATTCCCTCGCTTTAATGAAAAATATCCTCCCCATGTAACCTGCAAAACCTTCATATATATGGCTATCCATTTCTTCCAAGAACACATAGATACTGAGGGTGGTCTGCACTTATATAAGATATCTAAAGGCTTCACTAAGTGCCTCCTCCCTGAGAATCACCCGCATTTGATGAATCAAGTTGAGCTCCAAATTGAGACTGCGCATACTGAAACACATTGATAATAGGCTATGTGAGCTAGTGAGAGACAATCTATCTGTGGCTCTGTGCACACAAGGCAGTTGTAGCACCGAATTGTCCAAATATACAGATTTTCTTGCTTAAGGAGTTTTATCTTTTTAACAGTGACCTTTGCGTTGGTGACATTTGTTACTCTCCTGCTACATTAATTATTCATTAGAATGATGAATAAACAAGAGCCTGAGTTAATTGAGTAAAGCTTTAATTAAAAACTATATAAATATTGACCAAGGCAGGCTTATAAATCCAGCAGCATCCTCTATAGTATAATAAACATCTTATAGCACAATTTGCTACACATAATGCTGAAATAAGCAAACAATGACCGAGGACAGTACCCTTTGGACTGGAGTTTCCATAAGTTCACTATTCCATCCAAAGCACTGCAAAATTTAGACCACAGCAGATACAAATCAGATTCAGTATAATATGGATGATGTAAAAAGTATGAATTGTGAACTACGTTGCTCAGTCAATATTAACAAGAAATTTAAAAAAAAAACACCAAAGACTCGGACAGCAAAAAGATATAAATAAATACAAGCAATAACTTTATCTACAAGCAATCAAATCCAATATCTCTTGATTTTTTATTTTATTTTTGAACTATACCAATTAGAAACAATGCCAACAAATGTGCTGATAAGTAAAAACGAGATAATATAAATTCACACACCATTTCATTCTTCCAACATTAGCATAGCATGTTTCTTATTTTCAGCAGTTGCCAATAAGTCGGAAATTAAGAAGACATGAGCAACCACAGATTACCACTAAAAAAGAAAAGAAAACTAATTTGTATTAGATGTGATCCTGTTTTTAAGTTTATGATCTGCAGATCTGCATTATGCACTTCAATAGAGAGCTTCATATTCTTTATGAATTTATGGCATATGTAATTTACTCCTAAGCTTCCTCTAATACATTCACTCAGTCTTACCTTTCACACATTTTCTACACACACCATTGACATGTTGTCTTCTAACTGTACTATACAGCTTGTCTACATTGCTCAATGGTGAATGGATTTGACGACAGTTTCTCCACGTTGGAGGGCATGTGGGAAACCGGAAGGAAGATGCGAGAGAGAGGGGATCATAGTGTCAAAGCCAAGATATGTGGTAATCTGCGGTGGTTGCGTGGGCCTTGTGGGAAGTGCGGAATTTCGGGGCATACAATTCTATGTGGAAAATATGTGGTAGATGGTGGTAAGTCTTTTGAAAGAATGGGGGCCTCTGCTGTGCAGGGTTGAGCAAAGCGTTGTACACAAGCGGGAAATTCCTAATTGAGAAGTAGGCATCATGTAATTCGGGGAATTAGGGGGAGATGGTAGATAATTCTCCTACTATGCAAGGCTTCCAATGGGTTGGTGATGGTTTTCTCACTCTTTTTGTATGATTTGGGCATTCCCTTTGATACTAATATAATCAATGACTGAAAGCTTATCATTTTCATCCAAAAAAAAAAATTCCTTTTAATTTTGGTTGGTAGTCAGAAACCACATAAAAGGCATACTTACTTATTGTTGAACATAAGCATACTTGGTTGTTGTTCAAGAATATAACATAGATAAGGATTCCCAACTGAAAATAAAAAAAAATGACAACTTGTACCTCGTCACAAAAAGCTTGTCATTAATTGGATTCAGAGCAAGGGTTCTCAGCTTTCTTTTGTGATGACTACTTATGTGCATACTAGGGTGGAAAAGAACTAAGCGAGGTGAGGAATGTGTACGGATGCTGGAAATCAAGTCTGTATGCTCCTTGCGCCCTGCAACTCAAGAGACCAGTGTGATGCCGTTATGTACCACTTGGGAAAGCCAATTGCAGAAAGTACCATCACTTAGGACCAATGAATAATTGAGCTACATCCAAGAGAGTTAAAGAAACATCTCTAGCCAAAGAAATAATTGAAAGAGAAATCACTACCAAGTTTCCTTTTCCGATCTTTATCCTGGACTTTGATGGCTTGTGGTCTGCCAGATGTGTCTCATTTTTTCAGTTGGGCAACATGACTGGAATGAGAAGGCAATGACGCTCTGTTCACGTTTTCAATGGGATTCGATGGCCTAAGACCGTCGGATTGCTCAGTTTTGGGTTCCACCAATTGCGCAGAGACCTTGGGCCTTACGGCAGGAATAAGGAGTCGAGGCTTGGTCTGAGCCTGTGATCTCGAATGGCCTTCATCAGCAACATGAAGGGGGCTTGCTGACCTACGTTCTGATTTCACATTTACAGAACCATCAGTGACAGGCTGGGCCTCATCGGATAGGGAGCCATTAGAGACAGGCCGGGCCATATTGGATGCTGAACGAAGACGAGCCAGCTTAGACTGTGAATCATTCAATTTCTTCTCAGCTTCTGCCACCTGCACAAATATAGTAAAAAAAATAACAATAGAGATTCTTTATAACTGGTTGAACAGGACAGGGCATATGCAAGAAAATAGTTTGTATAACGAAAAATGGGATCCTAACAATAACATGATAACGGGAAGAGCACCTGGGACTGATAGTAGGTGGCCCTGAGGCGGAGATGTTGGACCTCCTTAAGGGGTGTTCGATCAAGGCAACCAGTGCCTCTTCCTGCTCCTCCAAGGAGCATCCACCGCCTCCATTCATGTCTGATTCATCCTCTTCCACCTTCGGCTTCTTCCAGGCCTTGTTCATGTTGTCGTCCATCGTCCACTCCTTAAAAGCATAAGTAGAAAATCGATCTATCGATCCAACGAATCCCCCCACGACGAAGAGCAAGCCAGTTCAAGGGGCAGGCCGGCGGAGATTTGGGTCCAAAATATTAGGGTTAACTATAAATATAATTGAAGGGCGGGAAGGGATTTCACAAGGCCGCCTCCCCAAAAGAGCATGGACGGTCGCATACTCGCATATGCTTCCCTTCCCGAATTTATAGGTGGTGGTTTATAATTTTTCTTTAAAAAATATTATTTTTTTGGAAGAGTTTATTTATACGTATTAAAATGCAAAATCTCAGCAAATATCACGTTCGATTCACGCTGCTACAAATCATTCAATCAGTGTCACAGGCACTATATATGTAAAATAATGCATCATTATACATATGACTCCCATTGATAATGGTCGATGCACCGACTTCCATCCATTCTCAACTAAAATTTCACCACAAGAGCATGACAAAGCACCGTCTCTTACGATCTACAGAAACGAAAAATCCAATCCCGTTCCCATAAATAAAGAACAGTTCCTACATCAAATGCCATGATATCAATAACCACGCAAGGCTGGCCCGACTGAGGCCACCGAGGCAACTATCTATGACCCTCCTAAGAAGGGTCTCAAAATCTAAAATATATTTATTTGTATATTAAACATTTTTATATAAATTTATTTTTTTAAAAATTTAAACATATCCATTCATCTACTTATTTCTTTTATTTTTTAAAAAATTTATCCATATTTTTTATTCCTATTTTATAGGATTGTAAAAAAAAAAATATTTTAACAACTAATCACTTGATTTATTTTAAGGATTTTTTATTCTTTTTTCT
Organism: Acorus calamus; assembly: GCA_030737845.1. Taxonomy (NCBI): domain Eukaryota; kingdom Viridiplantae; phylum Streptophyta; class Magnoliopsida; order Acorales; family Acoraceae; genus Acorus; species Acorus calamus. Next base: position 8,294,005 of record CM060879.1, read on the forward strand.
GAAGAGAAAAAAAAAAGTTTTTCTTTTTAAATACGGTTTAGATTTTCAATTTTTTCTTTTTGAGTTTTTAAGTCCCCATACACTATAGAATTTAGTGATCGATCCCTCACTTTTTCATATTTTGGTTTTAGTCCTCAGATTTAAAGATATATTCCTTTTTAGTCCCTAGAAATAACATTTTCCTAAATTATTTAGTTTTCTTTTTAGTCCCTGAGAGGGACTAAAAGGGAACATATTCTTTAAATCTAGGGACTAAAACCAAAATATGAAGAAGTAAGAGATCAATCACTAAATTCTATAGTTTATGAAGACTTAAAAATAAAAAACCCTTTTTTTTTTGTTTTGTTTTTGTTTTTATTTTATTTTTTATTTTTTTGAAACATAAGTTTTTTAAATTTGTTATTCTTCATTTTTTATTAGACATTTTCATTTTAACATTGTAGAAAACTTTTTTTTACATTCATTTTTTTTAATGTAAATGTATTAGGGCCCCATTTTATAAGTTGGCCTAGGGCCCCATCTAAATTCACTAATCTCAGGACCGGCCCTGTAACCACGATCTGGAAATTGGAGATGTACATTCCAATATTCAATGTCATGTTCGAACCACATGCTTTTTAAACAAATCATACAATAAGGTATAGGCTTCCATCGTGATTGAATCATAAACAAACTTGTATTCACGACTTATGATGCTTCAGTTTGATGGATGATATATCGGTTCATATCGAGTTCTCTACAGCTTGCGAATGATATGCACGACGTCGCAGTTGAGATTTCGATGTAGGCTGCTGCAGAAAGATTTTTGTGGGGTCACTTAGATCCACATAACTGCATGAAAAAGAGAAGTCGCAACTCATAAGCAGCAAAGAATTTAATCACACATGGCAATATTCAAACTGCACTGCAACCATTGATCACAGATAATCATACAGGAAAAAAATTGAATGCATGAATACTTACGCTTGTCTCATCATCTCCTCCACTGGAGTTTGAACCGCCTGCAGTGGGTCCACGCAAGGTGTGGAATCCGGAACAGGAGCGGAGCGAGCAAAGTGTTGGCTGTATTGTCTCATTGATGCAATCAAATTCACAAAGAGGGGAATGAAGGTTCCACAACCACCTTCCTTGAACAAGATCTTGAATGAGTGAGTGGAATACAGTGCCCTGGGCTGGCCTTCTGGCACCACCTGACATCGTAATTTTGGGTCTCATGTAAATAATTTTTAAGAATATATAGAAATTTTACTAAGTAACATATACAAAAATTAGTAGTCAAAATCATCATATACACTCTTGTACTTATAGGCCACACTAGTCCTGATAGGTTGTTGCAGAAAAAGATTGGTTGATTTAATTTTTCATCGCGGATGTAAAGCTGTAAGAAACACCAAACGTAGTGAGGTAAGATATCAAGGCAGGCAACTGTTATAAATGGTTCCTGGTGATAAGGAGCCAGTCTGACAACTTAATAAGTGATCACACGACATCTCAATGAAGAAATATTTAAAAAAATATGGTGCAGATAACTTATAGCACAATAATTTACAACAGTTAGAATGACATAAATAAGAATGAATATCAAATTATGCCTCTTTCTTCAGCAGTATTACATATATAATGCAATGGAAGAATGAGGAATACATGTGCAAAATGCATATACATTCACATCTAAAACAAGTTATATGGGAACGACAAGTAGGATATGCCTACCAGAGCAACAAAAAACATAACGATGTCATATACCAATGGTAAAAACAAATTTTTGTTTATTTAAAGGAACTTTTAGAACTGTTATGTGCTAATGATGTCAAATACCAATGGTAAAACAACTAAAAAAGGGAACTCTTATGCTAGACATAATAGAGAATGCGTGGCTAGTTATGCTACATTTTAACACGTGGAATTTTGCTGGAAGATATACTCCACGGCACATGAACAGCAGGCAATAAGAAAACATATAATGAAATACATATAGAGATAGAAAGTAAGTGTTGCACACCTGCTGACACTCCACATGCAAATAAATACTCTTTCCTAATCCTACTATTGTCCACAATAATACTATATAATCATCTCAATGCAATGAGGCACTAATTAAAATTTAAGCAATCCTAACCATTTAAAAATTTTCCTGCCTCCCCAATCCCATAATCATAAGCACAAAGCTTCATTGACATGCAAAAATAAATTGTGATTTTCCAACAACATAGGTAGAAACAAAACCTCCATGTGTAAGCTATGCAACAAGAATATGAAATTTAAAAAATCAAGTCAAGGTAAGGATCGAAGCCTATACCAAGGACATATCAAAGGCCACAAAGTTACCAACTGCCTTACTAGCCACGAACACCATTCGTACATTTGACAAGTAAACAATCCCTTTTACTTAGACATGACCAGCTCTGAAGAAAAAATGCATGAGAGAGAGAGAGAGAGAGAGAGAGGATGGTAAACAATTTAATTGAAACTAGCAAAGGGAAAATCTAAACTTGTACAGTGTAATAGAATACCCAATAAACTCATTCCAATGAAAACACCATGCTACATCAAGCGTGCTGAGAAAAATAATACAGTGTACTGATTTACACTATTTTCTTCATGCCATGTTTCATAACCAAGGTTTCCAATCTAAAAATGTTACAACTTACAGGTGTAAATTAATAACTTTTTGATACAAAGAAACAAATTATTTCATAGAGTGCAAACAATGCGATGAATGTGAAGCCAACAACAGCAACAAAGAAAAAATAATGACAATATTCAAGATGAATGTCAATAAGTAATGAGAGAAAATGTGATAAAAATACAACATCCAACTCAAATATTATACAATCAAGAAAATTTCAAACTTCAGTAAGCAGAGATCAACATTGGGTTTGTAAATGTTGACTTAATAATCACTATAAAATGGATTTCCTTACATTTCATAGCCATAAAAACTGAGTAATGGCCCTTGTAGTTTCTTATACATTAATACTAGATAAGTCGATTGATTGACCAATGTCCATAGTCATTCATCATAATACAGAAATGTGATACACAACCCAACCACTCAAAAAAAGAATTGAAAGACCACTGAAAGATTGTTAGATACCATCTCCATCAGTAAAAGCAACAAAAGGTTTTTTTTTCTTCTGATGGCCAATTTAACTTTGCTTATTTGTGGCATCCTCATTCATGCCCAACAGGCAATAAGATTGGAGATTCTTAGAGAAAATCCATACAAGGACACCTGTTCGATGCATTTGATAACCTCATATGAAATGTCACATTTTGAACAAACACAAAAATATTATCCTATCTGCTCCCAATCGATTCCTACCTTGAAAAAACTCAAAAATATCATTCTTGAACTCTATCCCATCTCAGTATCATATGGATGTCGAATTGAGAAGCGCATGAACAGGCGAGAACATCCAAAACATCAAATCAATAAAAATATATATTAAATGCAAATGAATAATTTGGGAAAACAAACAAAATAATGCATAGTAGATGAAGAGGAAGAAGAAGAAAAAAAAAAGAAAGGTGGAGAGACTGACTGGACTCGGGGATTTTGTCGACCTCGAACTCAACGCCATCCCTGGCGAGTACAAACATCTCCCCCACGAATGCCACGGGCATGCCGTTCCCGTACAGCGGTTGATTCAGCGCCATTATCACAACCAACCGCACGAAACGAATATTAATTTTGAGAGAGAGAAGAGGAGGTTCCCGCGATTTCAGTTTGGGAAAGTAAATATAGGTAGGGTCGTAGGGAAGACCCGAGTAGGTTCCAGAATTTTTTATTTTTTTTAATTTTTTCTAACTCTTATTTGTTGCGAGATCGAACTAGATAGAGGAGAGAAACGCTGCCCCCCTTCACGGCTTCACTCGGTGTGTTGTTTTCTTTGTTGTGAACCCAATTTTCTTTAATCGGAAGCCCATTAAAAGGATGGGCCCACATCGTTTTTTATGAAATGTCTAGACAGATACGATATTATGAGTTACGCAAACACTGATTTGGGTGGGATACCAAAAAAAGGACCAACAACAGTAGCAGCCTCAGGAGAACTAGTGGGTTGTAAATGATCGCACATATTGCATGCATACATTTATAAAAAAATGTGAAAATTTTCTATCAATGTATGTCTCGTTAATGTGAGCATATGCTTCGATGATTTTCTATCGATGCATATAAAACTAAAATTTGATTTAAAAAAAATTGTGTGTAACGGGCTAACAACACTTATCATGGGGTACAATGAGCAAAAAACTGATTTGGGTGGAATATCCAAAAAGAACTAGTAATAGTAGCACCCGAGGCTAGGGGTGGTAAACGAGTCAAACGAGCCGAGCTTTGACATATTCAAGCTCGGCTCGTTTATAAACAAGTCGAGTCGAGCCGAGCTCACGAGCCTCAACGAGGCTAGCGTTCTTCTTCATTTTAGGATTTTTAGAGATTGAAAATAAAATTTTAACCTAAATGAGCCAAGTTCGTGAGCCGAAATGAGCAGAACATTGTATTAATTTAATGTTCTAATTTTATAAAGGAGTTTAGTCAAACTTCAACTAAGTTTTTTATAACACAAAGGAGTCAAGTTTGAACACAAAATGAAGCTCGATCCAGGTCCCAAGCCTAACCGAGCTTTAAAAATTGTTCAAGCTCGCGCTCATTTGTCTAATTGAACGAGCCTAAACGAGCTCAAATCGAGTGGAGCCCAAGCCAAGCCCGAGCGGCTTGATTCATTTACCAGCCCTAGCCGAGGCCAGTATGAGTAGCAGCAGCCTCCCAGGAGAATTAGCGGGTTGGATAGGATCGCTTTCTTTCCAGGCCCAATGGTCCGCCCGGTTACTGATGAATATCCCCTACAACGTTATGAGGTAGTGTGGATGACCCGCAATGAGGCGATCCTTCGAGAGACTCGTCCCTACTAAGAAAATATGTGGGAAATGTTCCACACATATCTCCAAAATTGGGGTCGATGCATTGCAATGGCGGAGGAAATATCATTCGCAATGGTCGATTATGTATTTAAGCCTTTTCTTCCCAGGAGTAGGATGTCCGTGTGGGGGGGCTACTCTTTCTGTTGTTTTATTTTATTTTTATCTCTTTTATTCCTCTCTTACCCTTCCCTACCTTGTTCAGAGTTTGTATTTTTTATATTAAGAAATGGAATCGGATGGTAAACATTTACCTATAATTCAAAAAAAAATAAAAAAATAAAAAAAAACGTTATGAGGTAGTGGTAGTATTAATATAATATAATAATATAATATAAAAGACGTCTCCTTCGATAATGTAAAATTGATCCGTGTTTTCACTGTAGATTGGTCGAGTTCATTCGCTCCACGCAACTCGAATGCCCGGAAAGGAAAGCAGCAGCACAGGACACAGATACACATTGAATAACACGTTGTTATAGGAGGAGGAAGAGGGGAGGGTGATTGTGGGGGAGATGGCAACTGGGGCGTTGTTAATTGGCTCTCATCATCATCTGAGCCCGCACCGGAGTTCTTCACTCTGGCTGCCCAAGGTGAACCTGCACTCCAACAACAACGTCCATGGCTGTTTCGTTTCCTGTCTGCAGAGTCGTCCAACTCGCAGGGTTGCTGCGGTGTATTCAGACGGTGATACCGGCAGCAAACCACGACCCCGCAGCACAAGCAATCCCGATGCCACAGGCATCCAGCTTTATAACGACATCGAGAGGTATTACTATTCAACATCAGGAGCCCCTCGATTCCTCTTCTTCTTCTTCTTCTTCTTCTTCTTCTTCTTCTTCTTCTTATCCTTGCTCTTATCATTACAAACTGTTCGTCATCATCGCCTTGCAGATTAATCACCGAGACCGCAAGGCAATCGCAAGGTGGTTGGGATTCTTCTGGAGATTGGAGGGAAATCGAGGTGTCCCTTTCTATCAGACTGTTTTTTTGCTGCTGATTAGATGCTTGCAATAGAATGATTAACTAGGCATCTGGTAGAAAAAAATGTCCATGGGATGCCCTTTTGTGGAATTTAAAACCAATGATTTTCAGTTAGGCATGCCAAACTGCTGTTATCAATGCAAAAGGAACCGTCTGATTCAGATGATAGATTTTGATTGATATTCAGAAACTTTTGCATCAAGAATACACGGAATTGGAAGCAATCAAATAATCATAAGCTAGGCTAAAGGATATAGGCATCTCAAATTTTTGTAGCATGAGTCTTGGTCTCACTCTTCATATGAATTTGATGTTTGCAACTCTAGTTACTCTCTTTTTCTTCTTCTTCTTCCTTTTTTTTTCTCTGTAAGGCTACTTAAATTGATTTGTTTTGGGCATTTGACACTTATCTTAGGGTTCATGGGTCTTGCAACCAAGAAACACCGAGCCAGTATCTGTTGTTCATTTTGTTGGTGGTATTTTTGTTGGAGCTGCTCCTCAGCTCACCTATCGTTTGTTCCTTGAACGACTTTCAGACAAGTGAGTGTTTCTGTACTTGCCTTTGCTTATGATTTCCTTCAATATATAAATAATAACAAGAGAATGTACATGTGATTTACTTTATTTTATTTTTAAGAAAGGTAGACTCTTGCCATCATCACTTTCATTTTGCTTTTGTTATGTTTTATTTGCTTTTGTTATGTTGATACATGGGAGTAAAAAAACTTGTTGGTTCAGTTTGGCTTATTCGGTGGAGCTGCATCTAAGATTTACTTGGATCTGAGTATGACCAAGTTCTTTCCAAGTTTCTGAATCAGACTAAATTACTGCTTTCTTGTATTTTGGATTGTTATATGTAATCTCTGAAATTTCTAACCAAAGCCCATCATCCTTCATAACTGGTATAAATCCATGTATTGAGATATCATTTCCACGTGGTGATAATTCAATGATGCTATGTAGTTAATCAGCAGTCTGATGCTGTATTTACCCCTTGGATCTTGTTCTCCTATCTTTTCTCTGGTCCAATCATCCTGTGTAAATGAGTATGATTGCATGAAATAAGTTGGAACATTGGACAAGGTTATTGGTGGGCATAATAAGAGGACAGCTATTTGAGATACTGCTAAATCTTTCCTTTATTCATAAATCTCCGCACACTGTAAGGTTCAGGTCATGACTGGGAAGTTTTTATGTTTAATGATATTATTATATGGATGACTCTCGGAAGTGGTGCAGGGAATGTTGCATTTTCTTGTAAGTGGCTCAATCCAGCAGAAAGATTACTTTATGACTTCCTTTTATAGATCTATTTGATTAATTTTTTGTTGAGACGAGGATGTCTCATCTAAGTCTTGACGGATAATTAAGAGCAAAGATGATTGTGAAATTAAAATGAAAGTATTGTTGGTAGATTTTACCACCAAGAGGTATGATTTGATCAATTTGTCACACAATGAGAGGATCAGATATTGTGCTAATAAAAAAAAATGTTAACATTGTAGATCACTTTAGCATGGGCTAAGAATGTGTTCCAGAGGAATCTGAATTAGTTGCCAGGCAACAGCATGGATTGGATGGGCTGTAAGATTCAAGGGATTTCTGTTTGACTGCTTTCTACTTATGAAAAAGTATAGATGAAGCGGGTTGGGGTGTGCTTCATGCAGCATCGTTGTGTACAAACATTGCTTAGTTCACATCATCATCTTCAACAATATTTCATTTATGTATGACCTGCTAACTTATTTTGGTTACTAATAGTGACTATCTCTACCATTCAGGGGCGTTCTGGTGATTGCCACTCCATTTGCTAGTGGATTTGATCACTTTCTTATTGCAGATGAAGTGCAATTTAAGTTCGATAGGTGTCTTCGTTTTCTACATGACAGCGTGAGTCTTCTATGGGATATGCTGTATTCAAAACTCATGTTGTTTGTCAAAAATGTTTCTTATATCGTGCTAATGAGTCTAGTTTGGCAGGTAAGTGGCCTTCCAACTTTTGGCATTGGTCATTCCTTGGGATCTTTAATCCACCTTTTAATTGGTACATCCTGTCTTATATTGCTTCTCCTCATCATGGTTGTAGTCAGTCACGAGTTTTTCATGGAAGTCTTTTCATGTTTTGGGCCTGTGTCATGTCAGGGTCAAGATATGCAGTGCAAAGAAGTGGGAATGTTCTGATGTCTTTCAACAACAAGGTACTTGATTTCTTGGTTATGCGTAATATCTTATTCGAGTAATCAGTCGGCCTAAATTTAAGAATTTGAAAGATAGAAAGCAAGACTAGGACCAAGACTACCATTATCTCAATGAGACTTTATTTTCCAGAGGCTTGTTCCATCCTCTTGTCTGCAAAAATAATTCCTGTTGTTGTTTAGAAGACGAATCAATTTACTGACGTACATAATTATTTAATAGTTTCATTCACTCTGTGCTACAAAATTATATGATCAATATCGATTGGAGAAGATGCTGTATCTTAGGGTGTTAAAATTTTGCTGACAGTTTTTTTTACTTTGCACATTGTAGGAGGCCAGTGTAGCTATCCCACTATTTTCCCCAGTAATAGTGCCAATGGCACAAAGTTTTGGTCCACTTCTCTCTCAGCTAACATCCTCTTCAACAATCCGCATGGGGGTAAGATTCTAGGCTATGTTCCTTGTCTTGCTACTATAAAAGGAAAAATAGATGAATGATGTCCTATTTCTTTTTGGACCCTGTTTATTGCTACTTATATCATCTTTGCATACTTGGTCTTTGATGAATAATTACAGGCTGAAATGGCCATGAAACAATTAGAGAACCTTAGTCCTCCAATTATGAGGCAAGTTCTACCTCTAATTGAGCAACTTCCTCCCTTGTATATGGATTTAGTCAGGGGTAGAGAAGATTTCATCCCAAAACCAGAAGAAACTCGTCGATTGGTATGTTTCATCTCTTTCCAATTTAATTGCACGCGCACACACACACTCTATATACAAACAGTCACACACACACGCATCCATACTTGCACAGGCATGCAGGTTTCAGTGATTTATGTCTGACTGAATGGGGAGAGAGGAGAGTGGATATAAATCCCTGTTCTTTAAATAAATTGACTTCTACTTTATTTATTTATTTTGCGTCTCTGAGCAGACACCAAATAGTTCTTGCAGTGATAAGGTTGTAGTGATTTTGCGCGTATGTTTCCTTTTTGTGTAAAAAGCTTGAAGTACAAGAGAAAATATTTTCTTTCTGAAAAATGACCAAAATTCTTTGGTTTCAAGCATGTGAGAATTACACCCAAAAAGCGAATGGGGGTTGTGAGATTAGTGGTTTGATCACTATTTATATGTTGATTGTATTTCTGAATTATTTTTCCGTGAAAATTTTTGCAAGTGCCCGTTGCCTACATGAGGGGAAATTGTTTGTTATCCACATCTTGTAGGGCATGATATTGTCTTATGCATTTAGATACTCATTCGTCTTCTACACATAATTTTTAGTGACAGATTATTCCCGGCACACACGAGAATGGATCCAATTCATCCATATTCCCATTGCATGATATTTTTCTGACATGTATCAATGCATTTTTTTTTTATCTTATCCATATCTACCTTACGAAAGCCAGTATTCTACATCATTTCTTCAAATTACGTCATTTCATTGTCTCAATTGACAATTATTTGACAATTATTTTGATATTATGTAGATAAGGTCCTACTATGGTGTCTCCCGTAACCTTCTGGTGAAGTTCAAAGATGACGCAATTGATGAGACTCCAACATTAGCTCAGGTTCTGAGCTCAGAATCCGCCATAAGTTCACAGCTGGATATGTCAATTCGCTCATTGCCTGGTGATCATGGGCTTCCTTTACAACAGGTAAATCATCTGTTCAGGGTTAATCTGCTCTGAAGACAACAAAATACTCTAAAATGTTCACCATAGAGACCAAAAACATGAGTGTTCGCATCTGAGCTTACAAGAAATATTGACCAGGGATAATGATCTTCCCCTATGCAGGTTATTCCAGATGTTCCACCTGCAATGGCAGATGCGGTAAACCGAGGGGGTGAGCTGCTGGCAAATATGACTGTAGGAACTCCATGGGAAGCAGTGGCCAAGGAAGTAGGAAATACACTAGGGCCAGATAGGGGAATCCTTCGTGCACAGGCTTCAAAGGATGTTGACATGCTTGTGGATGTTGTAGCATCATGGATGGACACAAACTCTGGTCCAAGGTTGCTCCGGCCATAAAAGTGAAAATCAATACAGAAAATTTCTCACAGGTCATATGTTAGAAATGCATTCAGCAGTGTATAATCTGAATCTTCTTTTGTCATCTGTACAGACTGTAAGCCTAGAATGCATATACCATTGTATAAATGAATCCTATTTTATTATATGTACAGATTTTCCTCCCCCATTGACATGATATTCAAATCTTGACATTCTAACATTTTTATGTGGTGGATGCGTCCAACAGAACTGAATAACAAATGAAAATAATTCTTGAGGTATTATTCACTGAATTCACAATGGTATTATTCATGAATTACATTGATATAGATCCTCAAAGACAGTAACATATGACCTTCAACAATAGCATGCAATGGGATTTACAGTAATGACTGCACAAAAACATGTTGGTAGAGGTAACCCATCTTCATCAGGTCCTGAGTTTGAGATGTTTTAAGTAATCAATAAAGTATTTACCTACAAATAAATCATAAAACAAGAAAAGATTCATAACTGCACTCTGTGTTAACAATATTATGATCACATTCCACTGGTCATACCTTTTAAAGACACCTTACAGTAAACAGAGCCATGGAGGCTACAAATCACACATAAGCAGCCCCAGTATCTATCAGGTGTACATGGACTAACAAAAAACTGGAAAACCATGTTCTCCCCCCCAGATATTTGAATGTTTATGAAATAATCTGCATGAAGTGGAAAGAAAGAGAGACACTTTCTACATAAGCTCATCTTCATGAAGCAGATACAATCCAAGGCCAAACCGGGCGCATGCCCTACAAAAGGCCATCTCCTCCGCTGCCGAAACGGGGTCTTCAATGTGGCTATCGCTTAAGGAAACAGTCCCAGTAGATTCACGATGTGCCTACATTAAAACATCAGGACCAATATGTCAGGTTTGTTATATTCTAGAACCAAAAAGAAGTAAAAACACCATCTGGAATACTAGCAACAGTATTCATATCATTATTTGGACGTATGTATACAATCAAATTTTATTGCACATCTGAATGGGCAGATTCAAAACTGGGTTCTATTTTCACTAATGGATCATTTCACTTGTTGACAGAGATCATCTATCAGCAATGCAGGAAGAATAGAGGAAAGAAAACTAAGGCACGACGATCATTATGAAAAGAATAACGAGTACCTAATGGAAAACAGGGCAAGCAAGACCATGTACAGGAAGGCAGGAAGATGTCATCATGCATCTGTAGATGAACTAGGGTGTTTTCATGAATATGGTCCCATTGGTAAGAAGAGTAACTATGGATTTATGGACTGGCCACTCTTCATCAAAGAGTTAGGATAGAGATCATAACTGCTATTTTTGCATTGAACACCAGCGCATACACTATTTATTTAAATTTTTTGAAGAAAATAAATGCCTAAATTTAAGCACTGAATATATGAAATCTCCATTATGTCAAAAATTATAAATAAAAGTTGACAGGGTGTCGGTCTTAAATGTCTTGAAAGCAAACCAGCTTAGATTCGAGAAGAGACTGATTTATATGGGCCTCACTTGGTAGAAATTCAGGAAAAGAGAGATTTGAGAAAGAAAAACAAAAATGACTTGTGACTTATGAGTTCCTTGATGATGGTAGCCTATCATAACTAAAAGCCATGGGATCGTGTGTTCCACAGATTGTTCAAGACATGAAAAAGCTCTTTTAATATAATGAAGACAACAATCAAAGAAATTTTCCATTTTTTACACTATGATTTCTGAATTTGGCACAGATGTAGAGTTTCACCAAGTCATTCAGGGTATCATTAAATGTTTTTTGTTTTCTCCTTTATTTAATCTCTATTATTGAACATTTATCCAACAATTTTATCAGGGATGACAGAACAGAAAGATATAATCTCTGAAAAGCAGCAAATGATTCCACATCAGCCCCCCAACCAAATCAGTGTGTGTATATGCTATATGCTATAAACCCCACCAAACCCATAATATTTGTAACCAATATGCCCACAAAAAACTTTACCCAATCTTGAAGCATTTCCATGACATCTGCCCTATATGTTTTAAAAAAAAAACAAAGGTTTAATATGTTGTTGCTTTGGACGTGTGGACAATTGGACATCTCAGTATTTGGATAGCCCACAGGACAAATGTCACAATTGCATTCATGTTTGTCCCAATAATATGAATGCATTTCCTGCGTGAATAGCATTATAATGATACTTGCCAAATATTCATGCAATGAATCACATTTTTCACTCATGTTCTTATGTTTTATATTTGTTATATGCTTATGTCATTGTACAGACATGATCATGTGTGTAGTGTCATGTAATTATAACAGTGCTATTGTATAAATACATTAATATCAACAATCATCACTGCAGCCTTGTTCAACAAAGCACGAAAATGATTTGTGAATTCATCTTTTTGTATTAGGCATTATTCATCATCAAAAGTATCCATACGGCTATACCGCCCAACTGATAGGTTATTTACTTCCTAACTGCTATCTATCAATTCATCCATCAGTACCATATGCCATTGGTCACCAGAAAAAAAGGGTACACAAGGATCTTTAGAAAATACCTCTCCATCAGATCCACGCACAGTGACACGATAAACCACTGTCACATTTCCATTATCAGTGTATATAACATCACGTATTTCTCCACACCAACCTGAAGGGAAAAAAACTCAGGCCTTGTTGCAAACTCATGATAGAGGAACCATCTTGTATTCAATTAGACTTGAGTGTATCGCAAGGAAAGACATGTACCGCAGCCCAAAAAGAAGACAGATGTGCATATAAATCAGTGTATCCATCTGTGTATGATAAAACTATATGATACATTTGTATATTAGTCTCGTTGCAAACTTATTGTCACGCCTGGGCTGTTGAGGGGTGATGGTCTAGGATAGCCAAAAGGACCAAGAGTGCCAAAAGGCCCATGGATGTGGTGAGGGTGAGAGAGATGATTTCTCACACCATGAGTTTAGTCTAACATCCCCTAGTGGTAAAAGATAATCTAAGTTTATACGTGAGCACAACTCTCACATACAAAGACATGTTTTAAAATCGTGAGTCCAATGAGGGAAAAAGCAAAAAATATCTTATTGTGTAAGCCTGTGGTGTTACACTTTATTTTTATTTTTCAAAACAAAATGTTAAATCAGTATGTCCAACACAGTACACATCTCCTCTTAAAGCCATTATTGGGGTAGAATCCTCCCATCTAATAACTGGATTTTTTCTAAAATACAAGTGTGCTCTGACGATGTCAGATGATCTAACTGAACTGAACTACTATTCAAAAATCAGTCTTGGGCATAAGGAGTTGACTATATAATATTAGTGAGTAGGAATGGAGATAAGAAAAAGGCATGGTTAGCACTATCATGTGTCATATATTTTGTTGTTCAAGCAACCATCAAATCAGTCATCAGTAGAAACTATCTAATCTTTGTCAATCTCAAAACCTGATACAAATCGTTCACAATTCAATTGACAAGGAAGATTGTCCAAATTAATTCCATTGATAAGTTGGGCAAGTCAGTGAAGTAAATAGATAAATCTTGTTGTGAGGTCATACATATTATATACATAAATTTCTGATGCGGATGAATGCTTGAATGGTGCGCAATGCTGCTCAGCAGTAGGATAAGTGTGGGAAGCTAAGGTCATGGAAAAGATTGAATCACAAACAAATATAAGGGTTCCCACCTTCTTTAAGAAAAAAGAACATGGATGAAGGTTATATTTTCTGTAAAGTTAACCAAACCAACTTGAGGAAGGGTTATACCGAAGTACTCATCTACTGTTCTTGTCATAGGTCACAACTAACATAATTTTCAAAAGTCAGTCAGTCAAAATAGTTAGACATATTTTAAGAAGGGTCTAACTCAACAAGACTGGGCTGTCTTTAACAAATTGATAAGAAAAAGTGTGATGTTATAGTCTGCGTGGGGATGATAAACAGTCAGTCGATAGGTGAAAATAGTGACATGTTAACAATAAGAGAGGTTAGGCACCAAACTAAACTGAAGAAAGATTCAAAGATAAAACAGTCATGGAGTGAATTTATGGCATATCCTTGAAAGAGTTTCCATCACACAAATGCTACCTCAGTAGCTATTAAAATATATCATCTACCCACTGCACCCCATGTATTGGATTTCAGGTTTTACATGTGCAAGTAATGGAGCCCGACAGAGTGATCCATCCACAATTGTAGATACAATTATCCCTTCACCATTTATGCAGCCCGAGCTACATGATCTCTATCAAATATCAGTAGGTAAACGAATGATGATAAACCAAAATAAGAGAACAAAAAGATATCTTTTGTTTGACTGTTCATCCTTTCTTGTTCCATGTTGCATATTCACGGTTAACAAATCAATTGTAGGAAGACATGGTTCGTGTGCAAGTGGATTGAAGGTTACAAAAGCTAAATGATCATTATCAGACTCTAATAACTCATGGTCCATATCAGGTGCATGTCTTTCTTTCTTTTTTTCTTTTCATTTTTTCTTTTTAAATAAATAAATTAGAGAGGCAGAAATTGGAGGATACGAAGAGAGGGATGATCACCTGGAGCATAGAAGCTAAGCATTCGATTGGCGTGGTACCTATGTCAAATACCAAACATTGGATGCATCGATGGATCAAAGATGAGTAGAATTAAAAAGGGGGATGCAAAAAATGAAAGAAGGAAATGAAAGGAGAGGATACCATGGGATGGAAGCAGGGGAACCGGGGCGGAGGACGTTGTCAGGGACGCGCTTGTTGAGGTCCCTAAGGATCTCAGTGAGCGGCCTTGTTATGCAGGACGACGTGATGGAGTAGGAGGGGTCCAGTGGCACCACGTAGTTCGTCGAGTTCACCACCTTCTTCCCGTTCTTGCTGCTCTTGTCCAGCCCGCCACTGCATACCAACGATGACATCGGCTGCCTCCTTGACCACCGACCACCTGTGCTATTCCAAGCTTGCAGTTTGAACGGGCTTATAATGGTAGCGGAGGCCGTGTTCCCTTTCAATGGAGACAAGAAGAAGGTCGACGCTTCCATTGCCGATCCCCTTCTTCTTCTTCTTCTTCGTCTCTTACTAACTGCTGTTTGTACCGTAGAGAAAGATGTTGATGATGATGATGATGATGATGATGATGATGATGATAGGTTGATGGGTGGTGGTGTTATCTCTCCTCCTCCTCCTCCTCCTCCTCCTCCTTGTTCAACGATGACTGCTGCTACATTTGTAGGTGAGAGAGGGGTTTATAAATTAACCATGGGCTGCATAGTGGGATGGAAATGGGAACGGACCCATTCCCATTGATATTTTGTTAACACGGTTGATTTTCGTTGTGTAATAACATAATAATGAATGGTCAAAGGACCCGGCTCAGCCTAACGCTAACCTAACTCACGTCCGGATCGGTACACACTTGCCCGACTTGGCCACGCCACGTGCTGCTCTCGACTCCTCTCCTCTTACCTACCAACCAACCAACCAACCTTTCTCACAAGGCTGGGTCCACTTTCGTTTCTCCGACTCTTCCTAACCCTCCACGGCTCATTCATTGCCTTTTGACTGACAGCGCCCATCAGAAGATGTTAAAAAAAAAAAAAGAATCGCACGCAAACAACACGCATTCCTTCCATCATGCTTTGGTTGTTGCCTACCCACTCGATTTCCTTTTTTGGTTGGATATAATAAGTGAAATTAGCTTGTTCGGTGAAACGCATCATCATAAATTAAGGACTCGACTCTGTTCTACAAGTCTCTCTCTTGCTTTTTGTCCGGATGCATAAATCAAGATAATCATTCTGATTTTTATCAAATTAAAAAAAAATAATAGGAAACTGCCACCATAACCAGATGATCAGGGAAGATTTTGATAAGATTTTCCCATATTGACTTTTGTAACCACTTCTTATTGTCCCAAACTCAATGACAACAAAAAGGCACGTATAAACTAAAACATTCTTAAATTTCAATAACACAAAACAAAATAATCTTAAATCAGTAGGTAACATATCTTTTTCATAATCTTCATATATAATCGGTAAACATCACTCTTCCTCATTTGCAATAACACACTTTCTTCTCCTCTTCTTGGTACAGATTAATTTCCAATCTTTTCTTCTATGTTTTTTTACAAAGAAATAATATCAAAAACGTGAATTACTCAATGATGAGTTTGTGTCATCTTTCTCTTAGCAACGGATATGCATCTCTTTATTAATGAATCTGTACTCACATGTAATGAGAAAAATAAATATGTTGCGTTGATCGAGTCACAGGCGAAGGAAGGGTTGAAAGATTTTTCGCTCCGCTCCTCCCGACCGCTTCTGCTGGGTGGCCAGCGATCCTTCTTAACTTAGGGTTTTTGTAAAAAAAGTTTTTCACACACCTCAATAGAGATAATTGATTTTCTATTTAGAGTCTTTTAGTGGACTTGGTTGCAGAATCTGTTATCATTATCACTGAATGAATACATACAATTTGTTAGGATCTTGTAAATCAATTGATGATATTTCTAAATCTAGGATATATCGTTATGATCTCAAAGAATCAACAGTGATACTACTTGAAAGTACAGTTTTAATATTGCCCATTCAATGATGACCCTAAATTTAATATATATATGAGGATTTAGAGAATCAATCATTAATGATCCCTTATTCAAACATTGAATGCAAAATACTGAATTGAGTTTATGCTCAGTCGTCAGATATAGAGGGCTCAATGGGCCAGATCTAGGGCTGGTAAACAAACCAAGCCACTCGAACTCGACTCGAGCTCGGCTCGATTTGAGCTCGTTCGGACTCGTTCAATTAGACAAATGAGCGAGCTTGAACAATTTGTAAAGCTCGGTTAGACTCGGGACCTGGATCAAGCTTCATTCTGTGTTCAAATTTGACTCATTTGTGTTATAAAAACTTAGTTGAAGTTTGACTCAACTCTTTTGTAAAATCAAAACATTAAATCAATATAAAGTTTTGCTCGTTTAGGCTCACGGGCTTGGCTCATTTAGGCTAAAATTTTATTCTTAACCCTAAAAACCCTAAAATGAAGAAGAACACTGTGCTTATTTAGGCTTGTGAGCTTGGCTTAGCTCGTTTATAAACGAGCCGAGTTTGAACATGTCAAAACTTGACTCGTTCGACTCGTTTACCACCCCTAGCCGGATTTACATTCAGTGGGCTATCCAGATCGTGGGCCCTCGCTTATCAAGTCTTAGGCTGTTGGTACGTGGAGCATAGATTGTAAGCCTGACAGTTCCTCTTATAAAAATGAATGAGTAGTAGTTACGGTAACATCATAACCACCCTCATGCGTGGTGTGGTTTCTAATCTCTTAAATTTGTGTTGCATTATTTTTTGGTCATTTAACTTAACATTGCCCATGTAATGCTGAGGCGATTAGCCTAGCAATTCATTTTGGTAGGATCTCTTGGTCTACACCACCTATGCATAGGGTCGGATGTTGAGAGTTTGATTTGATTTTTACAAAGAGCAGGAGACGGACCATCACAAATTCAAGAAATTGTGGCGGATATTAGATGGATTTCTACGCAGGATTTTGTAAAATTTGTGAAAGTTCCTAGAGCAGATGTCATACTGAGTTACTACTTTTGTTTCTACCATGTTGGAGGGTGTAAGACAACTGAGGTTGTCTAATGTAAATTAATGTATATGTACTTTTGATATTTTTTGGTGTACATATGCAAAATGTCACTGGCCTTCTTACCCCCCCCCCCCTCCCCCCCCCCCAAAAAAAAAATCCCCATGTAGCATTTTGATTTGCCTCTTTGCTTTGGCAAGGCCGGCCCTAGGCAGAGGCCATCAAAGCAACTGGCTAGAGCCCCTTCTCAAAGAGGGCCCCAAAATCTGAGATTTTTATTTTATTTTTTTAAAATTTAAACATATCCATTTTATTATTTTTTAAATCTTATCCCTATTTTTATTCTTATTTTATAGATTTATTTATCTGTTTATAAAAAAATGATTTTATTAACAATAAATCCCTTGATTTAAGAATTTTGTTTTAAAAAAAGAGTTTTCCTCTTTAGTTTTTCAATTTTTGCTTTTATTTTTTGTTGTTTTATTTTTGTTTTCTCATTTATTTTTTATTTTTTTGAAACATAAGTTTTTTAAGTTTGTTATTCATCATTTTTATTAGACATTTTTATTTTACCATTATAAAAATATTGTTTACATTCAATTTTTTAAAATATAAATACATTAGGGCCCATTTTATAGGTTGGCATAAGACCCCATTTAAATTCATTAATCTCAAGACCGGTCCTGTGCTTTGGAATGATGTTAAAATAACTAGTCCACTGGACTCATGGATAAACCATGTTAAGTTTGTCACTTGTATAGTCGCGTCCTGAGGAGTTTGTCATCAACGTCGTCGATCACTTTTATGCCACTGACCATCCTTCGTCTCCTCGGATGGTAATAGTGAAATGTCTTTTTTTCAAAACAAAATGGGAGGAAACCCATCCATAATAAATACTAATATAGGGTGTTTTGAGATGGGAAACATTGTCGGGACATAAAAAATGTACCGATAAAAATAGCTGAAATTAATCAATTTCTCTTATAAATTTTAAATGAATGGGACTATAATTAAGATAGAGACTAGCCCAAATCTTTTTGACTAGTATGGTCTTCGGTTCCTACATTTAAATCCGAAAAAAAGAAGAAAAATATGTTAGTGACAGACATTCAGGACGATATTTTCATAGTCACAACATGTGAATGTTTTTTAGTGCTGTTACACAGTTTTTTTTTCAATCCCAATTTCAGTCATATATACATCTATAGAAAATCTTTTTTAGTACAGTTATACAGTTTTTTTTTCAATCCCAATTTCAGTCTTACATACATCGATAGAAAATAATTGGAATATATACTCACATTAATGAGGTATATGCTTTGATAATTTTTTTTTTACATTTGCTATAAATGTATTCATGCAATTCATTGAAATATATGTTTTATTTTTTTATAAAAGCATATACCTTATTAAATGAAGTATATTATTTAAAAAATAATTAAAACATGAGTAAACTGGAATTGGGACTGAAAAATTGGTTGTACGTAACATTATCTATTTTTTTACAGTGGTGATATTCAGGCCCCAAGTAATAGGCCCCACTTATAAGCCAAATTAGGTGTTATCACCTTATTGGTTGGCTTATTAACTTTTGAAAAAAAAGTAAAAAAGCAAAAACAAAAAATACCACCATTTAAAAAGGCATCGAATTCGAAGCGCGAATCAATCAAAATCCACGGAGTTTTCAAGAATTAAAGGAAAGGACGAGATGGGATAAAGAGAACATCCCACTCGGCCTTTATATATTGTTGAAGAGATGCTTCGAAAAGGTGGCAACACTTATTCGCTAAGAGCACATCCCACTCGAATTCGAAGGTAAAAAAGCAAAAACAAAAAATACCTCAATTTAAAAACCCATCGAATTCGAAGCGCAAATCAATCAAAATCCATGGGGTTTTCAAGAATTAAAGGAAAGGACGAGATGAGATAAAGAGCATATACCACTCAGCTTTTATATATTGTTGAAGAGATGCTTCGAAAAGGTGGCAGCACTTATTCGCTAAGGATATTGAGGTGTATTAATGCCTCGAAAATGAGTTTTCACAAAAACCGAAGAGACGCTGACTTTTGAGTTTTCTAAAAATTACAGGACGCCATGCGCCATTAAAGTGGATACAATGAATCATCCGTCAAATCTCCAACAGATTAGAAGATCCCGAGTTGACAGGCAATCATATCTTTGACCTCCCAAAAGCGGAGGCGAGGCGATTTTTCTAATCTCCTGCTCTCTCGACAATTCAAAAGAACAGGAGAGGGGGAATATGTGGCGGTAAAAGTTCACGCCATGACACGTGTCACACCAAAATGGGTATGAGCCATCACACTTGGGGTGTTATATTTGTGTCACTTTTTAGCCTATGGGTAACCGTTGGGTCATTTCTGGCCATTTTCAAATTTTTCATTTTTCAATCGGAGCCGCTAAAATTTTGGCTTTTAGCTATCTGCGTGAGCTCGAGTGCTCCGATTGGAAATCTGACTGCATATTATGGGTCCTGGTACTATTCTGTACTACCCATAAAAATTTCATTGAATTCCGGTAATGTTTGGAAAATTATGCAGTTCCGAATCGTATCCGGGTTTTCTTCGAAACTGATTCGTTAAGTGGAATAGTGTTGGGATATTTGTGTGAATGAGGTGACCCTAGGTAACCTCACCCCCCTCTTGCTTAAGTGTGAAGAAAACTTTGGTTATTTTCTTTGTTAGAGAGTGAGGTTAGGGTTAAGTGTACCCCCTATTTTTCTCGTGTTCACCCCCCCAAATGTGAGCATATGTGCTCATTTTCACTCCCTCTCCCCCCTCAACGTGAACACCCTCTCCAGCCCCCCTTTGTGTGTGTTTGTGTGTGTTTTAATGAGAAAATCAAAGAGAAGAAGAGGATCATGAAGGGTTGAAGAATAAAAGGTGAGTGTTGTTGTTGTTGTTTCCCTCTCTTTGGCTCCCTCTCAAGCTCCCATTGCCCCCTGTTTTCAGCCATTAGAAGGCTGTGGGGAGGCTGTGGAGGTGGTGGTGTTGGTGGAGGCGGTTGCGGCGGCTTTGGTGCGCCAAGAGCCCGAATGCATCACCCCTTTCTTTCCCCCTCCCTTGGTGAGCTTTCCTACCCTTATTTTCTTTGGTTTTTCATGTGTTAAGGGCTGTTGGGGAGGTCATGCATGATAGGTAGTTGGTTTGGGATGTGTGTGAGGGCTGGGAGGGGGATTTAGGGCCCTGGGCGCGCGTGCGGATCTGTCTGCGCGCGTGCGCGCGCAGGTCTGGCGAACAGGGTCCTGGCGGGCGCAGGCGCGGGCACAGGCGCGGGCTCGCGCGCTGTGCGCGCGGGGGTCGATAGGCGCGCGAGTGCGCGCGGTTCTGGCGCGCGGGCGCGCGCGCGGCAGCTCGTTTGGGCGCGCGCGGGTGCGCGCCTGGGCGCGGGGCAGCGCGTCTGAGCACGCGGGAGCGCGTGCACGCGTGGGTGCACGTGCGTGTGTGTGCGGGGGCCACGCGTGTGGCTGCCCGGGGGCTCGGATAGGTGTCGGGGCGCTCGGATATGCGTGCGTACGCGCGTACTCGCATGCGTGCGAGCCCGTATGCGCGCATATCTAAGCCTTTGGCATTTTTAGTTAATTTTAATGTGTTTTTATATAGTTATACTCACCAATTTGATGCCCCTTGCCGTGCAGATCTAGGCGAGCGGTCACACATCGACTGGGGTTGCGGTGAGTGGGTCGATCCAACCCAGTCGGGAGGCGTTCGATGCACGTAGACGTGCATTGCCCTCCCCTGGGGCACCATAACTGCATATTAACCTCGGTTGTATGTATATGTTATTTGCTTGTCTTGATATGTTGCATCCATGTCATGTTAGAGATAATATGCTAGGATTATACATGCTAGTGTCATGCATAGGGGTCCATGCTTACCTTATGCATCATGTCCATGCTAGCATACATTGATTTCTACATACCCCACTTATCCCGAGCATGCCTTAGATAGTATGTACTTTGTTATGTTATTAAATGCTACCATGTTTAAGTCCTAAATTAATTCTTCATTGCATATTTAATTCCATTTTTCCTACTCGGGATTAAGGGACCTTGCGAAGTCATCACTGAGACCTGGGCTAGGGTACTCCGTGTTCCTTGTTTGGTTGTCGGGGTATCCTATATCGGGACCTCAAGGTGCCCTCCCAAGGGGTTCTTTCCCCCAGGCAGGGAATATCTGGAATAAATATTCATTTAATTATACGTTGTATATTTATTTATATCAGTACGAGCCATGAATCTTGTCTAAATGGGTTTTGGACGAGTGTATGACCTGTTAGGGGGTCATACCGTGGCATAGTCATCACGAATGGCAGAATTTCCCCGCATCAGAGTTATGCGCCCTGGAGGGAATTCTTGAGAATTCGTTACCGTATCGGTGCGTAGTCACCGATGACGACGGATCCAAAGGGATCATATTCGCGTGAGTAGATTGGTTTCTTTCCTTCGTTGGATCCGCGTAGGGACTTCCTGGTTGAGACAGCCGGCCTGACAGAGGGCTCCCATCCGTAGGTGCTGCTGATTCGTGAGGATGTGCTGATCAGGGAGTATACCAGGTATGGGCTTCCCTGGATAAGGGCTACCGGTGGACCAAGGGTGTAGAAACAATCTAAATTCCTCCCAAGAGCCTATGTCACCCCGAGGAGGGGGTGAGGGTGAGGGTGTAGTGGGTCGGCGTTGGTTCGATCTGTCAGTTGTGCAATTTCCCAAAGCCTAGGTCATCCCTAAGGAGGGTGAGGGTGAGGGTGCGGGAGTGGTGGGCTCGGGTTGATACTCGACCCACCAGCTTAAGGAGTTGATTCCATCTGTTGGAACCGAAATTACTTGAAATGATTAGTATGAGTTGTGTTGCATGGATTGTTCCATTCACTGAGCGTGTGGCTCACCCCTCGCATATGTTTTCTTCCAGTTGACGCTGAGTAGGATCCAAGAGAAGAGCTCCCCTGGTGCAATACGAGTAGGAGACCCGCGTTCGCGTTGGATGTCTTGTGAGTGAGAGGCTATCAGCATTCCCTTTTCATTGTATATATTTTACTTGTGCTTGTGCACGGTATGTAGACTGTTGATGTCTGTTATTGTATATATTGGCTCTCACAGGACAGTTGATTGTGTACTCTAGTCTGTAATATGTCTTTGAATTACAGACTTAGTCATTTGAGCTTCCGCTTTTTGTATATATTTGATGTCAGTTACTTGTGTATTGCCTTTTCTATTGTGGAGTATTTATTTGACCTCGTGTATGGATTACTGATATCATTTATATATTTGCCACGTCTCGGGGACGGCCGCCCTGGGGCGTGACATGGGGCCCACAAATCTGGACCCGAATCCACAATGTCATAATGACCCTCCCCGAGTATGCTGGCATGACTAGATTGAGGGTTTAGTCGGACAGTCAGGTATCACGTGGGCGAGCTTCATCTCGAGTAGGATCAGACTAGAGGTCTAGTTGGACGACCTTACTCCTCGCGAACGAGCAGGGAAGACGCGACCAGACAAGAGGTCTGGTTAGGTGAACTTTCATCTCGCAGATATACTCGAAAGACGTAACAGACGAATGAACAGGCCAAAGAACCATGAACAGACTAAAGAAACGATCAAAGGACCATAACGCTTGTAACTTCCAAGCGGACAGTCAAGGCCCACTAATTGCACAACCTGGGCACGACATGTCTCATTAACACGTGGGGCTTTCCACCAAAATCGCCCATTAAGTGTTTAATGGGTAGACGGTTATAACATCCATGGAATAGTGGAAGCGGCAATAAAGCCAATGAACTACGTGTGACTTGATCCCCAAGGGGTACATAGGCAGCCTATAAAGAGGTCGCAAGATTGCACTATGAGGTTTAGTCAAATTGAAGCTACCAAAAACAATCATTTTTAGTTCTAACCCCAAAATTCATAAAGTTTAACTGAAGGGGAAAATAACCTCTTCACTCGGTTTCACGTTCTTAATTGCACATCCCGTCTCTTTCGGGAGCCAAAACAAACATTCAAATTCATATTTCCCCAAAATCAAACAAATCTAGGTCACAAAAACCCCAATCATTTAGTCGAAATCCACCTTTCATTTCATTTTGACAATACGAAGATATATCTGATTTTATTTTTTGCATTACAACCCCAAAATTTGTTCGTCTGATACCCTAAATTTTAACCTGAAGCTTCTTTACAAATTTTTCAAAATTAGATTCGAGCAATGACGACGAACACTAAGGGTCTGTTTGGTTTTATGTAATTTGATTTCTTAGGGATTTTCTTTTACGTGTAAAATGTTTTCCAGAAAATGAAAACCATCTCCGACGTTTGGTTGTAATGAAATTATTTTATGGAAAATGATTTTCATTGTTTGTTTTCCTGTAAAATGTTAACATGAAATTATTTTCTAGTGTTTGGTTCTATAAATTTGAAAAATATTATTTTTCATATATATGCATTAATGTAAAATTACGAATATAAAAAATATAATAATCATAAACAGATCAAAAATCATTAATATATTTTATTATAAAAATTGTTTTTGCATTACATTTATTTAGAATAAAGACACCTACACTATTTTTTCTTATTCATGGAAAATGTCTAACATAAAAAAAACTTCAATTTCTACTATAAACCGGAATTTCAAAATTAAATTTAAAGTTTGAATTTGGAATTTAAAATTTGAATTTAAAAATCAATGTGGAACTAAATTGAAGTATATATGAGATATTTAGATTTCTTATAGTTACTTTGTGTTATTCCGAGATAAACTTGACGGGTTAAATTTACATTGGACATATTTTTAAAAATTTTGAATTTTGATTTTTAGTTAAAAAAACAATTCTTAAGTAAATAATATTTTAGTTACGTATTTTTTAATATTAAAAAAATTCATAAAAAAGTTTTTAGTTACAAAAACTCTTATTTATGTGATATCAAATCTTATTTATGAGATATAAATCATTTTATATATTTTTCCATACTTATATCCTAAAGTCTCTCTAATTCAAACCGGAATATTTATCATAATTCAAAAAACATGAAGTTCTTAATCCCTGAAAAATGGCATGCGAACCCCCCATGGTGGATGCCAAAATCGGGATTTGAGATCGGTTATAGAAATAGTTTTGTATAACCGTTTTTTCAATCCTTCCCAAACATCCCTATGTAATTACTTTTCCTGAAAAGTAGAGTTTTTTTTATCACTTTTACAAAGAAACAAACGAACCCTAAGCAACTTCTGTTTTTTTTTTATTATCAATTTTTTGATTGAATCACTTAGGTTTCTAAGTGTTTCGAAGTAATTAATATTGCATTGTACAACAAATTTTCTGGATGAAATGTATCTTTTAATTAGGTTTCTGATGAATTCTTCAAATGAATGTAATACTTTTGAAACTGTGTAAAATGTAACAGTTGAATGTTACTCTTTTACATTTGTTATAAGAAAGACATTTTTATGTTACTTTTTTGTTACATTTGTATGTTTTACTGTTACATTAGTTACATTTGTATGCTACTCTGTTACATTTGTAATTTACTCTGTTATTAGAAAGAAACAATTAGTTGTTTTGGGTTAAGTAACAAAATGTAACAGTGTTGTAGAGAATGTAACATGTTTAGTGCTTCTATCTCCCATAATTGTAACAAAAAATTATACAAATGATTTGAATTTGTGCAATGAAGGTAAGGTTTGCTGGTGATAGTTACATTTGGTTACATTTATATGTGAATGTATAAAAAAATTAGTGTATGTGTAGAAACATAAAAAAAATTTAATCATCAATGTAACATGTGATTATAACGGTTACATTCATGTGATTATAATAGTGTATATGTTATTTTGGTACTGTTACATTCATGTGATTATAACAGTGTATATGTTATTTTGGTACTGTTACATTCATATGATTATGACAGTGTATGTGTTATATTGGTACTGTTATATTCATGTGATTATAATTGTTATAGAATGTAACAGTTGTTACGCCCCGAGGCGGCCATCCCCTAAGCGTTACCAATTAGGATCAAATAGAATAACAAGGCTACAGGGAAGCGGTAGCCAATTAAAAATGCGGAAGTATACAATATAAGTAAGTCTGTAAATCAAAAATATTATTACAAACCTGAATACACAAACACTGTCCTGTGAGAGTCCAAATCTAGTCCAAATAAAATCATATGTGTAACACGCACGATTACTAGTACATACACAAAGAAGATAGGATTGCTGACAGCCTCGCACTCACCAACCGAAAGGTGGGACACTCCACGCACGAACCACGCCAGATAGCTGCTCTAGCTCCACGCCAACCCAGTCCCTGGTGAAAAAAATAACACACGAGGGGTGAGCTACAAACTCAGTGAGTGGCAAGAAACCAAGCTCTATAATAATCATATGATATTAGGGCATTTTTCCTTCCAAGGAAAAGAGATATGGGAGAAATCCAACAGAGATAAATGTCACGCGAAGACATGACATCACTTAATCCTCACCCTTGACCGGAGGGGAACTCGTAGGACTCTTGGAAAGCAATAAATTCATTAATAGTAATGTGTAGTATCTCAAACTAGTACAACACTTCAAAGATTATCTACATCGATGTATAATACATTGCGATGCCTTGCATCATCCGGTAGCCCTCTCCCTGGAGGCCTTCCAAGATAGGTACGAAGCCACAAGGTATTGAAATACACATTGAGCCTCCTATGATGTGGTGGCACTATCCAGGGTAGCTTCGATGTACGACGATACGGGAGGAAGCACTCCAATGTCATCCTCACCTTCACCCCTAGGGTGACATGAGACTATTAGAAAGGAAAATCAACTCGCTAACTCCCTTAACCTTCCGGTAGCCCTCTCCCGGGTAGCCCTCTTCCTGACAGCCTTCCAAGATAGGTACGAAGCCACAAGGATATTGAAATACACATTGGGCCTCCTATGATGTAGCGGCAGAATCCAGGATAGCTCCAACGCCGGGTAGCTTCAACGCGGATACGAGGTAAGGGAGAAGCATTCCACGCTCACAATACGATCCTCAAGGATCAACTATAATCATCTAGCAAATAACAATGCTAATGAGTTCTCTTGAATTTCCATGCAAATGCATCACTCGGACGCAGGAAAAATAGTTAAGTTCTCGCACTTAACCATAAGAAGGCATAACCCTAAAGGCGGGTCATCCACACGCTTATTACAGATAGACCCAAACATGCTATCATAGCTATCGGTTAACGAATACCGATACTATAAATGAATTCTTCTGAATTCTCATACGAGAGCATCGCATGGATGCAAGGTAGATAAACTGCTACATTTGCATAGTAAAACAAAGTATGATCCTAATCATGAATCACACACATGTCTATCACAGTTATGCCTGACTAATTAAACACACACACGATTATTACAAGAGAAACTCTATCATAAAAGACATATATGGACCACATGTCCAAATAACCTGTGATTAAACCATATATATACACATATATGCAGACTTTATACAATCTAACAAGAGGAATTCTATCATAAAAGACATATATGGACCACATGTCCAAATAACCTGTGATTAAACCATGTGCATTCACATATACACATATTTTATACAATCCAACATAAGCTCATTAATAAGCTAGCATAAAATGCCATACCATTGGCCTAAAAATACAACCCTACTAAGCATCTACAAACATGAAGGACTACACACACATGAGTGCAATTAATTGAATATACAAACAAAATACAGTTCACTCTAGGCTTCCAAACCTCTCACACAGAAAAAGTGAATAGAATGGAGGTCAAATAACACAAGTCATAGACTAGCCTGCATTCCACAAGACACTAATAAATGAACCATACAAGTCAATTAATAACCAATAGTGCTAAGTATGACTACGCATCGAGATAATATCACATAAGGGTATTATTAGTGTGTATCATACAATGTTATATAAGATATAACTATACTATAATACTAACAAGAAGTTTACAAAGATATAAGTTATTCTAACAAGGTATGATACAACTATGGCATTTTATAAGTGCTACAAAAGAACACCTATAGCATATCACATCCAACATTCCATGCTATATATATATAAAAGCTACAAAGTGATATTAGCAATATTATTAGAAAATCAATAATGAGCACAACTATAGAACCCCATGGGTACGCGATGCGCAATCACATGCATCGAGCGCTTCCCAAAAGGGGTGGATCGAACCACTCACAAGTACTTGGATCGCCGCGCGTCCGGTCTACAAGATCTGCAAGAACAACCAATGATGCTCCATTAAATATAAAGCATCTTGACACATATACAAGCCTTCTTCATGAAGACAACAACTCCTGATATTGCCCACACTATGCATAATAACTCTTTGACACATATTTATACAAGATTAGTCCATCTACTGCAACCAGCCCCAAACATTGGTCTCCACAGCACACAATACACATCCAAAAATTCTCAAATAAATCACACACATTCTATGACATGTTGGGATCATATTCTGTGAAGACATAATAACTTGATTAAATCTCTAAATGCCCGAAATAAATTATTTTCCGAAACTGGTCAATTTCTGCACGAATCTGGACAGATCATGAACATCAGGCTATAACTTACAGCAAAAATATCATAATGACACCAAATTTCATATGTAACATATAGACACATAGATGATCATATGAAATGAAGACATAAGTCTCAAAATATGCCTCTAAATACCCCAAACACAAGGATCTTGAGGAGACAGAAAATCTGCCTTACAACACAAAGTCACCCCATTCATACATTAATATAACCATCCCATGTGCAGCACCAATTACTTATAATAACACTCTCATACATGCCCTCTACAACATCCTAGCAAGCATAAAAGTAGGGGTAGAGAATTACCAAGAGAGGGGGAGGAGAAGGGAAGGTGTTGGGGCTCACAATGACACCACACACACACCCACCATCATCACCATCTCCTTCACAGCACACCTTCTACTTGGCTGGACCAAAAGGTGGGGGCAAAACAGGGGATCAGCTAGAGGAGGAGGAGAGGGAGGATAAACATCAACAACAACAACAACATAAGCACTCACATACACCATGATCTTCTTCTTCTCCTTGCTCCACCATCTTCTCCTTCTCCCACTCATTGTGGCATTTCCACAAACACATGGGGGGTGCTGATCTAAAGGGGAGTGGAAAACATTGGATCAGATAGGGGGAAGGAGGAGAAACATCAACACAACCTACACAACTCACTATACACACATTCTTACACTCTCTCTTGAGCTTCTTCTCCATCACCTCCACTTCCTCCACCCAATACGCACGCACAAAAGGGGCTGGACCAGGGTGAAAAAGAGAGAAAAGAGAGGCTGAAGTCGTAACATTTCGATGGGATTAAATAGGCAAGGTCGGACTGAATGACCGAGCTGTCCTCGGACTTAAAAACTCTGGACAGCCTTCACTTAAACAGCCATAACTTTCTCAATACAGCTCCGAATTGCACGATTCCAATGGCATTGGAAAGATAAGAAGATTATCTACAGCTTTCATGTTTAAACCCAGATCAAATAACCTCTCCAACTATTCCTAAATCTAGGCTAAACATCATACAGGGCTGCTGCCTGGATTTCATATCCCCAGGGTATAATTGGAAAAACACCAATAACTTTTGATACATGAATCCAGTTGATCTAATTCTACTTTTGTATGAAAGCTAACTTGACATTGAATATCTCATGATAAAATCAGATTTTTACTACTTCATCTTGGACATTAACAAAATTAAATCCAAATACCAATCGAAACTGCATAATTTCTAAAAGAACTCAAAATGCTACAAAAACTTCCATTTAAGCCCAAGTGAACACCAGAACCACAAATATGTAGTTTGATTTTGAAACTGAATGCCCAAACTATTAAAATAAATAAAACGCGATATTTGACCTTTAAAAGTGACACAGTCTTAACAACAGTTTTGTTAAATGTGAGTTATTATAGTCTCATAATTATGTAAATGTGCTATATAAATGTAATGTAATAAAATGTAAGTCTTATCAATCAATGTCATATTAATGTAATAGAATGTAACAAACATATGACTTTTATGTTAAAAAATGTTGAACAAAAAAAAAAAACACATAAAAACAAAGGGAAAAAGTATGAAAGGACATTCCAACAATAAGAACAATAACTTCTGCATTTTGCTATTCAGAGTCGACAATTTGAATTTCATGTGGAATGCCTTCCACTGAAAATGTAACAGAATCCCCTGCAAAAGCAATTCAAACATTTACTCTCGATAAGTAGATACATTGTAATGTGACTGTATTGCATAAATATGTCTCTTTCGCATCAATACACAGAAATAATTAACTGTTACATTTATGAATGTAACAAATACAAATCAATACACGCATGCGGAAGACTGTTAAATTTCAAATCATCAATTTTCCGATCCAAAGGACATTCCAACTCTGGAACAATAACTTCAGAACTTTGCTCTTCGAAATCATCTATTTCACCTTCTAGTGAATGCTAATCCCCAGCAAAAGTATATTTTTCACTGTTACATTTATACTTAATTTCTAAGTGAATTGTTGAAAGAAATGCAATACATGAGTGAATGCTACATTTCAGACTGTTATATTTATAAATATAACAAAATTTAGAAAATTAGTACTAGAGTTCAGGAATGTAATATTAACATCACACAAATAAATATCAATTAAATATAACAACATCAAAAGTTACATTTATGAAATTAAAACGAAACAAAAATTGAAATAACGACCAATACATAAAAAAATTTCATTTTCTAAATTGAAAGATGTAACATAGATTGAATATTTGATCATCAAAAATTTAATTTTAATTTCAGATGTGAATTTTATTCCAATAAGATCAAAATACGATGAGAAACAATTGAAATACCTGATCCGTAATACATTGATGGGAGATCCAACTCGATGAAAAACAAATCAGTGTTTTCAAACTTCTCAGAATTAAAATGTCGGGTTTGCTACAATATGCTCATCGTATATTATTAGGTTTCAATATGCTGGAGATCGAAAATGATCGGAAATTGCAATTCTGGAATGATCGGCAATTGCAATTCTCCACGATCTGCGGTTGTAATCGCATTCATTGTTGACGCCATATTCGGAATGAAATAGTAACCGTCGAGAATCCCAAAAATAGCATTAAAGGTATTATTGAAAATATACACTTGTCACATCATGGGGTCTGGTTTGGGGCCTGTGAAGTTGGGGTCTAGAAAACATTATTGTTTAAGAAAAAAATACACATAGCCCCCATTGCAGCCCTAATTGCAGTCCATCCTGTTTTTCTTTTTAAAAAAAATTATACACGAATAATGTTTTCTAAGCCCCAACATCACAAGCCCCATGAGGTGGCATATGTCCTATACCTGTTATACACTTGTGTGGTTATTTTATTTTTTTGGTAACTGATCCCCACAAAATGTAGAGACAATTACGTTTTATTTTTTTTCCATATGTGTAACCGCCTGTGGGACATTTATTTTTACTCTTTTTTTATTCCTTCCTTGTCAATTTTCCCTCCTACTGCTTGACAAACCTTCACGGCCCTAATTTCTATTTCAGAGGAATTCGAAGTCACAGATTCTTTTTTTTTTCGATTTGGATTTCGTCTCAATGTCTGTCGAATCATGTTTGACATTATTGGATTCGTGATCGAGATGTATTTTGCTAATTGTTTTAAATTTTAATCATGAGTTTTTTTATGTATTGAATGTCATTTTCCACCGTTTGATTTATTTTTGCTCTTATATCTTAAATGTAACGCTCAATACTGTTACATTTTATATATGGATTGTTTGTATGATGATAGTGTTACATTGTTGATAATATAAATATTCGTTTTTCATATTTGTGTTATTTTTGTTACATTCGTAAATGTAACAGTCAATCGCAGGTATGTATTGATATATATTTATTACATTCATAAATGTAACAGTCAATTACATGCGTCTATTGCTGCGAAATAGATACATTTACGCAATATAGTTACATTACAATATAACTAATCATTAAGAGCAAAATGTTTGAATTACTTTTGTAGAGGAATCTGCTACATTTCTTCTCCTCTTTATTTTTTTTTGTTTCTGCAATATTTTTTAACATGAATATCATAAAATTGCTACATTCACATATTTCTGTTACATTTATGCAACATTGTTACATTCTATTATAGTTATAATGATATAAATGTTACATAATCATTTTAATCTCTCTCTCTCTCTCTCTCTCTCTCTCTCTATTTTCATATATAACATTTTTTTAATACAAAGAAAAACCATAATCGAAATCGAAGCAAAGCTTACATGGCTTCCACGATGGCGATCCGAAGGGGAGCAATCATTATAAGATTGTTGTTTAGTGCTCGATCGATCTGTTCGTGGTGAAAAAACGTTCGGCCTCAAAGGCTGAAGAAATGGAACGAAAGTGGGTTTCCAACTAAACGAATGGGGATTTTTTTTATCTATAAATGGATTTAAGATTCACATAGAAGAGTCATAACTGAAAAGAGAAAATGAAGGGATTTAGGTTAATGAGACATATTTTTAATGAATGACAGATTTGTATTTTGTCATTTTACCATTTTTGAAAAGTAAACAAGACAACCAATGAGATGATGACATCTCATGGGCCTTATGAGTGCGGCTTATATTTTGGGCCTAAGCATCATGACTAATTATATACTCACTCTTTAAAGTGCATGTTGTTATATGAAATGAATTATATACTGATATACATTAATGTATTTTTTATTCATAGTATAAAAATGAAAGAAAAAAAAATTGGATCATATACTATGACATGACCCATACATTATGATAGTGATTATATACTATGTTATTATAACATATATAGCTGTAAAACGAGCTGTAAAAAGAACTATGGGTATCAGCGCTCTTTTTTTAAGGGTCTTCCTTAGCTTGAGCCGCTCAAATGAGTAAAGTACTCGATAAAGGTGCAGTATTAGTCCAGTCCGTTATGTTTGCTTTCAGGCCCAGTAAGCCCAACTAAACTACAGGCAGCCCAAGAAACATATCAAACTCAGTGGTGCAACTCTTTGTATGCCTGAATTGGAAAGTTTTGGAAGTCACATGTTCTTCAACTATTTAGTTATTTTTTTTTAGAATGAATGAGACTCATCTTACCAATAATAATAAAAAAAATTCTTTGTATGGAATGCAAGTCTACGGCGATGCTACACTCATCCTACTTTATAGTCTTATTTATAATCCCTTCATTAAATATTTTTACGTATTTTATAATTGAATTCATACAATTCATTAAAGTATATATCTTAATTTTACAAAAATACATACCTCATTAGATAATGTATACTAATTTTTAAAAAAATCAATGGGTGCATATTGCATTTGAGGTTGAAAGCATGGCTGAGTTTAACATTTTCCATAAAATATACAATAATACCCAACATATATGCGTGGGAGTACCATTCTTCAAAAAAAAAAATCATAGGATTCGCAAGGGTGACCACTACAACCCACAAATGACTATGACAAAGTTAAGACCATTCTGCTTGGCATAACTGGTGGGGCATGTCTCGGTCTTGACAAACAAATTGCCACAATCTTAGTTACCGTGAATGAGTTGATATCACGTAGACATGATATCATAACAAACTCTTAGTGTCGTACCTCACAAAATCTTTTATGTCAGAAAATATTCGTCAAGACAGAGAAGAGATGAGGTGGGAAAACAAGGTCACCCTCTCAGCTCTAAAAAGGGATGGAGGAGGAAAGAGGGTAAGTTACTAGGATAAACTATTCTTCTTGTTCACTAAAAACTATTAAATCATCTCCACTGACTTGAGCATCAAAGTCCTTTCGACCGACACCACACCGGTGTCAAGAGAATTTTTTTTTTTTGCATGTTCATTCTCAGGAGTACACAGACCCTCCCCCGAAGGTGGAGCTCCGATGACTCATTACTTGTTGGAGGCAACCACCACCTTCAACATGTTTCTAGAAAAGAAAACTAATGGTCCTATCTCCTCAAACTAAGTTACATGAATGGGGGGGGGGGGGGTGTCTTGAGTTGAGCATGGTTCCATCAAGGCATCAACCTGAGAGAGACGATCCTGCAAGGAGAGGATCACATCACATGGCAACTCTTTGCAAAACAAACAGAAGAAAAGCTCATCATCATATAGATGCATAGATCCACCAGGTAATGTAAGGGATAAATTTTGCTTTTGCAAGTAGGGAAGGGGGACCACGCCCACTGTTGAAGGATCTTTTCTAATTGAACAAAGGAACATGTAACCACATGGTGGTCCATTTTACATCACCTGAAAATATATTTAAAAAATTTCAATGTAGACCAAAGCTTCATCTCAATTTATCATCTCATGCACATCCCATGTATAGTTTCATTTCATTGAATAAGAACGTCATGAATTAAAATGGGATGATGATATGATAAAACAAAAAAAAGCGGCAACTGGATCATCAAAATGAACATGAATGTGCAAAGGGGAGGTTAAAATGGGAGAGAGAGAGCCACCACACACTGCTGCAAAATGCTGTTTCTCCTGCCCCGGGACCGGCTTAGCTTCTACTACTACAGGGCCAGGCCATGAAAAAAAGTGAATTCCCGTTTTGGGAATCGGACCCACTCTTTTTTTTTTTTTACTTCAAAGCATATATTACATATCTTTGTCATCATCCGAGAAGTAAGAATCTTTTCACTCCCTTCACTCTTTTATCTTTGGACAATTAGCACTTTTAGCCCTTGAAATTTAAAAAATTACAAAAATAGCCATGATCGTCGAATATTAGCAAAAATTAGCCCCGATGAGAGATTATACAGGAGCCGGATTATATATAATCTGTCTCCCGTGTTATCAAATTTAACAGTGAGGAGTGGGGTTTGACTACATGACACGGCATATATATATGCCATTTACACGAGACGGCATATATATATGCCGTCTCCAATGAGACGGCATATATATATGTCGTCTCGTGTAAACGGGATATATAATCCCCGTCCCCGTCGCTGAGCGGTTTCCACCCCATTTTTGGTCCCCCTTTCTTTTCTTTCACCCACCCAGCCGTTGTCTAGCGCAAAAGATCATCATAAACTACTTTTAATCCAAATGTAAACATGAAAACCCTAAATGTACTTGAATTTATTTATTTATTTATCAATTATTTTGATTTTATTGATTAAACTTTTATTTTTTTAATCAAAACCCTAAATGTTGAATGTTCAATTTATTTATTTATTATTGACATGTGAAATGTATGATGTTTTGTTAAGTTAAATGTTAATTTTATTTTGTTTTTTGTTCTCCCAAAATTTCCTATTTGTGAAGATAACTTTTCAATCTTAAAAGAAATTTTAAAAATTTGATTGTCATGTATAAAAACTTTTTGAAAAATTCAAAGGACTTAGAAAATTCAATGTGGCCTCTTAGGAAACATTTTAAAAAATTCAAATGCCTTAGGATAAAATTCAATGTGGTCTCTTAAGAAACATTTAAAAAAATTATTTGGCCATTGAATAAATTTTCAATTGTATGTGTTGCATGAATGTTATAGTGTTTAATATGTATGTGTTGGATGGAATTTTTTATTATCAATTTACAAATATATTTATTATGTTGAATAATTTATGGTTTAGATGGTAAAGAAATCCGATGTCCCATTAATGTACTCTTTTAACGGGAGGATTGTTCAACGTGAAGATACTTCATTTTATGAAGGTGGTACCAGAAAAACCACCATCATAAATAAGAAGATCTCTTATGTGGATTTACTCCAATTGATGTACCATTTGACGGGAACTGATCCAAGACGTTATAAATTGTCCATGAGTGCTGTGCATCCCACTCACGACGGAAAGAGTTTGGGTGCCCCTCTTGAAGATGATATGGGTGTGAAAGTGATGATAATGTTGTACGCAAAGCATGTGCATGTAATTCAATTATGGTTAGAGAAAAAAGAGATCATACAAAGAGGCTTTGGTGCGAGGAATTATAATGCAGAAGATTCATTTCCCTCTATTGTTCGTGATCCATATCAACCTTCATCGTCGTCGTTCATTCCATGTACCCAAGAAGATTTGATTGATGCAACACCAACCAATGCACATGGGAGTGTTAATATACCACATTTGTAAGTATGAAGGGTACATGGGATGTTTTTGGTGGGTGTATTCATATGTTTAAGAATAATGTGTTTACATTTGTAGGTCCCCATTTGTTGACATGGGTTGGAACGATATTCGTGAGGGAATTGAAGTAAACAATGAAGAAGAAGAAGATCAAGAAGGAGGAGAAGAAGAAGAGGAAGTGGGAGAAGATGCTGAGGAAGGAGAAGAGGATCGTGAAGATTACTCGGTTGAAGGGGCTGATATTGAGGAAGACGATCATACGGACACAGTTGTCATCCATGAACAAGGTGTTCCTCAAATGTATCCTACACATGTTCTTATGGAGCAAGCGGTGGCAGAAAATATTCATTCATGCATTTATGAAATCGGATCTTCTTCGTGTAATGAACTTGAGGTTCGTCAGCTTTTCATGAATAAGAAGTCACTCATTAATGTTGTCCGAACATGGAGCATAAAGAAATGTGTACAATGTCATGTGGTGAAATCAAATGCAGAAAAATACGTCGTTCAGTGTATAAATGATGGATGTAATTGGAGATTATATGCAAGGAGGGTCGGTGGTTCAGAAATGTTCAAGATTTCAACTCTGAGAGTTCCTCATACATTCCTAGATCCTCAGCTCAGCTCAAATTACAGACAATTTAGTTATGATTATATCTCTCAGCTAATTATGCCAACGATTCGTCACAATTTGAGAATCAGTCCACAAGAGATAATAGACAGGATACATGCTGATCATCACTACACAATATCATATTCAAAGGCACACCGTGCCAAATGGAAAGCTATGGAGAGGATATTTGAAAATTGGGAGGAGTCATATGCTGAGTTGCCTTTATATGTTGATGCCCTAAGGAGGGCTAATCCAGGAACAGATGTGGTCTTCGAAGGCCCTGTCATACAAGAGAATAACATGGGTAGACCGATCCGACAGTTTGAACGTGTTTATTGGGCATTCGGACTAGCCTTGGGGCTTTCAAACATTGTTGTCCACTAGTTTGCATCGATGGAACACATCTATATGGGAAATCTTCTCATAGCCACTGCTTGCGATGCAGAAAATGGTTTGCTTCCGATAGCCTTTGCTATAGTTTAATCCGAGAACAGAAGCAGTTGGACCTTCTTCCTTTGGCACTTGTTCTTTTCCGTTGGTTGTATAAACAACGTGTGTGTCATATCTGATCGGCATTTGGGCATCATAACAGCTATGGCTGAGATCGAGGAAGCAGGTAATGTGACATGGCACCATCGTTTCTGTATGAGACACATGATAGAAAACTTCAAAAAAATGTAAAATCAAAGGAGTTAAGTGACCAGGTGTGGAGGGCTGCCACCTTGAAATGTCCAAATCAATTTGCTGACGAAATACGAAAGATTCTTAGTGCCTCCCCCAAGCTCGCACATGGCTTGATCAAGTTCCTCCACAAAAATGGACCCTTTGTTATGACGATGGTCATTGTCATGGCACGATGACCACCAATAGAGCAAAAAACATGAACAGTGTATTGAAAGGTGTCAGAGGATTGTCAGTCACTACCATATTACAACAGACATTCATACGGGTGTCAGAGTATTTTTATATGAGGCGTGAGTCGGTCGAGGGCATGTCGGGTGAACATGTGCCATCTATGCACCAGCGTTTGGAGAGGACTGCACATGATGCGAGGGCGATGCTAGTAAGGAGGCTTGATAGGATAGAATTCAATGTCCAAGACAAGAATGCGGTTATGTACATTGTCTTCTTGTATTCTGACCATGCAGATTGTCAATGTCATGTTCTGAAATTGTTTCACTATCCATGTGCACATGTCATAGCGGCTTGCGGTATGCTCGTATTAGTCCTGGGAGATATGTGTCACATTGGCTTTCTTCAGAGGCATATAGACACACCTATGAACCCTGATTCCACTCTGTTGATGATAAAAGTCGATGGCCGATTCCTATCTTCATCCCACCGAAAGTTAGGAGACAAGCAGGACGCCCTGTGTCAACTCGCCGACGTATGCATATGGACTCCAGGAATCCTAGCCTAAGATATACATGTTCAATATGTCACCAGAAAGGTCATAGAAAAAATAAATGTCCACTCAAAAATACAAATGCTGGTATAAATTACTAAATTCAATATCATATGATGATAAATTCACGATCCATATGTATGAGTATAAATTAATTTGTGTACATGGAATACAGGTGATGGACATACGTGAGTGGCATGGACCCGTTGTGGATGATTTGCTGTATTTTCAGTGATCTTATAGGTCTCATCATGGATTTCAGGGAAAGGTATATCCAGAAGAATCTCATTATCTCTTGTGTTATTATTGTGGTTTACATTTATTTTATTTCTCTCATTATTCAATTTGACACAGACCGATACCATGAAGTTCACGATCCACATGGCGGCATTGCGTCACTGAGTCATGGATCCACGCATCGAGCCATACATGAGGGCATCCGGATTTTACTATTTGACACAGATGGGATATACCAGATCAGATCATCGACTGTTACAAGCACTCGTAGAAAGATGGAGACCAGAAACTAACACATTTCATCTGCGACAAGGCGAGATGACCATCACACTTCAGGATGTTGCTGTTCTGACTAGGCTTCCCATTGATGGCAAGCCCGTGACCGGTATCACAGACTGCGATGACTGGGGAGCCGTTTGTGAGGAGCTGTTAGATGTTGCCCCCCTGCAGAAAAGATCAAGGGTGATAGAATTTATCTGGCATGGCTTAAAGAAACCTTCAGCATTGTATCAGATATTGATTTGGACGACGACATCCTCCAGCAGTATGCACGTGCATATATCCTATTTGTTATTGGATCAACCATCTTCGCTGATGGCACAGGAAATAAGATACATGCATGCTATCTTTATCTACTGGGAGATTTGGATGATGCTGGTTCTTATTCTTGGGGTGCAGCTGCGTTGGCACACTTGTATAGAGCGTTGTACAAGGGTAGTGTGCTTGGAGAGAGGACGTCCGCAGGATCTCATGGATTTTATTCGCTGCTACATGTAATATGAAAACTCTAAGTTCTGATGTAAAACTTATTCTTTTTTTTTTAACACTTATCGATGTTTATGTTTGTTTGTTTGTTCCCACAGATATGGTCATGGGAGAGATTACATGTGGGATGACCGGATTTGCATGACTCAAATTTTGTGCTTGGAGATATCTTTGGGAGCAAGGTAATACATTTTTCTCATCTTTTATTATCAAAGACTGCGATGATCAGATTTCACTAAATTCCTCAATATCAGGTAGAAGGTGACTCAGAGATTTGATGAAAATTCACGAGTTTTGATTTACTATAGAGCACAATTGGACTACCAGCTTGAGTCACAGATGATTCAAACATTATTATTATATCGCACACACAATATATACAACTGAGATTGTGATACTAATAGTATCTATATGGATTTTTGGTAGGTTATCTGGCAGCCTTATCTTGGGACATATGAGATACTACCACCTACTTGTAGGGATCACATGGAGTTATGGTTGGCTAGGGTCCCATTGATTTGCTTTGATATTGTGGAGATGCACGTGCCTGATCGAGTGACACGTCAATTTGGAGTGCATCAAGACATACCATCTACTGTAGAGGTCATCGACCGGGTGAACAGACGAGATAAACGGGATACTAATTGGATGGTATACCATCAAACTTTCATCGAGCGTTGGGACCACCGCTTGGATCACATCCACCAGTTGCACCATACCAAAGGTTCAAGGAGATATATGGAGTGGTATTGGGAGAGAACAGTCAGACATATCACACCTCCACCACCCCTACACCACCCTCCAGGCTATGTCGCACAACATTTGGTAATTTCTTGGACATTTGTTACATTTGTATAAAGTGATAAATTATTTTATAACCACTTATTATAATGTCATATCTCATAAACAGGGGGGGACTTACACAGAATATTACTGAGGTGCTTGCAAGGGGGTTGGTGTTGTACCCCAATTATGATGAGTGGAGACGTATAATTGCTGTGGCACGGGATTATGCAGAGGCGATGATGGGGCCAACAAGTACCTCCAGTGCAGATACAGATGATGATGATTATACGAGGGATGTCATAGATGATATAGCATTTGGAGCAGGAGAAGATACTGAATTCACTATTGACGAGTTCTTTGGTGAGGTACGACTGGAGCCAGAATTGGATGAGCAGCCACCACAACCAGCTCCAGTTTCAGATCAAGCTCCACATATGACACTCCAGACATACGTTCGTGTGCCACGCAGAATTTGGGACACTTCTATTACTTCCAATCGGAGATCGGGTGAACCATTTACCACTCCGTCTCAATCAGCTGCGCCATCTTCTACAGCCACAGACGTACCCTCTTCATCAGCACCTCTTGCTCCAAGAAAAACAAAAAAGAAAGGGTTCCTGAAGTTTTTTGGATGACTGTATATATGGGACACAATATATGTTTATATATATGATCTTTCATGTACAAACACTAATGAAGTTATTGTAATTTATAGAACTTCTGTTTTATTTCTTTTAAATTGCATTTTCATATATTTTCATCTATGTTCAAACAGGATTATACACAGTATCAAATGTAGGATTATGTTTGAACAAAAACTAAAAAGGGAAAAAAATTAAAAGAAAATCTAAAGGTTTAGATTTTCCCTTCAAAGTGGAAGATGGCGTATATATACGCCTATATACGCCGTCTCCTGTATAAACTTTTAAAAAAAAGACCAGCGCTGACGTGATAGCGTTGATTGGGTCAACGGGACTAATTTTTACTAATATTAAAAAATCAGAGCTATTTTTATAAATATTCATCCTAGTGGAACTAAAAATGTTAATTGCCCTTTTATCTATCGCTCTCAAGGAAAAGGACGGAACATGAAGAAGAGTCGCTCAAAAGGAAGGGGTCAAACTGCGAACGCTCTTATTAATAAAAAAAAATAAGCCTCAGCATCCACG
The DNA here is from genome assembly GCA_030737845.1 of Acorus calamus. NCBI lineage: Eukaryota > Viridiplantae > Streptophyta > Magnoliopsida > Acorales > Acoraceae > Acorus > Acorus calamus. Next base: position 8,334,933 of record CM060879.1, read on the forward strand.
TGGTCTTGCAGCTCAATCTTCACGACCCCAAGATCCATTTTCCCGTTTTTCAATCTATTCTTTCCAATTATTTAAACCCTCCGCGCTTCAAATAACTATAAAAATATATTTTTAAAAACAAACAACAGGCAACCTCTCTGTCTCTAGCTCTCTCAATCAATCGCTTCACATCCATATTGAAAAGTCCTCTCTCCCTCTCTCTCTCTCTCTCTCTCTCTCTCACACACACACAGTATCAAATCCTCTACACCGAGCCGTATCACCTTCGTTGTAGCTATCCATCTCTCCACGGCGCATTCTCTTTGTTGAAAAGCCCACAAGAAGAATAGAATCTCTCTCTTAAACTTCTTTTTATCTTTTCTACTCCATGTATACTGTTTATCAACACCTTGAGACAAAAGCAATCAACCTGAAAAGACACAAGCATTAGAAGTAGAAGAAGAAGAAATAAACAGAGAGAAAGAGAGAGACGTAATAGACACATAGAGAGATGGTAGAGAAAACAGCAGTAGGTGGTGGTGGTGATGGGGATGATGCAGGTGATGGGATGGTGTGCAGCGAGCACCCATACAGCGGTGGAAACCCAGGTGGCATCTGTGCTTTCTGCCTCCAGGAGAAGCTCGGCAAGCTCGTTTCCTCCTCCAAATCAAGCAGCCCATTCTTCTCTTCCTCCTCCTCCATCCTCCCTCCCTCTTCCTCCTCCTCCTCCTCACCCTCCTTCCGATCCGACGCCGGCAACGGTGGGGCTGGAGGAGGATCCGGATCAGCCTCCGCCTCCGCCTCCGCCTCTCGCTCCGCTAGACCTAGGATCCCATTCTTCTCCACCCAAAGCAGTTTCTACCAACACCAAAACAGCAGCACCAGCACCAACACCAAGAAGAAGCCGACCTCCTCCTCCTCCACCACCACCACCAGTGCCTCTGACGCTGGCCTCGCCGTCCTCAAAAGGAGCAGATCGGTCGCCCCAAGGCCACTACCGGTGGGATTTCTTCCCGATGCCCGCGGCACCGCAGCGGACGGATCCATGGACAGCCCACGCAGGAGGCATTTCTGGTCCTTCCTCCACCTCTCTAGGACCAAAAGAACCGCTGCTACTACAACTGCTACCACCATCAGCAGGTCCGACAGACACCCCGACTCCACGGCGGCAGATCATGGCGTGGCGTCCACCACCATCGGATCGGTGAAAACCACGACGAAGAGGGACTACGCATCAGAAGCAACGGCTGCAGGAGGAGGTGGTGGTGAGAGTCCGAGCGGGAGCCAATCTTCGTCGTCGGCGTCGTTCGGGAGGAAGGTGGCGAGGTCGAAGTCGGTGGGATGCGGAAGCAGGAGCTTCTCCGGCGACTTCTTGGAGAGGATCTCGACTGGATTCGGCGACTGCACACTGAGGAGGGTGGAGTCCCAGAGGGAAGCCAAGCCCAAGGTGGCCAGCCTCAGCCACCACCGCGTATCAACTGCCGGGGAGGATGAGAGGATGAAGGAGAGGGTCAGGTGCGGAGGCATCTTCGGAGGGTTCGGGATGATCTCTTCGTCCTCTTATTCCTACTGGTTCTCGGACGACTTCAATGGGGGTGCCGGTGGTGCTGCAGCTGCCAGGGTTTCGTCGTCTTCTTCTTCGGTGGCTGCATCGGGTGGTGGTGCTCCACATGGGAGGAGCTGGAGTTGGGGTTGGGCATTTGCGAGCCCAATGAGGGCGTTCAGGACATCCTCCACCACTACTACAACCACCAATAAACACCACCACCACCACCCTTACCACCCACCTACCAAAACTGCAGCAGCCACCTCAACCTCTAGCGCCGCCACCATCACCACCACCACTCCAAAGCTCGCCGGCGTTCCTTCACTCTTGGCAGTCAACGGTTAGTTTCCACTCCAGGTGGTGTTTTTTTTTATTGGGTTTTTTTTAGTGTTAATTATTATTACTATTATTTTTGCACTTGAGCATGTGATTCTGTGAGTAAAGCAAGCAGTGTGTGTTGGGAGAGGTGTTGGTTCTGGGTTTCTTCGAACATGTATCTGTCGTTTAGTGATCTTATAATTTTTTTTTGAAAGATTGTGATTTAATTAAATTTTTTTATTGTCTTCATTCATTTCTAAGGGTAAGATAAGAAAAGCATGTGTGTACTCACGAGATGATGATACTACTCCTACTTCGTCCAGTTATCATTATTGCTGTATGATCGACCACCACCACCATCTATCATCATTAGGATATGTAAGCTTGTCATTTTCATCTTTTATGGATTGCATATTGAATGTGTGATCACGTGACGTCGGGGAAGATGCCGCAATATCCGACGACAAGGGTGATTTTTTTATTGGATTTTCCAGGGTTTTGCCGCTGCGGTTGTTTCCCCCATCAATCAATACCTTACTTTAACCACAACATGAATGATTGATTTTGATGTTTCATCTTTACTATTGAATGATGGAAACTGGGGGGGTTGGGACTGTTGTGGATGCTTGCATGGATGAAGAAAGCTAAAGAAACAGGTATGGTGTGTGGTTAAAAAAAAACACATATATAGCTTTTGCTTATTTTGGATTGGAAGGCACAAAGGCAAGTGGAGAGAGTGACAGTGGAGGAGGAATCTTTCTTCTCCCAGCCACAGCCCGTCCTCTGAATCCTGATTGCATGCTTTTTATGTTTATGTTTCTACATGTTCGGCAGCGGCAGGTGGTGTTCCCGAAAAGCTAGCTTTGCGCACACACGGATGTTAGTGGACGTCGGGGACCCTGATATATTGCAATTATTTCGACCTTTGACCAACCCACGTGCGCTGTTCCGCAATTCCCTAGCTCTATTGGCCTAACCTCCGCTGCGATTACCTATTAAACTACAACCTTTTTATTTTTTATTAGACTCCCCCACTTGTTTATCGTTAGATGACGTTAGATGACTTATGGTGCGTTTGGTTGCGCGATTGCAAAACTGATTCTGCAGGAATCTGCGATTGCAAATTGATTCTGCAGGAAGCTCACTTTCTCAGCTTTTTAAAATCGCAGTTTTTGGGCACTATTTGTCTGCAATCGCTGGGTTTAAAACTGCGATTATAAAACTGTTTGGTTGCACGATTGCAAACGCAGCTTCCTGCAATCGCAATCGCAACGCAATCGCGGAACCAAACGCACCCTTAGATCCCTTTCAATTCAATGCCCACCACCCTCTACGCTCTCATCCATCCTCTCTCTTTTTTTTCTTTTTTTTGTTATAAAAAGCCTTGTGACATATATTATAACTATCAAAAGTCAAAATACAACATTAACAAAATATGGAGCTGCTCCTCCAGATCTCTTAATGTATATAACATTGGAGAAACAATTATTCGAATCTTGTCATTCCAAAGACCTTTTCCACATAGTGAACTTTGAGTTTTTTTAGCCATCTTGATCAATTGTTCAGGAATACATACAAACCTTTACAAACAGTCTTGCTTGCTGCATAGGACAATACGGAAAATATCCGATATGTAATCCTACACTTGTAGCAGGCCAGCACTTCCGACTTGAAGGAGCCAAAATAAAGGCTCCGCATTTGAACATACTACCAAATTTTACGGATCCATAAAACAAGCAAACCAAATTCCAATCCGGATTGTTTCTGCTTCTAACCGCATTGGAGAGGGACCACAACCATCCCCTCAACCCTGTTCCAAACTACCTTGAATGGGTTAAAACATATCAAAATAAAACCAACCATACACTCTCATCCATCTATAACATTACATTATGTGCACGCGTCGTTGTTGCAGCACATCCATTTTTGAAATTGGGATTATTAATTTCGAGAAGCTAACCTTCTTCAATTCAATGCCAATAATTGTTTTTTCATTGAAAGAGATTCAACCAACTACCACGTCAATGAATGCGCATCCGATCCGTTCAATGCGGGTAGATGGACGCGCATTTGCACAGCCATGCGACCTTACCCATAGCTATCTAGATCACTAGGATGCTCGAGTGTTCTTTAACTCTCTGATTCTCTTTGTTTGATTTTTTATTATTTCCCCGCTCTCTCCCCCTCTCCGGGCCAGGTTGGCATCCGCAGATCAGCTCACATGACCTGGATTTTTTTATCTCCAGTGATACATCTCTCTCTCTGGTCAGTGACAGTAGTAAGGACACCACTTTCCCTGCTAATTCTGTTGGTATTCCAAAAATGGCATTAGGTTGACCATGCCAGCTCATCCAATCGCCGGCTCAACTGAGGGGATTTCTCTTGTTGGCCTAAAAAGTGCAACTGCAAAGTGATCGGCAAACACAGCACAAAATCAAGTAAAAGAGAGTTGTAATGGCTGAAATCTGTTTCACACAAGCGATTCATTTTAAAACCTTCGATTAAGTGAGGTAAACCCACTGAGAACATTACAGAGGTGGAACAGACGCACAACACATCCATGACAGTTTTCAAGTCCAACATAATTCAATTTCAATCAATTCAACCGGTGTCTAACTAACCAAAGAGAATCAGAAAAAGATAAAACATGCATAACGTGGCATGGATGCAATGTATCTATGACGAGTACATATGTACAGTGGCCCTGTTACACACATTCTTTTTACAGTCTCAAATGCAGTATCATATATATACTTCGTTAGCCATCTAATGAAATATATAACAAGATATGTATCCGCTAAATTTTTCTTACACTTATGATAAATAAGTTCATTCAATTCAAAATAAAAAAAACATATACCTCATTACACGATATTTACTATTTTAAATAAGTGAAAACATGTGTCATATGTGTCTTAGACTATAAAAATGACTGAGTGTAACATTTTTCTTTACAGTAGTACTGTTACACTCACTTTTTTTCTTAATCCAAAATACAATCCTATATATCACTTTAGAAATCCAGTGAAACATATACCTTGTTAGATGTTGTATATACCACAGTAAGAAATTTCTTACACTTACTAAAAATAGATTCATTCAACTCGAAATGAAACGATAATACACTTTTTATCAAAAGTCACAGCTCTAGGAAAGTGATCGCACATACCTATCAAGAATAATAATCATTCACAAACAAGATATATCTGGCATGAATGAAATTTAGGATCTGGAAGATGTTTTTTTTTCCTTTTTTTTTTTTAAATGAATATATGTAAATCAGAAAACAAAGCAGCAAACAAATTGACATGGTTATATTGATTCCTTTGTGAAGGGAATGAAGATGAGTGTTTAATGTGGACAATGAAGAAAACCCAAGCCTAAAGAAGTTTTTTGCTGTAGGAGTCAACGACAGAGTGATATGATTCAAGCAACAACTATGGTTCAAAGTTTCAAGGGAATGATGAGATTTGCTGCTGCAGTTCGCAAACCACAGCGCCCAAAGTTTCAAGTTTAGCTGTTAATGCAAAGGAAGGAGATCAATATAGACAAACCAGGTAGCCTTGGATGACAACCTTTTATGTCTCTTGAGAATTGGAACACAATCATCTCTTCAAATTTCTGTGACCATGTGGAACAGCATGGTGCTCTGAAGCCCCAGCAATTATAACATCTGAGAAATCAGTAAAACAAGGACAATCAACTGTTTCAGTAAAACAAAAACAACAGAGAGTAGAACACAATCACATGAAAGAAAGAAAGTAAAAAAACCAACTATACCTGTCACTAGAAGAAAAACCATTTTTTGCGACGGTTTTAAACCGTCGCAAATAGTCCCGTAACCGTCGCAAATACCCTTTTGCGACGGTTTGAGTTCCGTCGTATCAAACGGCGTCGCAAAAGATTAGCAGCGGTTTTTAGCCGTCGCAAATGTCTTTTATAGCGGTTTTTCTACCGTCGCAAATAATCCGTCGCAAAAACTTACTTTTTCTATAAATGTGTAAACTCTATCTTTTACGACGGATAAGATAGCCGTCGCAAAAAACTTTTTTATTTTTATTTTTTGGTTTTTGCGACATGATCCTAAACAGTCGTAAATAAATTTTTCTATCTTCTCATTGTTTCTTTATATAGATTTTTAAAAATTTTCATATGTAACCTGTAAAAATGATTGATGAAAAATATTTAAAGAATAATATAAACTCATGTAAATTTCATACACCTAATTCATGATAAAAACAACTATATGAACAAATGGAAGCCTTGTTCTTCATAAGTTTGTTTCTAACATTATTTCAAACAAAAAAATGGAGGCGCTATATCACAAACAAGAGTACTAAAGGGTTAACATTTTAATGAAAAGAGACCATCTTGCATCTCCCGCGTTCCTTTCCCGCTCTACTGCTCCAATCCCTTTAAGCCTCTAAGGCCTATAAAATTCAATCAACAGACACCCATCAAACAACATTGAATAGCATCAAACCCAAAAATTGAATAGTAGGGCATGTGAAAACTGAAAAGAAACAAGTTGATAATTCAACAGAATCAAGATCATTTTTTTAAACACATTTTAAAATTTTTAATTGCACTGAACAAAAGACCCCGAACAGAATCAAACCTTAATGAGTCGATTTTATGATAAACATTGAATCCTTGAACATCAATATGATTTTTAGCATCCTCCACAAACCTAATAGTCACAACAGCAAAGATCTATAAAATAAAACACACCATGATTAAGATACGAATTACCAAAAAGTGCAATAAATTTATAAATGCCCAGTTGTGGAGTCATACATTTGGATCCTTGATAGGAATCCTATCATCACCTTTCTTCAGCCTCGTCCACCTTGCCAGCTTCACCAAGCATTTCCACTTGCTCAAGCAATTTTTTAATTTTCTCCTCCAGCACTAATAATGTAGGTCCATCACCTGCCATTACAACAGTTTAAAAACCTTAATAAAACACAATGACATAAAGTTTCATAAAATGATGGTATTCAGTTATCGCATTAGGATAAATTTGGGCACTATTGGAAAAGTCCAACTAAGCTGGAAACAAAACCTTACATGAAGAGAAACACCATGGTAGTTGATACGTTTGGTTGTAAGTTGTAACGATAATCATTAATATTCTATCATAATGAGTAGGGGTTGGCTTTTTTATTCTGCTTTGCAATATGGTACCATACAAGGCCATTTTTCTTATGTTCACCTAATCAGCGATCTTGATCTACTCACTTCTTTTCAGTTGTGTCTCTTGATGCACATCCAGACTCATCACCTGGTTCTTCATTAGCTCACCTCTCATTTCAAAGCTTAAATAAACTAAAATCCCAATATTTCTCTATTTCCAAGTTAATCTCAAGGTCCATCACTTCAGCCACATCCAATCTATTCACATTTTTTGCTTAACTATTTAACACTCTGTTTGATACTTAATTAATTACTTCGCATTGACTTCGACTACTTTCATTAGTCAGTGATGAACAATTGATCATACCAAATTACATAGTTAAACAATCATTTTATCATCAATCTTCAATTATATTAATTACCCATCCACCCATTCAGCTATATGGGGTGAATCCATTCCCACAACTACACTTGAATCCTCTTTTCTTTGACAAATCTAACTACAACTGCAGTAAATATATGACCTTTTGAATTCAAGTGACTTCCCAACCCTGTGACCATAGTATCTGCACTAAAAAAGAGACTCATCACAAATTAAATCTTCCCTGCTAAATCTAAATATCAATCCATCAATCCCTACTTTTTTTCACTTACAAATAATAAAAAGCAAGTACTCAAAATGAAAAACCATTTTTTCTTCTGCATGAAATACAATTCTATCAGTCATGGACAAGCTTGTGATTGTTTGTGGAGGGTTGTTTGCAGCTTTAGAGGTCAGGAGGAGGAGTTTGAGAAGGAGGAGGAGGAGTGGAAGGAAGTTGGTTTGTTTAGACATGGTGTTTTGCTGTGTTTACATGGTGGTGTGGGAATGAGTGGTAGATTCAATACAACAGAAGAGGAGCTGATGATGAGGAGAAGTTTTTGGTTTTTGTGTGTTCTTTTTTTATATTGCCTTGCCCTGTTTGTGTTTTGAGATGCCTATTTGTTGGGACATGCTTGGAAATCCCTTTGAGGGTTGTTTTCAGGGAGACATTGTTTATACACAATAAAAAGACCCTCAACAGGCTACGTGGCAGAATAGTAGACATTGTTCCATAACTAATATCAATTAGAAGTAAGAAAGTATTCATGGCAGCATAAAAGAGCACCTTTTTCTTCATCATAGAGGATATTTTATTGAAAAACCTATTAAAGAGTTAAAGGCAAACCAACCTGAACTGTGTGTTTAGGTAAACCATGGAATTCCTGCAATTCAGTCAAAACTACTATTAAATGAGCTCCAACCGGTCCCTCAAAATCTCCAAGCAATCCCTCAAAATATCTAGAAAATTAAAAAAACTAAAGTTAATAAGATCGGATCAAATTCTCTTTTGTTTCCCCTCCTCTTCCACTGTTTCTTTTTTCTATTTTCCTTATGGATACAAGACTGTCTGCCACCCTCTATATCACCATATTTTTATTGTGGGTGTTTCTTGATCATTTACCATATATTTGGGTTAAAGAGTGGCAGAGGGAGGTAATTAGCCCAAAGTCTTCACTCAGTATGAGCCCGGTGAAAAGGGAGGAACAAAGAATAAGCAAACACCTAGTGGCAAGAAAGCTAAATCAATTCCAAAAAAAAAAGGAAGGACCATTAAAGTGACTTGATCAAGGAGTTCTTTAGGGATTTAGGATTTGAAATACTCAAAAGTCAAAATGGTCATCCTCAAAAAATACAAATGTTTGCATGAATCATTTAATGAGAACAAAACAAAATCAATGAAATATTATATATTCAAAGAATATGATTACCTCTGATTTGTTATTCAGTTCCAGCTTGTTAATCAATCAACTCTTCAACAACCTCTCTGCATTTCATGTCAATAAGATAATGTCTTTCCTAAGGCTAATGGATGACCAAACCATCCACATATTATCAAGTAATGTCAGTGTAGACCGAGCTGGTCATGCAATGTATATAAATTGATCTGTCATGCATTTTTCAAATGACACAGGGCAATAAGAACAACTGCAACACCAACGCGAAAATGAAAATCAATCAATCAAAGAAAATCATGAACTACCTTTCTCTGTTGATGTTGGGCAAATCAATGGCAATCAAAGCGATACATGTGATCCGCGATGGACTCGGCCCTCTTTATTTCATGGTTCAACCACCCCCTCCTCTTCATCGTCCCAAACACACCAACCAACCAACATGAATCAAGAAATCCAAAATATAAAAAGCTAAAAATTGCATTCATACATGAAAGATCGGATGGTGAATGTACCTTCAGACAGTGACAGAGAGTGAGGAAATCGATGGCAGAGGAAGAGGAGGAAGAGATGGAGTCGTCTCCGTTGGATCTTGGATCAGCGGTGATGGATAGGATAGTCAGGATCCTCCGCGTAGAGAAGTGCTTCGATGAGACCGATGAAGCGAGAGAAGGAGAGATCGTAGACGATGAAGTCGATTGGAGACGTTGAAGCGATCAAGACAACGAAGCCATCAGATCAGTGGAGAATCGCAGATGATGAAGCGACGGAGACGATGAAGCGATTAGATCGGATTTGAAACCATGAAGCAATTGATTTTGGATTTCTGTGATTTGGATTTGATTTTTTGTTTCTATGATTTGGGTTTTATGTTTATGTTAGGGTTTTCTTTATTGAATATATATGAAGATCGGACGGTGACTACAACTGGACTTTAAAAAGGAAAAAAATGAACGGTGGGATGGATAAGATTTATAATTAAGTATTTGGGACGGAAGTAAAAACCACCGTAACTTATACATTACTTGCGACGGCACAAAATACTCGCGGTAACTGCATCTTTTAACGGCGGCTCTACTGGATCGCAGCAAAAGCATGGACTTATTTGCGACCGCCAAAAATCAACGTCAAAATTTTGAGTATTTGCGACGGCTTTTGTGATCCGTCGCAAAAACTGCTTTTTCTTGTAGTGTGTGCATGTATCATGGAATAGATTAGCATGCAGAATGATATTTTGCATATACTGATGGCAAGATACAACCACTATATTGCCAATAGAGACACTCAGGTGAACAATAAAACACCCTTGGACAAGGTTTTCTCACTGAACAAAATGATGGTCAAAGTTGAAGGAAAAGTTTAAATATTCTCATATGCTTATGGAAATGAAATATTAAAGGTAATAGGAGGATACAAGGGAACATCTAGCTGATGTTGAGCACTGAAGGTCGAAGGAGATTTCCGACTTAATAATGTATGGAATTCTGGAAGAAGATGACAGATAGGTTGGGTAGCAAATTCTATGCCAACTTCAAGATAAAACATGTGTAACACCCGTGCATTTTTCTCTTATTTATATATTTGAATCAAATATATAAATATGATATTTGAATTAAAATTAATCTGTTTTGTGTGTTTTTAAGTTTTGGCCAATTTAGTTCATCTTTATGGGTCTATTTCAATTTTCAATTTTAAATATATATTTTTTATATTAAAAACTTTTTGCATTTTCTTTTGAAGGTCTTCAAAATCTTAAATGGTTGTAATCTCATAAATATTAGAGTTCAAAAGATTAAATTTTGAGATTTCATTGTTATTGATTTTGAGGGATCCAGTTTTGAATTTGTGAATTTCTTGTAATATGCTCCAGGGACCTATATGTAATTCATATAGGGACCTATTTGTAAATATGAAACAAACCGGGGGTCATTTTGTAATTTTCGTTAGGTTTAGACATCTAATTAATTATATATATATATATAGGGGTGTGCGGCGGGCGGGTGTCTTGGGTTCGGCAGAAACCGAGAGAGAGAGAGAAAGAACAGAAAAAAAAGTATTTAATATTTTCTTTTTATCCTTTAATTTTTCTATTATTAATTAGATTCATATTTAAGTGTTTGAATTTTTAAGCTTTTAATAAAAATAGAGTTTTGATTTATTATTTATTTTAAATATTAATTTATTTTTATGTTATAAGATTTTGAGTTTTTAATAAAATTAGAGTTTTGATATATATATGTTCATGTTATTGGATCTCTAAGTTTTTATACAAAGCTAGGGTTTTGATATATTATTTATTATTGTTAGATCTATGTTAGGTTTTTGAATTTTTGAGTATTCATAAACTTAGGGTTTCGATTTATCATTTATTTTAAAGATTAGATCTATGTTTAGATTTCTAAAATATAAGTTTTTAATAATACTAGGATTATGTTTTATACCTATACTTAATTAGTTTTATTTATTTTCAATTTTTATTGACTAATAGTTTATTTTTATTGAAAAAAAAATGTGTTTTCATATTATTTTATAAATTTTCGTTATTTTATTATTATTTTGAATTTCTGGATTTTTGTCTTTTCTGTTTTGTCTTTTTAGCTTTGTCTTTTCTGGTTTTGTCTTTTCTGATTTTTGTCATTTAATGTATGGTTATATAGTAAATAGGTTTAGATCATATTCTTAGGTTGTAGTATATATGGAGATGGGTTTAGATTATTTGGTATAAAAATTTATGCCTAATAATTATGGATAGGTAATTAGGTTTTGGACCAATGGTTGAATTATGTGGTCTTAATTAATAATCTATTTGATTCATCTAAGTTGTAATTTTTGTTGCGGGCTTCATTCTCCGGACCTAGGGTCCATTCTAGGTGAGTATGCCTATCGATTTATTTTATGTGAGTTTTTCTCTATATCGTTGAATTTCACGTGCTAATTATATTTGTGTGATATTATGTGATATCAATGCATTTATATTATCATAATTTATGATTTGGATATTTTTCATATTCTTCAAATTGCATATTTTATTTAATAAAGTTGAATGATTTAATTCCTTCATTATGTCATTTAAAATAGTATGAATTATGCTATTCATGTTTCAAGAGTTAACATAATACATTTTCCGATACTTATGTTTTGAAAATAATATTTAGATTATATTAAAGATTTTCATTTTGAGACTTTTGAAAAAATTTAGGACTAGTGGAGACAACCTAGTCCTAGGAAATTTTATCAAGATGCATATCATGACATATTTTCTGTAATAAATCCTCCCGTAGTATTTCGTCTTTGGGGAGGAAGGTCTAAGACTCGAAGAGTCCCAAGATCGGTGAGGGGTGTGGTAAAAAATTCCTTGCAGCGGCGGATTCCTTTATTTGGAGTCTGCAGCAATCGGGGCATCCTGTGCTGATGTTCTCGTAGTGATGACAGCAGCGACCCATCAACGTCTTCTAGATCCGACGTCTCCTCGAGGGAGCTTTTTGAGCGATTTAGTCGCTTGGGGCTTGGCACACCTGTTTTGGAAAACGGTTCTTCCGATTGAGAACCCTACCCGGTCATATCATTTAAGCTGCATGATTTCTAAGACGTGGACCAAGGATTGGACCACGTGATTGCATTAAAATTATATTTTATTAAGCTCATGAATTTAAATTGATCCATTAAAGAAAATTTTTGTTTTTTTAGATATAACTTTATATATATATATATATAGTCGCGATTACGTGCGGTTTGCGGTCGGTGCGGTGCGCGATCACGGGCCGTCGATCACGGATCCATCGCATCGGACGGTCGGGTGTGATTCACGTCGACCGTTGGATACGATGGACCCGCGATCGGACGGCACACGTCGCACACCGCACCGACCGCAAACCGCACCTAATCGGTTCACTATATATATATATATATAGAGCCGATTCAGTGCAGGAATGCGGTCGTGCGGGAAGCGATCACGAGCCGTCGATCACGGGTCCATCGCATCGGACGGTCGGGTGCGATTCATCTCGACCGTTGGATGCGATGGACCCGCGATCGAACGATCGACGTCGTTTCCCGCATTCCCGCATTCCCGCACTGAATCGCTCGCGTATATATATATATATATATATATATATATATATATATATATATATATATATATATATATATATGATGGTATCATTTAACCCTCATGATTTCTCTGATGTGGGCGAAGGATTGGGCCAGTGCGCATTAAAATATTTTTTAAAAAAGTTCATGATTTTAAATTGATTTAATAAAATAAAAGATTTATTAAATGAAATTCTGATTTTCATAAAACTTTATTTTTATATATACTGTCACGTGAGTTAATTTGTCCGTGGGCTTATTCACTGAGTTAGTCACTCACCCTATTCGATATGGGCTGGTTGTTTCATAACCAGGTATTGCGTATTCTGAGGATTAAGATGAAGTTTAAACTTTTCACGTCTTTTAAAAATTGCTCCGAGATAGCGGTTCAATAGTAAATTATAGTTGCGTTCGATTATTTATGTTTGTTTAGTTTAGATGGCTCCCACAGGAGTGATTTAGTATGTCTATCCATTCTAATATTTTGTTTCCGTTAGACTCTGATATTTTGTAAGACCATTGATGATTTAAAACCATTGTATATTATTATAGTATTGTCATCATTTTTTAATTATATTTATATTATATTGGTATTATCATTTTAAAAAAAAATGGTCTAAATTTTGGTCTTGTATTTGGATTTAGTTTAGTAGCGACCCATTTACCGTTCGAGAAGCGGTTAGGTAAATGTGGGGGCGTTACAACATGTCTGAGATAACGTCGATTGATAGACATGAACAAACAGCCTTTGCTCTGTGCTTATCTCAAGACAAACAACTAATAGAAGGAAAAATCTGAGAAGCAATATTGATAATGAAGAACTAGCTTCTATATAAATTTTTTTTTTTTGGGGTAGACTGTTTTGTGTTGTTTGTTTTCTGGTTAAATCTCTACAAACCTGCTAAGAGATGGCTTGATAATCCATATGGAACATTATAAGCCAACTGTAAACTTATTTTACCATCAGATTACTCACCTGAATCACCATAGAAGTTATCCATATTTGAGTCAGTGACCCAGTACTGATGGATCCTTCACCAATTTGAGAGGGAAAATGTTAGACTCGGTCACATTCATCAACCAAAACTCAGACCTCATATGTTTTCATTTTTTAAAAATAATAAACATCATATAATAAGGTATATGTTTTGATAAAAAGTGCGTATCGCTCCATTTCGAATTGAATGAACCCATTTTTAGTAAGTGTAAGAAAATATTTAATGTGATATATACAACATCTAATGAGGTATATGGTTCACTGGATTTCTAACGTGGTATATAGCACTGTGTTTTGGACTGTGAAAAAAACTGAGTGTAATAGCACTCATTAGAGAGTGGCCTTGCATAGAATAGAAATGACAATGCCTACTGCTGATAATTACGCAGTTTAGGCCAGAGAATTCCTAGGAGTTGCTGAGAGATCTACTTACAGCATAGAGTTCTACAAATTAATTGCATCAACTGCTGAGCATAGATATTTTGGAGAAACAACACATAATCATTTCAGCAAATTGTCTACATATCCTCATCATATTTCTATCATCAGAAGTTGATGCGAGTGTTTGTCAAGCATGGATTGGCTATTTCATCTCTAAATCCAATGTAAAATGTCAAATTGATCAAAAATAGATGAAGACAGAGATCTATCGTTGACAAAAAAAATAATCTTTGTCATGACCATGTAGAAAAGATGAAAAATTGGCTGCAGTGGAGCTCAAGCCATAACAAGAAAGATAATAAATACAAAGTAATCTTACTTCCTCGGGCCCTAATCACACCGACTTCTCTGTTTTACTTGCTCTTAAATTTTGCAGAGGAATTCCTAACCGCTAAAAAAAGATGTTCCCCTAAAAAATATGGAAAATAGTTATAGCTAGCTAGGAGACCCCATATGTCAAACATAGTTTCCAATATCTATTCTGCACCATATGTCGCCAACACCCTGTCTGTGATCGAGTACTGTACATTGATGAAGTATGACAGCTTGATTTTTTATGTAGCAGTCAATTAGACCAAATTTTATTATCCAACATCATGATAAATTTAGGCAACCATTCATCATTTTTTTCTTCTGCAACCTACTTGACTGCATCTCCTTCCTTTCGTTATGAAAATTTTCCTTTATTTCCAATACAAACTTTCTTTTACCTCCTATTCCCTAGAATTTCATCCAATGTTTTAGAATGTTTCTGCAGTTCTTTCAGTGAATACATATATGTAGTAGGAAAAATCTACTGTTCCCATGAAATTTTATTTTCTTGATCTGTGGTCAGATCCATGGTCTCAGCAGTTATGCATGAGTAGATGGTCACCCATAAAAATATAGTAAAACTAGATAATAACAAGGTATGAAGCAAACACAAATTTGTTATAACTGCGTGCAGACAAGAAGTGCAATAAGCAGCACTCAATGAACTCTGTATTGCCAATATAGATTTTCAAAGATTAAAACATGTCTGGTTGCCAATTAATGACTACAAATAAAGGGTTTAATTTTATTTTAAAGTTTTCTGCAATGAATTGTAATGAGGAGATGATCAATGATGTATGCTTCCAGTATAAAAAAAAAAAAGAAGAGAAAAGAAAATGTGAGTAGTTTGGAAATGCCATACCAGAAGCTGCACTATCTCACATTTGAAAATTGGACCTCCAGGTAATGGCATCTTCATGTGTGTTGAACTGGCATCACTGCAGCATCATAGATCGTTTCATGCCGATCATTGCTCCTCATATCGAAGGTTCGAGTTCATTCAGTCTCATCATCTGAATCTTCAGTTATGGTGCAAACTCGACCATCTCCACCTCCCTCAATGACCATCTTCTCCTTATTGTCTATGCATCCCTTCCTCATCAACTCCAGGTATCTCTCCCTGATCCCAACGAGAGGGTGCTTCTGGATCAACTCCCGCCCTCCACCGTAGGCATCCCGGAGCACGATAGTATGTGTTTCCAGCTTCTGCGACACATAGAAGATGCCCGGGTGGCGCCCGAACACCTTGGTGAACTTGAATGGCAGGCTGAGGGGCCGTCGCAGGTGGCTGAGGTTGGCCCTTCGCGTTTTCTTGGCCAGTGTGAGGTGGAGCAGCTCGTGGAATACGCCGACGATCCTTTTCTCCGAGACGTCCGTGCGGGGGTCCAGGCCGGATGCGTCGGCGTAGGGGGACGTGTAGGGTAGCGTCTGCCACTCCTGCAACCAAGATACGCACTTCTTCTTCAGTCCGAACCCCCTCGTGAACCTTATCGGGAACGCGAGCCCCTCCGCGTCCGCGCCTGGGTCGGCGTTCCTCTGGAGTTCGGAGACGGCGAGGCGGTCGTCCCAGCGGACGAGATCGACAGCGCCACCTCCCTCGGGGAGGCGCACGAGGCGGAGGCGGTCAGGGTGGCGGGGGAGTAGAGAGTCCAGGTAGTCGGAGGGGAGTCCGAGGTCCCAGCGCAGCTGGTTGACGGCGTTCAGGGGGAGGGACCTGTCCCTGGTGAGCATGAGAAGCTTGCAGAGGCGGTCGACGAGGTCCGGCTCGGAGGAGCGGAGGACGAGGAGCTCCTCCCAGCGGAGATCGAGCGTTTCCTCGGTGAGGCCGAAGCGGGGGCGGCGGCAGGTGTGCCCCCGGAAAAGGGAGGGGAACCACCTGAGGAAGTCGGAGGGGGAGCGGCGGACGCTCTCGGGGAGGGGGAGGAGGAGTCGGGGAATGAAGAAAGGAAGGTGGGAGGAGGGAAGGGTTTTGCGTGGGTGGGAAGAGATGGATTCGAGGAGGGAATGGACGGTGGGGAGATGCCTCTCGCGGGAGACGGCGCGGTCGAGGGACCTGTCCTTCACCCACTTCAGCCTCACGTTTACCAGGGACCTCCTCTGCCACAACAAGGCCCAAGATGCGGCGCTACTAAGCTCAGCCGCCGCCAAACGCCGCCGCTGAAAGGCGAGCATCTTCCCGTTCTGTTGTCGTGTTTAATTTTTAACCATTCATATCAAAATGGACGGTGGAGATGGAGGAGGGAATAAAGAGATGTAGATCACGTGAAAGTCACGAGAGAGAGAGAGAGAGAGAGAGACTGTTGTACCTTCCCGACAGCAAAATTAATGGAAGATCGGTCCACAAACACATGGTCTTTCTTTCTTCTCACACTGCGACTGATAAGAGGAAGTCCTCTCTCAGGTCAGGCGTCTCTCCTCCTCCTTTATCTCTCTCTCTCCCTCTCTCTTCAGATGGTCTGACTTGGGAGAAGGAACCATGATCTTTTCTCCTTGAACGGCAACCAAACAGCAAAGAAGATGGATCATGCTGTCGGCATCGCCTTTGTGGTGGGCTTATTCTTCTGCTTCGCCTATGTCGGTCTTGTTAGGGCTGAGGATGATGGTGAGCGTTTCCTTCCTTCTTTCCTTTCTTGGTGTTCGATTTGTTCCCAAATCATGAAATTATATATACATATATATTTGGAGAGGGGAATTTTGGGGTGGGAAAGATTAGATCTTTGCAGTAAAGCTTTGAAATTGAAACTCAAGTGGGAGTCATAGCTGTCATTGGGTCTGATGTTCTATAAATGGGTAGGCTTGTTGGTTACAGTTTGTTTTTCTACCTAACAGGCTTCCTTTCTTAGAACTTCATCTAAGTGTGGAGGGAACAACATGTAAAAACACACAAATTATTATAGCTAATGCATGCTCGTCATCTATCAAGCTACCTCCAAACAATTAGTCATCGAGCTGCTTAAACAACATTGTCATTTTTTTTTTTGGGACAGGATTGTGCCCTGATGGTTGGAAAGTTGGGCCAAACAAAGACAAATGCTTCCAATACTTTGGGAGCCCCCACCAATGGAATGATTCAGAAGCGCTATGCCAGGGATTCCAGGGCCATCTCGCTGCCCTGACATCCTCCAAAGAACTTGGATTTGCCCGGAAACTATGCCCCAGTAATGTAGGAGGATGTTGGGTGGGCGGGCAGCGGTTCGACTCTAATAGCAGTTTTGGCTGGAAATGGTCTGATGAGAAGACATACTGGAATGAATCGATATTCCCTGGAGCACCCTTCCACCTGAACTGCTCTGGCGCTTCTTGCCACAACATCAATCCCACAGAATCGTGTACACTAGTGACTGGCGGCCACATCGCTCTTGTGGGCGAGAGGTGCAATGCATCTCATGAGCTCATATGCATGATGCATAGAGGTACCACCTGAACTGATGTTGTACTCCAATCATGCAATCTTGATTTCTTATCTTTTTTTTGTTTTTGTTTTTGTTTTTTTCCCACTTTTAACAATTGATAAAATTCATATGTTAATTGAATGAAATGATAGACAAAACAAAAGTCTGAATTGTATCAATAATTGATTGAGAAAACATTCATTAGTTCTAGGCTTCGTGCACATAATGTATTGAGGTGTGTAATTTGTGTCCATGAATTTCAACTAGAGTTGTTTTCAATACACAGATTTATGGGATCTCAAGGTGCTTTTTTTCCCTCTTTGATTGGGTGCAGAAGCTTTCACATCGCCTAATATATAATGCTTCCTTGTTGCGCAGAGAACAAGTGTTACCACAACCATTGCCACCGGGAGTACCTGATTATCCTTGCGGTTGTTAGTGGGTTGATACTTGCCATGACGCTGGTTGTCGTTGTTTGGCTCCTTGTGTACAGACGGAGCAAAAAACGTAGACGATCACACAAAGTAGCCAGCCCTTCAACAGCTGCATTGGTGCCCCCTTCATGGAAGGTCTTCACAAATGAAGAGCTGAGGTCAATGACAAAAAATTTTAGTGAAGGAAACCGACTTCTTGGAGATGCCAAAACTGGGGGCACTTATAGTGGGACCTTGCCCGATGGATCCAGGGTAGCAGTGAAGAGACTCAAGAGATCTAACTTTCAGAGAAAAAAGGAATTCTACTCTGAGGTTGGAAGGGTTGCAAGACTTCATCATTCCAATCTTGTGGCTGTAAAAGGATGTTGCTATGATCATGGAGATCGTTACATTGTCTATGAGTTTGTTGCCAATGGGCCCCTAGATAGATGGTTGCATCACGTAATACGGGGTGGTAGGAGCTTGGACTGGGCAATGAGAATGAAAGTTGCCACAACTCTTGCACAGGGAATTGCGTAAGTACACTTTATTCCTTATTACGGCAGAATTAATAATCAATCCGAACTAGAGTTTTTTCTTAGAACATTAACTTATCATTTTGTTATTTTTTTAAGATTACTATTATTTCTCAGGAGGGAAAATGGCATTGTAAAATATTGTATTTGATTGAATATAAATCCCATAGGATAGAAACTGCAACTGTAACCCTATGATGCCATTATCACATGGAAATATAATATGTTTGAATGAAATATTAGCACTCCCTTTATGGTGATGTCTCTCAGCTTAAGCTCAACTGGGCCTGGCTTCCCAACAGTATTTTGAGACAAAATTTATGAATTCTGTTATGACCTTTAATGAAAAGAATCCTATTGTGCTTTGGGTTCCAAAATATTCGGATTTTTTTTTGGTGGGTAACTTTTTTTTATAAAAAAAGTTCAAGTTAGATCTCTTCTATAAGCACGAGAAAGACTCAAGCTCAGGATCCCTACCAAGAGGTGATTCGGTAAAATATTAGGATTAATTGATAGGTTTGACAAGATTTTTTGCTAGCTGTCAATATCTTGCAACATTCCACAAATTATGTGGGATATCATGTACAGGAATTATACTGACAAAACCTTTTGTTGTAGATGACTTGTACAAGTTGCTTCTAGAACCATTATGAACTGATCTAATGAATGACATCATTTAATTAGAAGTGAACATGTTTCATTTAAATATTGTTTGAGGGGTCATATGTTCTTTTTTATCTTTATACACGTGCAGACTATTGAAAATAACAAGATGGTTATGGAAATGAATTTAGTTGTCTGTTCCTTTATCCTGGAAGTTATTTTGATCTTACTTTGCTCAATCATTCATATTCCTGCAACACACAAAGGAGGTAGAATTATGTAGCTTCTCATCTGCGCTTCTTCTATCGTACTAGAAATATCATACTGGATGAGGTTCATGCATCTTTGATATCAACGTATATCTTAAAAACAAAAGCAATGAACAATGTAAACCACATTCATCTTATTCAACAAAGGGGAGAAAATATGCTAATCACATAGACATCGACTGATTCATTGCTAATCTTCTGTCCCGTCTGATTCATGTGGCATGATACAAATGAGAATGTGATGTACTCTGGAATGATTTTCCTTTTATGTGGCATGATATGGTACAAACTTTTATGCTTTTGGGAGATAGGCTGATATGATTTTCCTCTATCAGTCAATATATTTCAGTTAATCATATCATGGATCCCATAATAAGTTGTATTTTAATTCTCCATGTACGATATTGTACACAGGTTCTTGCATGACAAGGTGAAGCCTCATGTTGTGCACCGCGATATCCGTGCAAGCAATGTACTTCTTGATGAAGATTTTGCTGCTCACCTGATGGGCGTAGGGCTCTCAAAATTTGTTTCGTGGGAAGTGATGCACGAAAGGACAAAAATGGCTGGTGGATATCTGGCCCCAGAATTTGTGTACAGAAATGAGCTGACCACGAAGAGTGATGTTTACAGTTTTGGAGTGCTTCTGCTAGAAATCATCAGTGGCCATAGGCCGGCACAACCTGTTGACTCTGTAGGCTGGCAGAGCATTTTTGAATGGGCGACACCCTTGGTTCAGTCCCACAGATACACAGAACTTCTCGACCCACTCATTTCAGATATCCCCGAAGTCAGCGTGATCCAGAAGGTTGTTGATCTTGTCTATGCTTGTACGCAGCATGTCCCATCAGTTCGTCCTAGGATGTCACATGTAGTCCATCAGCTGCAGCGGTTGGGCTTGAGAACTGACATGGAGCCAACAAGAAGTGCGGCAAGTTCAAGTGCTGCCTCTCCTATGTTGCCATTGGAGGTGGAGACTATCTTGTAGTGTAGATGTTCAGGTTTAGCCCAATTTTGTACTCATCTTGGTTAGGTAGTGTTTAGTACTATTTGTAATTGGAAATGAGGGGTGCACCAAAATTCAGACCCTCTAAACAGATGATTTTTAGTGGGGCTCTAAGCCACTAAGCTAGTATGATTGTATTTATTTCCAATCAGTATATATTTATATGCTATGCTACCTCATGCTTGTGAGATTGTTGATGGATACATGCAAGGCTACACTTATGTTTACAGTTCACCTCCGGTCCACTATTTCTGTGCCTTTTATTCAACTAGCTAGCACCTTGTTGTTGTTCTGCTTGGCCTACCTTGTCAGACAGACTGGGTTGTTTGCTTTATATTTCTTGGAGCTGTATGTGATAACATTTAATCAAATTCCAGGCCTGGGGTACATCCACCAGTGGCCAGAATAGCTACTCTGGAAAAAGTTAATTTCACCAACAGGAGGTTGTTTAAATCAATGAAATTTGAGTTGCTAGGGTTGAAAATGCTCAGTGAGCTCCCTGATTCCAGTCCTCTTTCATGGAAGTTGGGATGATGCCCCAACCAACTAAACATGATTTACTGGAAACCAGCAAGCTGGAGGTCCAAGAATCAAAATGGGGTGATTTAAATAGTGCTGCAAAGAATACAAGACATTGATTTTGAGGATTAAATACCATTGACTGGCAGCAATTGGTGGACGAAAATTACAAGGAGTGGCATTATACAATGTGTTGGTGAATGGTGAGTAAATCAACCAAAATTAAATAACAAAAGCAAGAAGTGAGGAAAATCATATGTTCAAAAAGTCACCTTTTTACAAGTGAGTGCCTTGTTAAGAGCACTCAAACCTAGACAGTAGCTACAGAACAGTGGCATTGATTAAATTAACACAGGTAAGGAGGTTGATGGCCAGGTGCAGCCGGTGCCATTGGATTTATCATTCCAGGATTACCATAAGGTTGAGGCCCTGAGCTCCAGTTTCCAATGGATGGAGGTGTATCAGTTGAGCCACCATCTGCTGGCAAAGATGGGTGGACAATGCTTCTCCCCATTGAATAAGATAACCCATACGATACTTGTTCAACTAAACCATCAACTGGAGCATTGCTCCCATGCTGCATATAAAGTTGAGAGCTATTGTTGGGTAATGGTGCAACTACATTTCCAGAATATGGAACTGCACCACTTCCTGCATATAGCGGGCCTGCACCATTTCCTGCAACCAAGCCGGGGAATCCACCAGAATAGAAATTCCCAGGATGTGATCCATTGTACATGTTCATTCCATCCATGTTCATTCCACCAGACAGAACATTCTCGGGCTGAGGTAGCACATTGACAGGAGGGGGTTGCCCATATGATGCATTTGCTGCACTGGACTGGGGGTGTTTGTAGAAGTTCATTCCATCCGACAGAGCACTCCCTGAATTCTGAGGTGGCGCATTGACAGGAGTTTGTGCATATGATCCATCTGCTGCACCAGACCGAGGACGCTTTTTCGGAGTAAATGGTTTCCTTGAACTTCCAAGTTGATGAGCATCTCTCTTCTTTGTTCTTCTCCGCATTGTTCTTTCCCGCAACTTCTCGTCCTCAATTTTAATCAATTTAGTCAACGTTGCTACCTGTGCAGCCATGTTGAAGTTGGAAAGCTCGGTGCCATCAAGTTTGTCATCCTCCAAGCACTTCAATACTGCCTTTATCGCAGAAAGACTCTTCTGATTGACTACTTTCTGCATCATAATGTCAAATCCAGAGTCATCAATAAACAACAGGATGAAAGCATGTTTTTCTTTTTCTTTCTTTCTTTCTTTCTTTCATTTTTTTTTTTTTTTTTTTTTTGGGGGGGGGGGGGGGGGGGGGGTAGGGGGTGGTAGATGATCTACTGTGATTTTATTAAAATATCATAGTGCAAAGTCGGAAAAAAGAAAAAAAGGGAGAAAAAAGAAACAAAGAAGATGCAAGCCTTAGCTAATATTAAGTCTATTTTAAATACACAATGAAATGGTGCATAGTGAACAAAATGCAGCGGTTACCAGTGCAGCAATTGATCCATGTGCTTCTCTTCTCATTTGCATCATAGTTTCTTTGTTGTTTCTCAAAAAGGATTGCAATAGAGCCACAGGAGGGAACTTATCCTCGAGTCCAAAAGAGCAAGCAAGGTCAACAGCAGCAATTTGCTTTTCATTATTCAGCATATCTCGAATGACTTCTGCAATGAGAATGTGCAATATTGCGCGCAAGTGTGCAATATGGAGCGCAAGTTAAAGTCATTGTCAGTAATTAGAGTGATGTGTCATAACAAAGCCTCCATGAACAAGCTGAAAAGGGCTGTTGACCTAACCAATGTAACATCTGTTTAACCATGTGGTAAAGAGTTATCAGTGAAAATAATATAAATAAAAATGATGTAAAATCACAAGCCATATCAGAAGGTAAATTATATAAGACCTTGCGAGTTTCCCAAACTTGAGGATTAATAGCACAGTTACACAAAGAATTTGTAGTGGAGATTGAAACAAATTGGTGAATAGCAATTTCAGTCAGGAAGTAGGGAGAAAACTAGACCTATTTAGGAGGAGGACCGGCGGCAGGACCATGAAAAGGAAGTTCGTCTAATTAATCCACATGCTATGTGCTGGATCACTAGGAATGAGAATATATTCTGAAGGAAAACGGAATACACTGAAAACACATGGGAGAGTGTCATTTGATATCTTTAAAGCATGGAGCAAGCACACACAGAAAACTTTACAAGAATATGAATGGCATAATTGTAGTGGTGTGTGTGGGAAGTGTTGTCTACTTGTTCTTTTTTTTCTCTGTTTTCCCTTTCATTGGGGTGGCACCTTGTCACCCCATATTTTTCTATTTGTATTTGGATGTTTATTAATAAAATTTGGTGGATATCCCACCCTTTTTATATAGAGCATCCATCAAACTATTTGCCAACTCATATAGAAGCTTAACCTGTTTGCCAAAACATGATTAAAATCACTATACCAAATTCAATCACTAAAAATCAATCATATAATCCAAGTAAATTTTAAATAATATATAGAACACAAATGAGCCCATCGGTCATGATGGATGGTAATGACAGTCAAGGCGAATAGAATGGTGTCAGGTAACAAGGAATTAAGACATTATTGAAGCATACCCAATTTAAAGTATTTTTTATGCCAAAGGCTAGGACTATATCCAGTCTCACCCCTCCAAGAACCCTGATATATTTGGGGCCTCTTTGGGTGATTATAAGAAGAAAGACAAGAATATGTAGAAATCACATAGGTGATTTGAATATTTCTTTAAATTGAAGATGCATATGTTCCACAATATTATATATGTGGCAAACACCCAAAAATATCAGAGGAGATTAGTAATCTTCTATCAAACATGAAACAAGGCGGAAAATCAGAAAATGAAAAACAAAGATCACTGACTGCCTTCACTATACAGCAATTCCCATCCATACGAAGATGAACAAAGATTTGAATATGAAGTCATCAATGTCACAATTTAGAGACCGGTGATATCATTCATGGAATCATGATGGTGTAAAGACTGCAAAAGAAACAGATCAACTATTGAGTTCCCAAATCATGTGAATTTGACTAGCCCCTAGTATATATTCTTATGGCCTCCAATCAACTAGTTGAGTGCAGCACTTGACTATGAGGGACACTGCAAAAAAAGTCCTAAATTTGAGAAATTTTTGCAGACATGGTAAACCGATGGTGCCAGTGCACATGTCCCATATAAAGAGAAGTATCTACTATTATTATCACACAAAATCCAACATGAAATTGGAGGAACTGTAAAATAAAACAAAATTTAAAAAGAAAGAAAGAAAGGCGAATGAATGAAACACAGTTTACCTGGAATCCTCTCAAGGAGGAAAGGGGATAAGCGAATGGCATCGGTAGCCTCTTTCCCCAACTTGAGATGTCCAGCATGTAACAAAAAGCAGATGTCATTGGAGGTGAAGTCAGAGGGGATGCCAAAGGAAGCTATAAGTAGGAGGAGACCTCGGGCATCATTTGGCACAGTGTGGGCCAGTCCACCCCCTACGTATAGCTTCTCCATCCATGCGATGGCGGCAGCCTCGGCCTTCGCTTTAATGACGGGCTCCACGTACGGTGAGCAACAACCAGAGAGAAGAAACTGGGCAAGGATGAAAGCACAGTGTGGGAGGTCACCCCCCCTTGCAAGTAGAAGTTGCCCAAGCAGTTGAAGACCAGCTTCCCCGGGTCAGGGGCCTTCCTAAGAGCGCTGCGAAGTTGTTGGCGTATGCGGTCCATGTCAGAAAGGTTGTTGACCACGTAGTTGAGCAGGCCCTCGCTGTCCATGGACACGCATAAGGATTCAAGCTCGGACATTGGGGAAGTTGATGGTGCTTGTGCTTCCTCTTCATCCTCAAGTTTGGGCTGCTGTTGTTGGGGTTTTTGGAGGTCCTTGGATAATGCGGAATCGAGAGAAGCATTAATGGAGAGGAGACGATTGTTTAATTCATTCCATCGCTGGACGAAGGCCTGAATTGAAATAGCGAGAGCCTGGAACTCACCCAGAATTGCCACAACCGAGTTGGAGGAGACGGTGGGGGCTGTGGTGAATGGGATGAGAGCCAAGGAGGTTGGGGCAGCAACCGCTTCTCTCTCCTCTTCTTCTTTTTCCTCCTCCTCCTCCTCCTCCTCCTTCGCCTTTTCATCATCTTCCCTCTCGTCTTTCTCCGGTTCCTCTTCCTCCGGCTCCTCCTCTTCCTCCGGTTCTTCCTCCTCTTTCGGTTCCTCCTCCTCTTCATCCAAATTTTCCACCACCATGCCCACCTCCTCCTCTATCTCCTCCACCATCTCGTAATCCACCTCTTCCTCTTCCTCTTCAACAACTTCTTCTTCTTCCTCCGGTTCCTCCTCTTCTTCGTCCACCACCTTTTCATCCACCATGCCCAACTCCTCCTCGATCTCCTCCTCCATCTCGTAATCCACCTCTTCCTCTTCAACTTCTTCTTCTTCTTCCTCTTCTTCCGGTTCTTCCTCTTCCTCCTCCCCGTACTCCACCTCTTCTTCCTCTTCCTCTTCCACCTCCTCCCCTCTTCCACCTCCTCCTCTTCCCCTTCCACCCCCTAGGAAGAGTCGAAGAGGAGTACTAGCAATTGAAACTTATGGGATAGTTTATACGGACTTATATGGATTTTTTTTTTGACATTGTTTAAGTGGTGAACTTTTGTATACTTTGCAAAGTTTTACAAATTTTTGTAGACTTTTACATATTTTTACATAGTTTTACAGAATTTCATAGACTTTTGCAGACTTTCACAAATTGACTCTTATAGACTTTCACAACTTTTATAGTCTTTCATTATTGACTCTCACAGACTTTTATAGACATTGGCAGACTTTCACATTTTGACACTCATGAACTTTCACAAACTTTCACATACATTTATATATTTTCACAAATCACTCTCATGGACTTTCACAGACATTTGCAGACTTTCACAAATAACTCTCATGTATTTTTACAAACTTTCACAGACTTTAGTAGACTTTAATAGATTGATTCTTTTCACATATGAATTTTTATTAATAAATACAATAATATTTTTAGATTTTTAAATAACCAATAAAGAACTCATCACACCCAATATAAAATGTAATTTAGTATAGTAAATATCAATCTTCACTGATCTGAAATGCATATTGCTAAAATGCCATGATATAAACAAGTATGGAAAATAATTTATTGCAACACAAACAAATCCATAATTCTTACATTCATCAAACATATGAGTTGATATCAATATTTCACACATATTTACATTCATAAAAAATTCTACTTCATTAAAAATAATTGATCTAAAATAAAAAAAGAGAAAAAAATATATCTTATATTGAGAAAAATCCACAATGAGCTAATATTTTTTTTCTGTTATAGAGAGAAAATTTCATACGCTTTTATAGAGGGGAGGGATTAATTTTTAATTAGGAAGACAATAAAAAATTAGGATATATATATTATATAAAAATCATATATTACATCTCTTCAAATATAATAAAATAAAATCATAAATTATATTACTTAAGATAAAATAAAATAAAATTAGTCATTATATTATTTTAAATAAAAAATAAAATAAAAGCAATCAGTATATTAGTCATATATATACATATGCCTAAATATATCTTTTTATTTTTATATGTCTGAACATTATAAAAAAAAATACATGTATATATTGGACAATAATAGAAACATCTTCAAGGAAAATCAAATCAAACATTATCCATTTAATCAAATATATGATAAATCTATATTTTAAAAAATAATTGTGGTAAAATATATTATATAATAATGAAATGATTGATTACAACACAAGCAAATCTATCATTCTCATATATTCATCAAACATATGAGGTGATAGCAATATTTCATACAAATGGACATTCAGAAAAAAAAAAAAAAAGATAAATAAAGAAAAAAATATGAATAAAAATATGAAAGGCATGAGATAAAAATCATAAAGGAGTTTTATTAAAAGAAAAAAAAAAGAAATATTCACAATGCAGGAATAAAAGTTCATGAGAATCCTACTCATTTTGGTGGGATTTTAAAATGATTTTTTCCTTTGTATTTCTTTCTCTAAAGTCCACAAAAGTCCATAAAAATCTATCACTTATGAAAATCTTCACAAATCCTGTTTAAATTGAATAACACATGACAAAATGTCTACTATGACGAGTCTTAATTGAATAGCACTGGACTTTTTGTCCATAAAATAATGTCTCAATTGAATAACACTGGACTTTATGTACACGAAATAATGTCTCAATTGAATAACACTGGCCTTTTTGTCTACAAAATAATGTCTCAATCGAATAATGCTTGACATTTTGTCCACGATATAATATCTCAATCTAATAACGCTGGACTTTTTGTCCATGAAATAATGTTTTAATTGAATAACACTATATTTTTTGACCACGAACCAATGTCCTGATTGAAAACCACAAGATTTACAAATACATGAACATGGACAATTTGTTAATGAAAATCCTAATTGACTACCTCCTATTTACTGAATCCTAGATTCTAAGCACAGGTCCAATAAAAATAATATATAAGCCCCACTCATAGGCCTTATGAGGTGTCAAATTTCTATTGGATGTCTAGTTGTCCTTTATAAAAGGACAAAAAATCAAAGTACAGAAGTGCCCCTATTTCTAACCGTTTTTTCTAATACATATCCAACACTTAAAAAAACTATTCCGGCCAACATACTCATCATCGTCGAACGGTGTCACCACCTTTGAATTCCTTTTGTCACTCTCTATCATTTGAGAGATGATTCGATTACCTTTTTGGTCATCCTCCGGATTCCACATTTTTCAACCTTCATATCCACTTTTTGATGAATGTAACTTACTCTTTTGATAAAATATTAAGCCCCCGTTTGGATGTCGGATAAGATTTATTCTGGGTATTTA
The DNA here is from genome assembly GCA_030737845.1 of Acorus calamus. Classification (NCBI taxonomy): domain Eukaryota; kingdom Viridiplantae; phylum Streptophyta; class Magnoliopsida; order Acorales; family Acoraceae; genus Acorus; species Acorus calamus. The sequence continues at coordinate 8,363,184 of CM060879.1, forward strand.
TTTATCCGAGCATAAGTGAGTATAAATAAGGATAAATTGATTTTGTGTTTGGTTGTGTTTTGAATTATTCTCGTTGGAAATCGTAAGAATAAATGTTTTGTTGTTTGAGTAAAGTATGGATAAGGATTTATAAAAGGTAAAAAAGTAATGATAGTTGATTTGACAGTTGATTTATAAGAGGTGATGACAGTTGATTTGACAGTGGACCCACTTATTCTTTTAGTGGAATAACCTAGGATAAATTTTATTCTAGGGGTTGATTGAAATCCATATACCACTTTATACCAGTTTATTCTGGCACACTTTATCTAGGTTTATCCTGGCTTTCCAAACGGTTTTAAAATTTTATCCGGGGTTATCCGGGGCTTATCCGGCATCCAAACGGGGGCTAAGATCATATAAAAAAGTCAGTTACATTTCGTGCATATAACTTAGTTTCAAAATATATTGTACAAGTAATTCAGTTAACTGAATTTTATTATTTAAGACATGTAAACATTTGTTGTATTTCAAATATATAACTGGCTTACAAAATATAATGCATAAATATTAATATTAGTTTGAAAATGTAATACAACCATATGTTAATATAACATCAAAACTCTATCAAATCTTTCAAAAAATCATATTTAACATCAAACACCAGATTTAAAGAAAAAATTATAACAAAAAACCATATCAAAGGCTACCATATTTAATATGAAACACCAAATTCAAGAAAAAAATGTAATAAATGTAAAAAAAAACAATAAGAAATGTCATACATGAATCAACAGATATTGAAAACGATAGCCAAATCGATCAATTGCACAAAAAATGTTAGTTACATTTGTGAATATAATTAACTTTTACAATATATTCATATAACAAAGGAGTTACATTCATAAATATAACTATTTATAAAAAGTGTATAAATCTATAAATTAGTTTGGAATGCAATTATCTTTAAAAAATCAATGCGTATAAGTCCAATAAAATTGTGAATATGTAACTGACTTTAAATATTAACAATAACATTCGAGATTCAAACTTCAACATCAAAACACCATATCACAAAAACATGTGAAAAAATATCATATAAACTAATGCAATTGGTTTGTCAGATACATTTGAAATGTATCTAAATTTCAAAAAAAAAAAAAAGGTGGAGATGGAGGTTGGAGGAGGTGGAGGCTAGAGGAAGGCTTAAAAGATAGTCAAACCACCTCTCATATGATAGATGACGACGAGAGTAATCCAGAGGTGATAACGTTGGTCACCAGAGATAAACAGGCAGACCGAAATGATTTTTAAAGTAGTAGATGACTTAGGAGAGTATAAAAGGAATTCTACATTTGTCTAACTGTCTCATTAATATTGTAAATGTTAATCAAATTGAATTCTAGGCATTATAGGTAATGTTATCATGCCACCTCATGGGGCTTACATGAGATCTATGTAATGGGGCTTGTGAATCATTTGTTATAAATTGAATATGCAGTGTCCAATCGGATGCCAAATTGAATCGGATCTAATTTGAAATGGGGTTTCAAATCTTTTCAACAAAAAAATTATTTTTTTCTAATTATTTACTGATTTGGTCTATAAAACAATTTGAAAATTTTAAATAAAAATTGAGTCAGTAAATTTTTGAATTTCTATTCATTTGATTGATATGAGTTTAATTCATTGGTTAAAGAGGATTTTATTGTATTTTTATTCATATTTAAATTTAATATAAATATGAGTATAAGATTGAAGATGCTATACTGTAAGCAAATTTAGATTCTAATGAATTACACTTTTTTTTATAAAAAAATAAATAATTTTTCATATGAGAAATATATATTATAACTCTTAAAAATAAAAAAATTGCACTAAAAAATTATATATATGTAATCTTTTTAGGATCACATGGTATAATGTCAACAAATTATTTAAATTTAAATTCTAATGAATTATACATATTTTTTATATAAAAAATCAAATAAATATTTCATATAAGAAATGAAAAATGATAAAAAAATATCTTAAAAGTTAGAATTATAAATCAGCCATATTTTAAAATTATATATAAAAAACATCATTTCACAATTTTGGTAACATAAAAGATTAATATACCTTTATATATTTTAATACTTAAAAATAAAAAAACACACTCGAAATTATATATAGGGAAAATGACCAAAAAAATATCTTAAAAGCTAAAAATACCCAAATCTATCACTTTTTTAAATTATACATAAAAAGTCTCATTTTATAATTATTTTGAAAACATAAAAGACTAATATATGATTATGTAATTAAATCCTTAATATCCCTAACCCTTATTAGGTTATTCCACATCAACCTATTTTTCTTAGAAAATAACAATATCTCTCGGTATGACTTAAATTAATCTTCTTATAGGTTTTTATTTTTTTAAAAAAATTAAATTTAGTGGAATTCTTCGTAAAAAATTCAAATTATATTGGCACATATATCACAAAATCCACATAATCACAAAGAATTTGAGTGAAAAAAAGTTCTCCATGAAAATGTGTGAAATACATTAACAAAATTAAGAGAGTAAAATATTTTAACAAAGTTAAGAAATATATAATACGTTAAAGATCCAATTACATAATGGTATATTAGTCTTGCGTGTTTCCAAAATTGTGAAATGAGATTTTTTTTGTATAATTTTAAAAATGGAGCTGCTACCTGGGCCCCAAAAATTAAGCCCCATTTGTAAGCCCTAATAGGTGGCACTCTCATTTGGTTCCCTATTTGACTTTTTATAACTATCAAAATGACAATGACAAGATTACCCTTATAATTTAAAAAATTGGTTTTAACTAACTAATATTCTCATTAAATCTCGTAACTAAATCCCACAAAGAGTGGCACAATTAAATCCTCTCCACGACGTAACATATTTTTAAAAAATTTAAATTAAAAAGAACATCAACCACATACTATCAATTAAGATACAATAATGTATATAAAAATCCAAATGAACAAATATGGTCTACATGCTGCTGAGAACTGCACAGATTCATAAAAGGTCATCAAAATGCCAACAATAAGCAAATAAATATTAATCAGCTATATATTGATCAAATCCCTAAAAATAAAATTAACAACCTTAAAAAAATGGGTTGGAATTCAAATTCAGATACATGTGTATCTGGAATTTGAATTAACAACTACCTTAAAAAATGAGCTGAAATTCAAATTCAGATACAACTGTATCGGGAATTTAAATGAACAAATACACATTCCATACAAGAGAATGTGCACTGTATTTGAAAATATTGAATTTGAATGAGTCGAATAATGCTGATACAAAACTAAAAATATGATGAATGATACATTATGCATAATTATACACAAATACACAATCATAAACGATTGTAGATCATATCTGGTACATAACAATGCATACAAATTAAGATACATGTCATGTACCTTGATTTAAAATAAAAATCAGATTCAATACATGTATATGATGATTCAAAAATGATGAAAAATCAAAATAATGTATTTAAATCGAAAAAGGACAATCCTGAATGGATCGTCATTGTTTGCATCACAAATTAGTCACAAAAAAAACTAAATGAATGAGCACAATCAAATCAAACAAAAAAAAAAAACGTTGAAATCTTCTCTTCTCCGTCGATCAGATCTGATTGAAAAAAGAAATTGATGTTTGTTTGCGATATGACTAATCAATCGGTGTGAAAAAAGATGGAACTTGTGATTTTTTATTTTTTTGAACATGCACTTGAATTGAAATCTTCAAAAACAGAAATAATAAGTCAAATCATAACTGCCTCAAAATTAATTGAAAAAAACGGTGGGATTAGTTGGAGGGTAATATGAGTAATTCAAACTTGCCACCTCATAGGGCTTGAGATGAGACCTATCAATTGGGGCCCAAAAATCATTATTGTTTTAAAAATACCTGATTTTTGTATTTGTAACTTTTAGAACTCTTTTGATCATTTTCCCTCATATATATGTAATCTTTTTCAGAATAGCCTAGTTTTTCAACACTAATCTCCAATTCGTCGGTTGACTATAGTCCGAGCACTGGCGCGTACAATAGAATGTCTGAATTATCTAGCACCTAGCATATTTGTAGAAGTGGAACGGCTTCCAATGCATCCAAGCCAAAATAGTTGGATTGCTTGTTCCAATTCAGATACAAGGTCTCCTACAGGGGGACGAATTTATATGGTGATAGATGCTAGTGCAGATATAACTACTTGAGTGGTGGCCATGGACAAAGGCAACCAAAACAATTGCTTAAGACCCCCACCCCCTAATAACCATATGATCGATGAAATAAATAAATGTCTTTTAGAGATGGTTAAGACCTGCCTGTCTTCCTTGGCTGATTATATAGCTTATGCTAGATTTTGATACAGCCTCCTGTACATGATCTTGTACAAAACCGTTTGTAAAAGGAACAGAAGCCCCTTTTGATGGGCCAAAGAAAAAAAAAATCCATCCAGTCCACACATCCATACATTAAAGTGAAAACACAAAATTTGGAGAGAACATTTCATTTTGATGATGATAGTACTTATAAATCTCAAGCATGCTTTCCGATCAACATTCCTTCCATGTAGGAACAGCCTGACAAGAGCCAAGTATATCAAATAACAGGAAAGTATCTCCTAGTAAGCCAAACCATACAATTTTTTTGCTGCATTTTCCCCTCCATGACAGTGAGCCCTGGCCTAAATTATAATACACTGCAGAGATTGTGCCAGTGGCCCTCCATGCTGCTACTCAACAGAAGCATGTTTCACTGGTATTCAACTCCATGGTCACAATGGAAACCACAGCCTACCACAGCAGATCAATTAAATATGTTGCTTGCGATCCACCCATTGCCACTCAGGAGAGCACACTGACTGAGCCATCATGGCTCAGATGTACCTTTTCTAGCTTTCTGCGGAAGATGGCGTCTACTTCTCTTCGGAGGATTTCCATATCGTTTGCAAATTCAACCTGATCCTCCTCAGCCATCAACTTCTCAAATTGCTCCCTCATCATTTCTAGTGCTCGATCCAGGCCACAGAAATCCTTGAAAACTGAAGCCTCAGTGTTGGTCAGCTGGAGGAGAGTCTTCACCGCCACTAAGGCCTGCAGAAAACCCAATCCACAGAAGTTGTAAATGCAGGTTGAGTATTGCCACTACATGAAGCACAAATTATTACCCCACCCTAAGTGTCCATGCAGCAAAATCTAGCTTGGTAACAAATGTAACATACTGCAATTTTGCAATTATTTTTAGCAATCACATGGGTTCTCAATTCATGCAATTATGTGCATTATTGGCTCACACAAAATTGCATTCGGAACACATCTGTGTAACCACTCTTTTGAAATCCAACCAAACAGAACTAATTAGTGACACAGAACATGGCCATTAAACTACTCTATTTCTCTTATAAAGTGCAAGCCTATCTCTTGATTGATTGATGGAGTAAAATTTTCTTTTTTTCAAGAAAAATATAGACTAAAAAAAGCTGTCAAATCATTTTCCAGACACAGAAAACCAAATAGTTTTGGCAAGGTAAAAACCAATGATAGCAATGACAATGAAGAAATATGGGGCGGGCAACTGGGGTACCTTCTCCTGAAGATCAAGGTCAGAAGATGCAGTAAGTTCGACCACAGATTTCAAGAATAGATGGTTGCTAAAAATTAGAGGCTCTGTTCTATCTTCATTTTCCAATTGGAAATCTGCCAAATCCATCACCAGGAAAACGGATTTTTTGCGAAGCCTGATATCGATGCTTGTGTTGCTCATTATTTCCTGTGAAATGGAGAATATCAGTTGACAATGAACGGTTTTCGGTTCTACTAGTCCAAAAATTTTCAAATATATCTCATCCTAGGGTACCTGAAGCAAAATACCACCAGCCTGTGCATAGAACATTTCCTGCCCACCAACATTGTTTCTGATCAAAGATGAGATGGCATATAGAGCCTTGACTGCCTCTTCTGTGAAACTGGATCTTGTCATCTTCATTAATTTCATCAATGCCCCAAGTTCAAGAATCTAAACATTCAACAATCAACTCTTCAATGTCAAAACATTTTAAGTCTTCACAGGAACAAGCAAAGTAGCAATATATCCACATGAAGGGATCTGAGCAGCGTTTTTTTTTTGAAATCATGTTTAAATCGAATGAAGAAATATCCATATTCAACTAATGGTTATATTTTAGCTAATCAGAAGAAAGAATCAAAGAAACAAAAGATATTAGTATATCGACATTTCACATAAATGCATGGAATTCTCCCAGAAAGACGTGATGAAACAATGATGAATGGAAAAAAGGTCCTTGAATAACCTGATCCTGGACAAAAGGGTTGTTCTGACTGGCTTTTCCAAGAACCCATGCAGCAGTTGTCCGTATATCAGATTCTGAGTTATCAAGTTCTCGAATCACTGCAACTAGGCCACCGAGCTTGTTCAAATCTGTCAAAAGATATTGTGGATTAAATCAGATTTCAATTTACCTGAAAAAAAGGAGCCTATACCATCATTACGTAGTGCCATAGTGGCAAATGTATATATACTGATACCATGAAAGATGCCAAAAAGCACAAGTTGCACCTTTTGCCCATGGAAAATTGCTTGCATCACAACCTATCTAAATGCAATCTAAATCTAAACAATAGAGGCAGTATATGGAGGTAAATGTTGCATGGCATATATATAGATGCATTTAATTATAGACATTGGAAATATAACTAAATAGCATTAACTAAATAACAAAAGATTTTCCAATGCTTAACCTTCATGATAAAGTATCTAATGGGGGATCACATGGCTGTAAAGGGTGATGTCCATGAGATGGAAACATTGGATGATTTACTATAATTATTCAATAACATGTTCATTGATCCTGTTAATCTTCCACACTCAAAGATTTGCCACCCAAATTTTTTTGATGTGGTGGAAGATAAAACAGTCATTAACAAGTGAAAATTCTTTATTTGAGTGATCATATCAATGGAAAAAATAAACCACAGTGCATCATGAATCATGATATTGAAAACCACATACCATTTGCATTATCTATAGGTTCAACAAGAATCAAAAGCTCTTGCAGGGCACGATGGCGATCTTTAAGAGAGAGAGAAGAATTATTTAAGTCAGATATTGCTATGCGCATCAACTCTGCATCTGACGGCATCTTCAGCTTTTCCATCAACTCCTGCAAAATCATTAGGCAATGAAGTAACACAAAAAATAAAAATTATCACCTTAAATACACAACAACAATGATATGCTGTTATATAATCTAAAACCACAGCATGAAGCACCACCATGGCAATTCCACTAGATGAATCAGATGACGACAAAATAGATGAAAAGAGGGCAAATAAATAACTCGATTAAGGATCAATACCAAGTCAACTTCTACACTATATGTTAAACATATATGATATTCTCATAGACATTCATAATGTTAATTAGATGTTGCATCCACCTCCTCAATGTTTGGATGGACACATAAGAATACGAACAAGTGAGTGCCCCAATTTGCGAGTGTGTGGTTTTCCATATAGTAAATCCGTGTGTCAGCTCATTGGAAATTAACTGCAGCTGAAGTTAGCAAGTAACGATGACTTTATAAACCATTCTCTTAGGTGTGGATATTCCTTCAACCATTAATGTTAACCAATGGTTTGAGAGGTGAAGCCTCGGGGGTTTCTAAAAAGGGGCTCCCCTTAGTGTTTATTTTCTTCTTTCTTATATCTCCTCCTCTTATCTCTTTTATTTTGTGTAGAGATCCCTTGTCTCCTTTGTTTGAGGGCATCTTTTATCAATAAGATAGCTCCTAATTTTTTCTCAAAAGAATATATAAATCTGGGTGTCAGATCTAAATTTTTTTAATATTGCTCTTCTGATCTCTTTTATTTTGAATTTTTATGGAACCAACTCTGGTGTGGGCGTCAGTTCTAAAGCATAAAACTCTAGGTATCACAAGCTTCTTTTCTCTGGGTAACAATAAGCTATTATACATCATATAAAAGCAAAGATTCTTACCTTCAATTCTTCTTGTCGTTTTTTAAGCTCAACTGCCGAGTAACGCTTAACATCGTTTGCTGACTCCTTCAATTTTACAGGATCAGAGTGACCTGGATCATCCAAAGGGGTAGTAAACAGAATGGGTAAAACGTAAGACTTCAAGTAGTATTCACTCTACTCGATTTTATAAACTATAAATTATTATACACAATACCCAAAAAAGTACCCAAAGTGCAATATGAATGCCGACCAAAACCAGCATTAACAACACTCTATAGATTCTGTTGTGCCTTCAACTGGGGTGTAATCTGACACTCAATGAATGGATTATTCTAGGGAGAAATCATCATATGTTGTGTGATGTTTGGGTTTGCTTTAGCGGCTTAGTTTCCAATGACCTTCCAGGGTAATCATATTGTCCTCCTTTCGGTTTCACCTAGGGCTCTTGATCATCCCAAAAGTTTTCAAGTCGCCCTAGTGAGATGGTGACAATATTCACCATTAGAATCCACAAAGATGATTTTTTTTTCCCGTAGCATTGATAATTTCATAACAGGCACCGCTCTGACACTCTGGCATATGACATATATAATTGCAGGTGGTTGTTTTCGAGTTCATTGTATTGCGAAATGAAAATTAGGTTGTGTGAGTAACTGAGTATCTGAAAATGGATTTTTTCCTCCCCTTCACATATGTTTGAACGACACCATAAATATAAGAATAAAAAATAGATATTGAATGGATCCAAAAGTCGGTACCTATGGCCCATTGGAGCATGCCATCAAGGGATGAGAAACCCCCATCGGAGTCGTCGGACACGGGCGCCTCCCCAGCCTCCGCCTCCTCCGGAAGATCATTCTCGAATTGGGCCGTCACCCATTGAACAGCACCCCCCATCAAAGATGTCTTGTTCTTCTTCTCCGCCGCCGACGCCGACGAGAGTAGTAAGAGAACTGCAAACAGCGAGACCAGAACACCTTCCCTGCCCATCTTTTTCCGCAGTAGACTTAAAAAAACTGAAGAGAATGCTAAGATGCTAATATAGTCATAGACACAGGGAATCTGACGTCAGCGGCGAATTCTTATTGGCTGGAACAGCGCACCTTAATGAAACTCCCTCCCTCTTGACCGTTAGATTCGTGTTCTTTCTAATCGAACGGTCCCAGTGACAGGATGGGTCAGTCATGACCCGAGTCCGAATCTGAGTCCAATAAAAAATAGAACTATAGAAGGTAGGAGAGCCGCGGAAGGCGGAAGGGAGTAGTCGCAGAAGGAGAGAGAGATGGTGAGGCTGACGGCGGACCTGATATGGAAGAGCCCACACTTCTTCAACGCCATTGGTGAGCGCGAGCTCGACCTCCGTGGTGAGTTCTCCTTCTCCTCCTCCTCCTCCTCCTCAAAATAAATCCATAAATATATATATATATATTATTCACAACACCATCTGCATTTCAAACTCCTCAGGCAATAAGATCTCTGTCATCGAGAACGTCGGTGCGACCGAGGTCAGCTTTTCTCTTCCTCTTTATCTTCTTTTTTCGTTCTTTTTCTTTTCACAGTCGGCGGTTTTTTCTTTTTGTTTCCTTTTGTTTTGCTATGATTTTAGGGTTTTTTTTTCTTCTCCATAAAATAGCTTGTATTCATGTTAATGGCAGGACCAATTTGATACCATTGACCTGTCGGACAATGAAATCGTCAAGCTTGAGAACTTCCCTTTCTTGAATCGCCTTGGAACTCTGCTCATTAACAACAACAGGATTACTCGTATCAACCCTAACATTGGAGGTAACCGTTGTTTGCAAGTCTTCAAATTTCTTTTGTATCTTTGGATTTTTCACGCACAGAATCATGACTTATCTTCCAATTGCAGAGTTCTTGCCCAAATTGCACACTCTGGTTCTCACAAACAACCGCTTGGTTAACTTGGTTGAGATTGATCCTCTTGGGTCCCTTCCGAAACTGCAGACGCTTAGCTTACTGGACAATAACATCACGAAGAAACCGAACTACAGATTGTATGTCATCTACAAGCTGAAACATCTGCGTCTTCTTGACTTCAAGAAGGTCAAACTGAAGGTGAAGTGATCTTCCATTCATCGAATACATCTGTCACTGTGATTTCATCCTTTATGCATGCTTTTACATGAATGAGGAAACATTTATATGGGAGGTCAGAAGTGGACAGCTGTAGTTTTTCATCTTGCATTTTATTCTCTCCATGCCCAGTGTTGGGAACATACGCTGGAAAAATTATCCACTCTCATTTTATAGACCAATATATAGTGGAATTTTTTTTTCATTTCTTTTTCCTTTGCTGAACTCATGTCTTAGCAAACCCTCATATATTATGATTTCAATCTGCGTATGCTTTTGAGTTTCTTCATTTCCTTTTGTTGATTGACAACCACTATATTAATCTTGTTTTCCTCCCTTCCCTCCTTCCTCTCTTGGTTTTTTCAACACACAAGAGAATCTCACAAAAATGAATCAGTGGCAAAACCATAACCCAGAAGGGGATGATGTATACTATGAGAGAATCATGCATCACAAGCTCTCTCTTTCCTTCTTTGTGTGGGGCATTTGGATGGCCACTACTTGTCACCAATACCATTTCCTATTAATTAATTTTTAGGGACAAAAAGAAACAGAAAAACACATGAAAGATGAAGTTACATTTTCAAATAATTTTAATTCAAACTTCAAGTAACTCTGGTAAATTATGCTTGTAACCTTATCCAGATGACTACCCTTTTCATAAAATAAAAGTGTTTTTCTTTTTTGGAAATTACTGAATAAGCACTCTGCCATTCATATATTAAGAAAATGGGGTACAAAACTGAGAGAAACAAACAACAAAATGAAAATAGAATATAAATTCGAAAAACAAAAACAGTAGAAGAGATCAATAACTTCTTTACTCGTGTTCCAAACAGCTTTTCTTTTTATATTTTTTTATAGTTGCATGTGTTCATGCAAGTGCTTCATCTTGAGATTAGACCATAGCTAAATGGTTGACAACAAATTTGCAATGATGTCTTGGGTTCAAATCCAACAACTTACCATCCAAAAAAAGTGCTTTATTATATCTTATTATGGACATTTGAAAATGGAACCTGCAAGTTTGATTCTTTTGATATTAAAGCATTCCATTTTTGTTCTGCATTCTTATTTCTTGTATTAATTAAACTATTCCTGTGAATCCTAGAACTTCTCCCACTTTTGTAGTGCTAGAAAAAAACTATTCTTTTGATACTTTTCATAAGGGCTAGAGCTTTTGTGTTGTAAAACTTGGAAGATTTCCTCTTGTCTATTTTTGGTACAATCCCTCTATGCTCCTAGATGTTGCAGTAGGAGCTTATATTCAATTTGTTTTTTAATATACATAGGAGAGAGCAGAAGCTGAAAAATTATTTGCATCAAAAGAAGCAATAGAGGAGGTTAGAAAAGAACCTTTGAAGACATTCACACCGGGAGAGTTGCCACATGCACCAGAGGAAACAAAGGAAGAGCAGACCCCTAAAGTTGTTGTCCCCACACCAGAGCAAATAACTATGATTAAGGTATCATCTCCAAATTTTTTTCTAACAACTTCAGGAGTATATTCTAACAAAGGCACATTATGTCACTAGATTTGAGCTAGGTGCACCTAAAACACATCCACTAACAATGTTAACACATGCCAATCTGTCTGTGGTATGTCATGTGTGTGGAAGGTTGCTTCCATTTTGAAGATAACTGATCTGTTTTGTTGTTTCCCTTTTCTTCAATCTTTATCATTAGGAAGTTATGTCTGCAAATCTTGTTGCTTTCCCCCTTCCAGGTGGTCTCTTGTCCACTGGGTGTAGGACAGACCGACGAGGTCTATTCTAGTCTAGTTTTTTTTTTCTTTTGTTGCTTGTTCTACATCCTCTCATCCCCCCCTTCAGTCATTGTAGTTTGATTAAGTTATTGAATAGAAATGCCTTCTGTTTCTCCAAAAACAAAAAAAAAATCTTGTTGCTTTCATCGAATGTCCCACAGCTGTTCCCATGAAACCTACTTATATTGAAGAACGCCCATCCAGTCCTATGAAGTACTTGGTATTTCTCATTTAGTCTTGCTTATGGGAAATATTAATGTTATTAGTTTAGGTTTTCATAGTGCTCACTATTTGTGGGTTTGCAAACACTTAGCATGCTACTTTTCTAATTTTTTTGTGTGTGCAGACTGCGATTGTGAATTCTCAGACGCTTTCGGAGATTGCAAGGCTTGAAGAGGTGATTTGCGTCTTGGAGCAAATGTCTTGGATGCTACCTATTCCTAATCAAATTGATCTTTAGTTTGCATTTCTGGAATTATGTTATACTTCATTGGATCATTAGCAGTTCTGAGGATACACATGTTCTTTATTTCTTTTGAATAGGTTTTAAAGTCTGGGCAGCTTCCTGCTGATTTGATGATTGGGGGAGATGGTTTGACCTCAAAGTCCACAGAAGATGACAAGATGGACACTGATGCTCCCGTTGCAGCTGATGATGGACAAGTTGCAGCTGATGGTGGACCGGCAAATGCGAATGATCAAGAGCAGAGTGATAATCCTGAAGCAATGGAGAAGGTAGGTGCAAATGTTTACACACGTTACTTGTGAGTTCTTGATGACTATACATCTTGTTGTTTGCAACTTGAGTGGTTCTTTTTATATCCAAGAAAAGCAAGATAAATCCCTCATCTACACTTTATGTTTGAATGTTATTGGTTCCATCTGTTGTGATGTTTCTCCCACTTGCATTTTTTTGTGCTCGATTCAGCATATGTTACAAGGAAATAATAAACAGAGTAGTGCTCTTTGTATTTATCTTAATGTTGATAATGATTAAAGAAAAAGGATATGAATTAGAAAATCCCTGCATTGATGTGTTGGTTGATAATATTATCTGGAATTCGTGTTTGATCTTTTCAGGACTAAGAAGGATGTAACTGGATGCTTTTTTCAACCATTTCATTGCGGAAAGATGTTCTTCTGGGGGTTTTTGAGGTGTTTGCCATCAGGATATCTGCTTCTACTTGTAGAGCAACAATGAATGGTTACTGTGCTATCTTTTACTGCTTGGCTTATTTCATGTAATCCATTTGGATAAGATTCAACTATAAGCTTTGCTCAATGTATTTCCATAGATTTATCATCTTAGCTTGAGAGGGATCATTTGTCACCTTATTTTTAATGTTTTTAATCCCAGGCTTGCTGATACATATTGGATACAGTCAATTGGAATAGGGAGAAATAACTGACTATAATGACCGGAGTTTTGAGATGATAGATGATGATGCCTTGTTAGAATTAGGGATCCGAACTCGAGATCTGAAACTCTTTTTTTGGGTTATCAGAATATAGATGGAATATAAAATAAAAGCCAGTCTGTCAACCAAGACCATGATGTATTACTATCAAAGAACCATGTCAAAACAGAATTTTATTCGTGGGTTCACTCAACATGGATTGGACATTCTTATATATCAAGTAGAATAATGTTATGATCCGTTTGGATATGGAATAGGCTACAAAATAACTTGAAATAAAGCAGAATAAGTAATTTTTGGTGTTTGTGAATACCATGCCATGGGATAACCTTTGCCTGAATACCATGCCATGGGATAACCTTTGTCAGAATAAATTGGTATAAAGTGATGTATGAATTCCAGTCTACCCTTGAAATTAAACTTAGGGTAAATTGTGTTTAGACTCCTTAACCCTGTATGGGAAGTGAGATAGGCTTATTCAGCCCTGATAACTATATTGGGATAAATAACAATGTTTGACAGAATAAGTCTATTTGTGTTTGATTGCATTTTCTGTTATTCTCATTGGAAAACGTAAAATGCAGAATTAGATTGTTTGGTTCACCCTGAATAAACTGTGGACAAATGATTGATAAGAGATTGATAAAGAGTTATTATTTTTATAATGTCAACTTTGCCCCTGAAATATAATTTTGTGTTTGGTGTAGTTGATGGATATAAATCAATCCATGATGAGTGTAATTAAATCTAGACCGTCTATCTTATATAATATTTTTATGATGGGCCTTTAAATATTTTTTACAACTAATCAATTGAACTAATCCTATGCAAATGGTGATTCAATTATTGTTCAATTTAATTAAATTTACTCAATCATGTGGTCATAAATAGTAATAAATTAATGAAAATCATAGTTTGTTTTATAAAAATTGATAATTTAAATACATCATATACATTGTCAATCTTGTTGTTGTACCAAATAACACTAACCTTATTATACATTGCTTCATTTAATATGCTTATATGTGTTATATGTATTTGCATGTAAATTACCAGTAGACTCCGTTATAAAAATATATGAATATGTTGTGTATTTTATATTTAAATACACTGAAAAATTGTATAGATTACCATTCTATGTACAAAACTAATCTAATAGTAATAATTGCAAATAGTTAGTGATCATTACATTATTTAGTCACCATATCAAATCATAAATATACTTATATACTTACATTATTCAATCTCTTAACATTGACATAAGATCCCCTTTCACGGGAGGTTAACACAATATACGTGGCTTGTGACATGTCAAGAAAGAAACAGGATAAATTAAAAAAATCCCTTTTTTTCCTATAGTAAGCCAGAAAGATTAAAAATGCATTTGAAATACCGAGCCACGGCGCCCATCCATTCCCCTCCTTCTCCCTCTCCCCTTTATATTTCATTTGAGTTCTCAAATCCCATTCACCATCTTTTCTTCTCCTCCCCCAAAATAATAATAAAAAACAAAACATGAAGTTGTGTTTGATATTGCAGTGAACAAGGCCATGGAGGTTCGATGGCAAGAACATCACCTGCGCCGTCCAAGTGATTCGCCGTCATCCCCAATTGCCGGCCACTCCACTGATTCGTCGCAGGTTTTATCGTCGAACAGACGAATGGACATTCACGAGATGGACATGGTGAAGAAGGCCCCAAATCACGTGACGGACATCATAGTAGCTAGGGTTTCTTCTTTTGGGTTGAGACACTTTGAGGGAGATGAAGTCGATGGGGATGAAAGTGAGTGGGGGTGTTTAATTCGAAATGACATTTGATGCACACGTGTAAGCAGATGCAAATAAGATGAATGGATTTCAGACGTGTAAGTCGATGGGGATGAAAGTGAGTGGGGGTGTTTAATTCGAAATGACATTTGATTCACATGTGTAAGGGAAGCAAATAAGATGAATGGATTTCGGACGGCCAGGATAGTTTCAAAATTTTGGTGTAATTTGGACGGTCGTGATGGATTTACAGTGGCCAGATCCACTGATCAGATGGTGGTAAATAAAGATGAGTATATCATTGAAATTTGTTAAAGTGACCGAGATGATATTTTTGTAATGATGGTGAGGGGTATTTTTATAAGCCTTGATAAGCTATTTTCACATTTTATTAGAATTGTTACCAGGCCTTATCATAGCTTATCATGTCATAGCTATCGGAGTTTATCCGCACCAAACAAACAGCGAATATTCAAAGTTATTCTCCCCTATTCACTGTTTATGTCAGTTGGCAAACGGGGGGGGGGGGGGGGGGGGTAAAGTCTTTAAAACCTGCAGTAATTTTCAAAACATGCACTTACACCCCCTGCCGTTAGATATTCTGTTAAAATAGAATAAAAGTACGATTTTACTCTATTTAATTAAATCATTATCATGATTTTACCTTTTAATTAACTGTTATATGAGTTAATTCTCACAATAAATCGATTCAAATGTATTTGCATATTTGATTATTGTAGTAATTAATATTTACAAAACATATTCAAAGTTAATTTGGCCCTTTTTTGGGGTATCTACAAAACTAATTGGCTAAAATAGTAATTTTAAAGTATTTTTATCTCATCTTATCAGAAAATCTAACGATAAGAGGTGGAAGTGCATATTTTTAAACTTTAGGGGGTGCTTTGTGTAGGTTTTAAAAATGTCAAGGGTTCCAAATGCATTTTACCCTTAAACTTATTACATGTTATTCCATTCAAAAAAATATCGTCGGTCCAATGTCAAATAAACTGTGATCAGCTTTTATAAATTATATGTCAAAACAACTATCATCATTTTTACACCTTTTATAAATCCTTATCTATACTTTATTCACATTTTATCTAAACAAAAAAAATTATTATTATATTTTCTAACGATAATAATTCAAAATACAATCAAACAAAATATTACTTATTCCATTATTATTACCCACTTATGTTGATATAACTGTATAGTCCAAAATAAATCTGATTATGTATCCAAACATAGCCAGTGTCTCATTTTTTATCTTATTTTTTTAATCACGATCTAGTACGTGCATGCATTTGAAAGATATATAAAAATAAAAATATTAATTGTACCGACTCATTGTTTTTAGGGGAAATTAATTAGGGGTCCCTTGGAATGTCTCTCTATTAACGTTTAGTCCTTGACTTTTTTTAGTTTTCTTTAAATCCCTAGAGTCTCTAAGTTATTTCTTCCGGGTCCCTGGCAGTAACTACCGTTAGATGGACCTTTTATTCTTCCATTTTTACCCTTCGATAACAATGTACACAGATGATATAACAGTGTACTACGTTTTTTTTAAATCTGTGAGCGACAATATTGTACACATTGTGCATAACAGTGTACACAGACAAATTCATATAATCTGCTTAACTCGTAATCACGAGCAAACCTTTCAGACAACATTTCAGAAATTTAAATGTCATCCACACCGATATATAAAATATTTACATTTGTTGTTTAAATCAACACCATCGATTTACAAAAAAAATAAGTTTTATTTACATCTGTTGTTTATATCTGTCACTCTTCTTGCGATTCTTTTATCCGAGTCTCATTCTCTTTCGCTTTTCGAATTGCTTTTGCTGCATACTCCCTTCGGAACCTTAGAATGAAACGGGTCAATCTCAAATATTTTTTCAGCCAATGAACCTGCACATTGCAATGTCACACTATTAATATAGGAGTTATACATCATTACAGATAAAGAATTGAATAACCACCTAAGATTATAACTACATAATCAAAAGAAGATTTAAGGGTGTACATTTGAAGAATATTATTGTACATACAATAGTGTTAACATAAAACTCAGATTTTTCATAGTCAATCAAATATCCACAACCAATAAACATATAACATATTCAAACAATTACATTGTTGCTCAAAAATCAAATAGGATGGGTGAGTAATGTTTAATAGTGGGTCAAACAAAATAATTCATGTGAAACACATATGATTAATCACAGCTAATGTTGATTTAACAAAGTAATTCATAAATTAAATTTAGTCTCCACGGTGAATATAAATTAATCATCATAATGTCATCAACTCGGGGGGTTTGGTTTTGATACGGGTTAGGCCCAGATTGATGATAATATCAATGTACTACAAAATCAAAAGAAAAAAATTAACGGTGTACATATGATACATAACAATGTACTAAAAATAATGTAAACATAAAACCAACATTTTTCATTGTTAATCAAACTTTCATAACTAATTTAACACTTAATATAGGTTTAGAAAACATTGCATAGTCACCTAGGGTTAGGGATGAAGCATAACATCTTGAAACACAATAAAAATAGGTTAAGGGTGTACATATAAAGGCATAATAGTGTACTCATAATAAAGTAAACATGAAACTTGTATCCCATTGTCATGACTCAAAAGCTTGAGTCTACAGTACAATATTTATACAAACACTGAAACTATATATAAGTTGTAACGTTCTATTCTCCTTGATTCATGGCCATTCATATATTCTTAATAATTTTATTATGGTTCATTACCATTTCATTTTGTTTCAACCTTTAGCTCTTTTTCATGGATATTTCATTTCGTTTTACCTGCACAAGGCATTTCAACATACATGACAAAATTTCATCTATCTCTTATCAAATATTGATTCATTGTGGGAATCATTATTATTTCATATAATAATGACATAGTATTAGATTTTGCATGTTAATTATAAAATATACTAACCAATCTATACAAGAGGAGTATAACAAATAAAATATACTGATCAATCTGTATAAAAGGAGTATAATAAAGAAAATATAACAATGTACATAGAGAGCATAACAGTGTACAAGAAGAGTATAACAGTGAATTTACAAATGAAAGGGAAAAAAGATAAGGAATAATCCCAAAATGTTTGAAGACACAAACAAATCAATACTAATGCCCCACCAAGGCACTGAGAACGCTTATGAGAAATCTATCTCCCATTGTTGGATAATAAGATGATGTATTGTAAAATTTGACAACAAATTCTATGTTCAATAAAACTAAAACCACCAACCAACTCCCTGAACTCTCCGATTTAATCAAAAGAGGTTAAGAGTGTACAAATGAATATTAACAGTGTACTCATAAGGGTGTACAGATGAACCTTAACAATGTACAGATGTAAACATGAAACATGTATTTCATCGCACTATAAATTTTTAATAATAAATAAACCTCATAAAAATATCAAAAATTAGAATTTCAAAACAGATGAGTCACTCTCACCCCAACCAAGCCAGATAAGTAGGGGAAAAAATACATATGCTTTTGTTTTTGTTCCTTTTAAAATTTCAATTATAAAATGTGTATGCTCAAAAATCATGGAACAGATATCAAAAGATGGAGAACTTCAGAAAGATAAAAAGTTGTTCAGCTCTGTTTTAGAGGACTTCATGGTTTCAGAATCCATGTTGGAATATTTTGTTGACTCTCTTAGATTCAGTTCTTATAAGAAGCCTATGTGGGTGTTGAAGCAGACAAAACAGCTTCTGATGGATTGTGTGAGAGAAGCAGTGGAGAATCAACTGGAGAGACAGGGAAGATGTTGTGATGAAGAGATAATCTGTGAATAGGTCCTTTCATGGGCAAAACATGGCGGAAATGCAATAAATGTATCTCAATTGGTAGGTTTGGATGTTGCAAGTTTCACAAAGGAAAGGAAGCAGTGGTGGACAGTGGTCTATGAATTTTTAAATATTTATTTTGTGAAGATCACTATCAAACGACCCAAATATTTACACAGTATACATAACCAAATCCACCATTAATGCCCAAATCAAAACAAAGGAATATACAAAACAGAGGAATCAAATGCCCAAATATTTACAAAACAATATACATAACCAAATCCACCATTAATGCCCAAATCAAAACAAAGGAATATACAAAACAGAGGAATCAAATGCCCAAATATTTACAAAACAATATACATAACCAAATCCATCATTAATTTTGTGAAGATCACTATCAAAACTATAACACCAACTCTGTAAAAGTATCATGGATTTTGGGACTAAATCAAAATTTAATACAAAAAACAAATCTCACATCCACAAAGGAGAAGCGGCGGCCGACGAGGAGGAGAAGCGGCGGCCGACGAGGAGGAGAAGCGGCGGTCGACGAGGAGGAGTGGCTAGGGCCGATAACGAGGAGGAGAACCGGCGGTCGATGAGGAGGAGAACCGGCGGTCGATGAGGAGGAGTGGCTAGGGTCGACGACGAGGAGGAGAAGCGGCGGCCAACGAGGAAGAGAAGAGGCGGTCAACGAGGGGTGGCTAGGGTTTTTTTTGGGGAAGAGAAGGGTAGAGACGAGGATGAGAGTTTTCTTTGGGTCGATTTAATGGGAGGTAATCGGTATTATTAACGGACGTTTGATGAACTGTTAATTATAGGGACCTAAAGATAATAGATTTTGGGACTGGGGACTTATGGTTAGAGTAAAACATTGCAGGGACTTATTGTTATTATGGATATAGGGTCAGGGACCCCTAATTAATTTCCCTTGTTTTTAAATTAAAAAATCACAAAATAAAAATACATTTAATCTCATTTTTAGAAATTTTTTTTATAAAAAAAGCTTTTATATCATGAAAGTGAATTAAAGTACATGAACAATGAATTCATGTATATTCGTATGAATAATATACACAGTTTTAGGATAATTTCTTTTTATCTGGCGGCAGGATTGAATATAGAGTTATAGACTAATAATAGTTGTGCATATCGTGAGAAAAGGCCGAGTACTCAAAAACGTGTGTACGTATGTGACCTGTGTAGAATAAGAGGAGGGTGTCTGTTATGACCGCGTTAGTTTTAACAACAGCAATGACAACAACAGCAACGCTTCATCTTCTTCTTCTTCTTCATACTTCTTATCCTCCTACCCCTAAAGACCAGCTCTCCCTCCATTCAACCCCAACCAACACTCTTCTCATTTCTTCCTTCACATTCAATCAAAACAAACACACAATGGGTTTTATTTTCTGGTTTCTCGTTGTTGCTAGGTATGCGTATCAGGTCCCCATCGTTGTTGAATGTTTTGAGTTTTTTCTTTCACAACAAGACTTTAATGCGTGTTCAAATGGGAATTTGATAAAAGACAAGAATGTGATATGTAGAGGGTGAATTTTTTTTTCCTTTTGTTTATTTTATTAGCTTCTCATGTGAAAAAGACAATTTAGCATGTATGCCTGCTTTTCTCTGAACATATAGCATCAGAGAAACATAGGTTCTTACTTTTCTTGTGATTGATTTAGTCATCCTACATGAATATCACGCACCCGTATTTGATGTATGCTGGAATCGTTAGAAGTTCATTTTTATGCATTGACAGTAGTAGGCATTTGCCTAATTAAATTTAGTGCTCACTATAATTTGAAAGCTCTAGCTCATTGATTGGCAACAATGTTTGCGACCAATAGGTCTTGGTTTCAAACCAACTAGCTTAACATGGAAACATAACAAGATGATTGTAATTTTTAAATACCTCTCTAATATAATATTGGGTTTTGGTGGATTGGCCAATCTAGAGAATATTTTAGGAAATACAATAGTTATAGGGATGTGGTTTGAAATAGATTTTTCCTCCATATCAGTGAAGTAGTCATGCTGATCTGTTGGTTTCCTTCTGACTCCAAAGAAAAAGAAAAGAAGAATAGAAGAAAATAAAATAAAGCAAGTTTTTTTTTAATTTATTTTTCTATGGATCAGTTTCCAAAGAGTTCCTTCATTTGCTTATATGAGTGTGACGGTCATATTTATTTGATCAGAAAGATCTATTGAGTTTTCACAATTTTGATGTTGCACTATTGTTGTATATTGATCACACCCATTTGCTTTAGAAGAGTATAAGGTCTGGTGATCAACTTGCAGAATCCAAATGTATGCTGTACTTTATAGAGAGACATTATCAGAAAATCTGGCAGGATACTGCAGTTGATTAAATGCAATATATTAGTTCTTTTCCCGCGTCAATAAGAAATGTCGATTCAGGTACCTCAACAAGGTACTTTTAACATATTGGTCCCAATTCAGCAATAATTCTTGCTCATATAACTCGATAGTGAGATGGAAATCACTTCATAAGCACTGCATTCAATTGAATCTACTTAATTACTTGGTCCATCATGAAAGAGTTATCATGGATTCTTATGATTTATGCTTCTGCTTTCTTTTCCAATCAGTTAGATTATTAAATTCTTTGTTCCTCAGTGCAAAAATATGACCGCAGAGGAGAAAGGGTGGAGCAGAGCATGACACAGACAGGATTTCCAATGGATTCAGATCGTGCAAGTGGAAGTAGCAAGCATAGGAAGACAGATTCTGTTCATGGGAGCGGGAGTGGTAAATATAGGAAAACACATTCTGAGTTACCTGTTGATGAAGATGATAAGGATGCCCCTGTTACACCACAAAAGAACTCAAATTTTGAGAAAGAAAAGACTGGATTCTCTTCATCTTCAGAATCTTCAAATGAAGAGGATTTCTATCAGCTGGATTCTAGCATGCTCGGTAAGTCTGCAGAAGTGTGTGAAACTCGTCGACTTAGTGGAGACTCCATGGTGGTTGGTGATGCTCCTCAGGTTGATGGGAAGTCCACGGCAGTTGATGATTCACCTCCTCATCTTGCCGGGAATGCTACTCAGCTGACTGTGAAATCCAACGCCCAAGATGTTGACATGGGCACTGTTGAAAAATTGTCCAACAAATGTGGAGCTGACAACCTTGTTAGTGAAACCAGTAAGCCTATTGGCCCAGCACAATTGGAAAACACGTCAGTGGGAGCTGTATCTGACTTAACTACTGGATTATCTGGTAACTTGGGATCACTGTGGGTAATGCAAACTCCTCCAGTTCCAGTGACGGTGAGGTATGACGTTCCAGATCCGAATAGGATCCCTGCCAGCGTGTTTGCGAGGTCCACAAACCAAGTGGAGTGGAGTGTTGCTTCAAACGAGTCTTTGTTCAGCATCCACTTGGGAAATTCCAGCTTTTCTAGGGACCGTGTTTTCCTTCTTGGCAGGTCTGGAGATCTGACAAACCTCCCAATTCCCTCCGCAGTCGACTATGATGTGAAGAAAACACTTGATGAGGAGGACTGTGATGTGAAGAAAACACTTGATGAGGAGGGGCTGGACTTACCCTGTGAGAGTGAAACAGAAAATGCTGAGACCATGGAGGAAGTCTTAGAAGTTGCAGCAGATGAACATGAACATGTCATTGGGGAGATGCCCCTTGCCGAATGCGTCCCTCGTTCTTCTGACGGTAGTGGAGCCAGCACACGTTCTTTTGCATTCCCAATGTATGACCTCCCCCTATTGTACATAATAATTCATGATCATGTCACTAGTGCATTCAAGCAAATGTGTGTCAACAATCTATCATTTGTTTACAGATTGACAGGGGAAGGAAAAAGCAAGGCGACGGAGGTGCCATCCGAGCAGCCACAGCCACCACAGTTGCAGCCACCACTGCAACCAATGCTGATGCAGCCAATAGAGCAACCTCAGATGGAGACACTTGGAGCAGCACCCAATGAGCCATGGTACAAGTGGCTCTACTGTTTTAGCTGCTGCCCATCCTGCTGTTGAGGTCTACCCCCGTGGTATAGTCTATGGGGGTAGTTGGTTGACTCACTCATCATTGGTGTGAATCCCTGAACCTACTTGAAGATTTCGTGACAATACAATGCACACACAATCTATATATACTAGGGGGTTGTTAAATGTTCATATTTTTTTTGATGGAGGAAATATCAGGGTCCTTTGAAATAATCATCCTTATTGCTTTAGATATGCTGTTGATCACAGATAATGCAGTTCTTGGGATATTCCATGATAAGCTAGGATGTATAGGCAGCAGATGAACTTGCAATGAGTAATGGAAGGCAAATAAGAAAGTATATAGTAGGCGGTAAGATTGAATGGAATAATCAGTCATGTTATACATTGTAATGGAATTTTATTTGCAATGCTCTTCGAGTATGGTTGTGTAAGTGTGGTATCTGATACACACATTTATTCTCTCTCATCAGCTTATAACACACAAAAGTCCTTAGTGTCAGCCATGTGCTTCCCCCATTTGCCATATAATAATGTTACAAGATTTTTGGCATTCTATCCATCATGTGATCCTTTCTGATTGAACAACAAGAAGATGACATGATATTAACCTGATTTTTATCAAACTCATTTTTGAATGAAAGAGTTATCATTTTTTCATTATATTATTCAGGGATTTTTAGTTTTAAGTCCCCGTAAACTATAGAATTTAGCTATCGATCCCTCACTTCTTCATATTTAGATTTTAATCCCTACATTTAAATTATATATTCCTTTTTAGTCCCTAGGAGGGACATATTCCTAAATTATTTAATTTGATTTTTAGTCCCTGAGAGGGATCTATTCCTAAATTATCATTTAAATGTAGGGACTAAAACCTAAATATGAAGAAGTGAGGGATCAATCGCTAAATCATATAGTTTACGGGGACCCAAAACTAAAAATCCCTATTATTTATTAAGCACCCAAATCAACCAACAAATTCATGTCTTCCATTGTAAGTAATAATAATAATTTTTTTCTTAAATAAAAGCATCCATCCATTATAGTCTCTCTCTCTGTCTCTCTCTCTCCCCCCCCCCCCCCCCCCTACATTTTCCGTATAAATAGATCCTCTCTCCCACCAGATCCATTTCATCCCAATTTTCAGATTAAAATTTCGAAAATTAATAGAGGGGTAGTCAATTAGGATTTTCATGGACAAATTGTCCATGTTCATGGATTTGTAAATCTTGTGTTTTTCAATCAGGACATTGGTTTGTGGACAAACAGTCCAGTGTTATTCAACTTAGACATTATTTCATGGACAAAAAGTCCAGCGTTATTCGATTGAGACATTATTTCGTAGACAAAAAGTCCAGCGTTATTTAATTGAGACATTATTTTGTAGTAAAAAAGTCTAGCGTTATTCAATTGAGACATTATTTCGTGGACAAAAAGTCCAGTGTTATTCGATTGATACATTATTTCGTGGACATAAAATCCAGTGTTATTCGATGAAGACATTATTTCGTGGACCAAAAGTCCAGCGTTATTCGATTGAGACTCTTCGTAGTAGACATTTTGTCTTGTGTTATTCAATTTAAACATGATTTGTAAAGGCTTTCATAAGTGATGGATTTTTGTGGACTTTTGTGAACTTTAGAGAGAGAAATACAAAGGAAAAAGTCATTTGAGAATTCCACCCAAATGGGTGGGATTCTCATGGACTTTTATTCCAGTATTGTGAATATTTCTTCTTTTTTTTCTTTCAACAAAACTCATTTATGATTTTTATCCCATGCCTTTCATATTTTTGTTCACATTTTTTTTCTTTATTTGTATCTTTTTTTTCTGAATGTCCATTTGTATGAAATATTGCTATTACCTCGAATGTTTGATGAATATATGAAAATGGTAGATTTGCTTGTGTTACAATAAATCATTTCATTATTATATATTATATAATATATGTCTAAATCATCCACAATTATTTTCTAAAATATAGATTTATTATAGATTTGATTATATGTAAAATGTTTTATTTGATTTTCTTTGAAGATGTTTCTATTTTTGTATAATATACATCCATTTTTTTATAATGTTCAGACATATATAAAAATAAAAAGATATATTTAGGCATATGAATATATATGACTAAATATATTGATTGCTTTTATTTCATTTTTTATTTAAAGCAATATAATGACCACTTTTATTTTATTTTATTTTAAGTAATATAATTTATGATTTTATTTCATTATATTTGAAGAGATGTAATATATGATTTTTATATAATATATATATTTTCTTATTTTTTATTGTCTTCCTAATTAAAAACTCATTCCTCCCCTCTATGAAATTCTCTCTCTATAACAGAAAAAAAAGTTAGCTCATTGTGGATTTTTCTCAATATAAGGTTTTTTTTCTCTTTTTTTTTATTTTAGATCGATTGTTTCGAATAAAGAAGATTTTTTTATGAATGTAAATATGTATGAAATATTGATATCGACTCATATGTTTGATGAATGTAAGAATTATGGATTTGTTTGTGTTGCAATCAATTATTTTCATTACTTGTTTTTATCATGGCATTCTAGCAATATGCATTTCAGATAAGTGAAGATTGATATTTATTATATTAAATTATATTTTATGTTGGGTATGATGAGTTCTTTATTTGTTATTTAAATCCAAAAACATTATTGTGTTTATTAATAGAAA
The DNA here is from genome assembly GCA_030737845.1 of Acorus calamus. Lineage (NCBI taxonomy): Eukaryota > Viridiplantae > Streptophyta > Magnoliopsida > Acorales > Acoraceae > Acorus > Acorus calamus. The sequence continues at coordinate 8,388,796 of CM060879.1, forward strand.
TCCATATGTGAAAAGAGTCAATCTGCAAAAGAATGCTAAAATCTGTGAAAGTCTTTAAAAGTCCATGAGAGTGATTTGTGAAAGTCTACAAATGTCTGTAAAAGTCCATGAGAGTGATCTGTGAAAGTCTACAAATATCTGTGAAAGTCCATGATAGTCAATATGTGAAAGTCTACAAAAGTCTGTGAAAGTCTGCAAAAGTCTGTGAAAATCCATGAGGGTCAATCTATGAAAGTCTGCAAAAGTCCATGAAAGTCTGTGAAAGTCTGCAAAGTCTACAAAAGTCCATCACTTAAACAATGTCCACAGAAATCCATCAAAGTCCGTATCGACTACCCCCATAAGTTTTCAGAAGAAAAAAAAAGGGAGAAGAAATGGTGAAGATCTGTTGCATCGGAGCCGGGTACGTCGGTGGTCCGACAATGGCGATGATCGCCTACAAGTGTCCCGACATCCAGGTCGTCGTCGTCGATATCTCCGCCTCCCGCATCAACGCCTGGAACAGCGACCGCCTCCCCATATTCGAACCCGGCCTCGACGACGTCGTCCGCTCCTGCCGCGGCGTCAACCTCCACTTCAGCTCCGACGTCGAGTCCCACGTCGCCGACTCCGACATCGTCTTCGTCTCCGTCAACACCCCCACCAAGACCCGCGGCCTCGGCGCCGGCAAGGCCGCCGACCTCACCTACTGGGAGAGCGCCGCCCGGATGATCGCCGACGTCTCCACCTCAGACAAGATCGTCGTCGAGAAGTCCACCGTCCCCGTCACGACCGCCGAGGCCATCGAGAAGATCCTAACCCACAACAACCCCGGCAAGCACGACTTCCAGATCCTCTCCAATCCCGAGTTCCTCGCCGAGGGCACCGCCGTCGCCGACCTCGCGAGCCCCGATCGCGTCCTCATCGGCGGTCGAGGCGACACCGAGGGGGGCCGAAAGGCGATCGCGGCGCTAAAGGCGGTCTACGCGCGCTGGGTCCTGGAGGACCGCATCCTTACCATGAACCTCTGGTCGGCGGAGCTGTCGAAGCTGGCGGCGAACGCGCTCCTCGCGCAGAGGATCTCGTCCGTCAACGCCATGTCGGCGCTCTGCGAGGCCATGGGCGCGAACGTGTCGGAGGTGGCGTACGCTGTGGGGAAGGACAGTCGGATCGGACCGAAGTTCCTGAGCGCGAGCGTCGGATTCGGGGGTTCGTGCTTCCAGAAGGACATTCTGAACCTGGTCTACATATGCGAGTGCAACGGACTGCCGGAGGTGGCGAACTACTGGAAGCAGGTGGTGCAGATCAACGACTACCAGAAGGCGAGGTTCGTGCAGAGGGTCGTCTCTTCCATGTTCAACACCGTCTCCGGGAAGAGGATCGCCATATCCGGGTTCGCGTTCAAGAAGGACACGGGGGACACGCGCGAGACGGCCGCGATCGACGTCTGTCACGGGCTTCTAGGGGACAAGGCGCAGCTTTCGATCTACGACCCCCAGGTGACGGAGGAGCAGATGCGGAGGGACCTGGCGATGGCAAAGTTCGATTGGGACCACCCGCAGCACCTCGTGCCGAGCAGCCCGACCGCGGCGTCCGGGCAGGTGGCGGTGGCGTGGGACGCGTACGCCGCGGCGAAGGGGGCGCATGCGGTGTGCGTGCTGACGGAGTGGGACGAGTTCAAGAAGCTGGATTACCAGAGGATCTATGAGGGGATGGAAAAGCCAGCGTTTTTCTTCGATGGGCGCAATGTGGTGGATGTGGATGCGCTGCGGAAGATTGGGTTCATCGTCTATTCGGTCGGCAAGCCCCTTGACCCGTGGATCAAGGACCTCCCCGCCGCCCCCTTGTCGTAGGTTGTCCTGACTGAAGGTCTGATGAGATGGATCAGTTGTGTGTTGTTTTGATGATATTTTATTCTTTGGGTGTTTGTTGTTCTTGTTGGGGCTGGAGGTTGTGGCAGTGGCATTGGCATTGGCATGGATTGATTCATCACCAATGAAAATTAAAGTCAGTCTGTGTGGATGTTGTTCTGTTCCAGTTGAGATGTACTACTACTGATTGTAGCTGATGTTTTTGAGATACATGAATCCAATCCAGTTTTGGGGCTGTGATTTTTTTTTTTGCTTGATAATCTTGTTCTTTTTGTATTACTATATCTGAACAGAGGTTACAAAATGTACATCAAAGTGACAGTAAAAACATTACTTCACTATGAAGATGTAACAAATTAAAAATAGGTTACAAAATGTACTTCAAATTGCAGTTGAAGTATTGATTTATCTATGAAGATCAGTGCATGCTTAGATAGATTCAAGAGCAGGGATTATGAGTGCCTTATATAGATGGTGCCATCCCTATCAAGTTTCATCATGGGCAAGGATAGACCCACTACCCCACTTAATTTCCCCACTACCTATAATTACGAAAATGCCATTATTTTTTTAATTTTTTGTCTCCCTTTCCCACTACCCAGGTCCGTCGAACTGTCTGAATAAGTGTCGACAAAGGCCCAGTCGAAGTGTGTTTCACTAGGACGACAGAGACCCGTCGATATGTCTGAGCAAATGTCGACATGGATGTGTCGAACCCTTTAAAACAACAACTTTCTTTTGAATCAATCAATTATACAATCATTTAAGTCCTTATGAAAAATAAAAATGTCATTTAAGTTATTTAAGTCTTTTTTAAAATCATATATATATATATATATATATATATATATATATATATATATATATATATAAGAAACAAAAATATCAAATAAATAGTTATTTGAATAAAATAAACAGTAAACATTTCATATAGATAAAAAAACATTATTTTCTTTTCTAAACAAGTGGAGTATTTTCTAAACAAAGTCCACTTGTTTAGAAAAAAAAATAATGTTTTTTTTCTATATGAAATGTTTACTGTTTATTTGGTTCAAATAACTCTTTGTTTGATATTTTTGTTTCTTATACTTAAATAAATATATATGTGAATGATTTTCAAAAAAACTTAAATAACTTAAATGACATTTTTATTTTTCAGAAGGACTTAAATGATTGTATAATTGATTGATTCTTAGAAGAAAGTTATTGTTTTAAAGGGTTCGACACATCCATGTCGACACTTGTTCAGACAGATCGACGGGCCTCTGTCGTCTAGTGAAACACACTTCGACTGAGCCTCTGTCGATACTTATTCAGACAGTTCGATGGACCTCTGTCGTCCCAGTGAAGAACACTTCGACTGGATACTGTCGAACAGGGTAGTGGAAAAGGGAGACGAAAAAATAAAATAAATAATGGCATTTTCGTAATTTTAGGTAGTGGGAAATAGTAACTCGGGTAGTGGGAATAGCTTTGTCCTTCATCATGTCTTCAAGTGCAGGCCAAGTGTGTTGCGGGAGTAGGAGGGATTCCCCATTTGAGGTTCTGTACGAGGCCAACATGTCTGCAACAGCATTTCCCTCTCTATGAATATGAGAGATTTTCCAAGAGTGAAGAGAGGACAGACCTTGAATGATTTTCCTGTGGGTTCGAAGGGCTGTCCATGGGAGGTTTTCTCGACCTTGAAGCTAGGCTATTGCTGTTGTAGAGTCAGCTTTAAACCACATCTTCGAGGCACCAAGTCGGGTGCCAAATTCCAATATGGAGAGGATTCCTTGATATTCCAATAGATTTATGGATGAAGGATTGCATTGGCCTGCCACCCCTAGAAGAAAAGTACACCCCTAGAAGAAAAGTACCTTGAGCATCCCGAATGAGAGCACCATATCCTCCCCTGTTAGCGGAGAGGGAGCCATCTGAGTTGGATTTTAGCCAGAGAGGGTCTGGAGCTGCCCATTGGACAAGAGTGCTTGTGCTAGGTGTATCCAATATGGAGATTTTGAAGTTGACTCCAATCTGGATGATTTCAGGGTTAAGAATTGTTTTTAGAGAGGTGGATCGGAATCTCATGGATATCTCCTCTTTGATTCTATAGAGCGTTCTCATCTTATGGTTATAGAGCCTTCTGAAGATTCTGTTGTTGCGTTCGGTCCAGATGAACCAGAGATAACATGAGATCATTGAGGCAGCAATAGTTTTTAGAGTAGGATTAGGAATTTTGGAGTCTAACCAATCTGGGAGACTGCATAGTAGACTTGGTGGATGGCCCTTGATCTTCAATTCCCTAAGAAGAATCTGAAGGATATATCGAGAATAAGGGCATTGGACTGTGAGATGGTCTATGTCTTCAACGCCTGAGGAGCATAGGTGGCAAGTCATGCTTGTGACTAAACCTTTTCATATTAGGCGAGCTAGAGTGGGAGCCTTGTTGAGGAAGAATTGCTAGGACATGGAGTGCTTTTGAATTTGTGTCGGTTGCCAAATCCATTTGGCCCAAGATGGGGGGGGGGGGGGGGTGACTATGGATCTGTGCAAGAAACTTGTTGCAGATTGTTTTGTTAGGGAACCGGCCCTACTGTGTGGCCAAATAAGCAAATCGGGGCCTAGTCCTCCTACCTCCATGTCCTGAATTTCTGGCCAAAGGCTGTCTATGTCTGAGGAGTATCTCAGGGGTTTGGTCAATTTACCATTTTGAATGAGAACAAAGAGGGTAGTAGATGAAAAAGGTCCCCAAATTAGTGAAGTCTTGCCCAGAGCCTGTGCGAGGCTTTTACCATTGAGCCAGGAATTTGACCATATGTTTATTGAGTGACCTTCAAAGATAAGGAATTTAGAGTTTGGCATTATGCACTCTCTAGCCTTCAGTATTTGTTTCCAAGCACATGAGGAACCTTGTGGGGGAACACAATTCCAGATGTTACCTCTACGAAGGTATCTCTTCTTGATCCAATCAGCCCACAAAGAGGGGATGTTGGAGGCTAATTCCCAATATCTGGCCCCACATGATCCTCTATTTCAGTCATCAATTTTAGAGATTCCCAATCCGCCTGCTTGTTTGGGTTTGCACACGAGATCCCAGCTGACATGATACATTTTTCTTGTTGTTGAGCAACCCTCCCAAAGGAAGTTTCGAATGATGTGCTCAATCTCCTTAATTGCAGCTCTTGTGGTATAGGGAAAGTTGCAGACCAGAAGAAGTGATAGGTGGACAGCACTGAAATGGCTAATTCGAGTCTACCTGTCATTGATAGGAGTTTCCCTGTCCAAGAAGCAATTCGGATCCGAACTTTATCGATAAGAGCTTGGCATAGAGGCTTGGTTAGGGAGCTCGTGAATAAGGGCATTCCAAGATATCTGATAGGTAGAGAGTGCTGCTTTATGGTGAGGATGTCATTGAAGAGGGGGATATTTGCGTTGGAGAAAATCTGACTTTTACCCTCGTTAAGATGGAGACATGAGAGGCCAGAGAAGACCTTGAAGAAGTCTATGAGAACCATTGCGGATTCTGAAGATGCCTCCGAAAAGACCAATAGGTCATCTGTGAAACATAGATGAGAGATGTTTAATGGGCCACGGATATAGGGTTTGATGAGTCTGTTAGAGTTCAATTTGTTTAGAACAGTGGAGAACCTTTCCATAACGAGAGTGAATAGAAGTGGGGAAAGGGGATCTCTTTGGCGGACTCCACATGATGCGTTGAAGTATCCCTCAGGGCTCCCATTGACAAGTATAGAATAGTGAGCTGAGGAGATGCATTCCATGCATAATTGAATCCAATGTTCATCAAAATTGAATCCTTGTAGAATTTTGAGTAAGAATGTCCATCTAACACTATCAAATGCCTTGCATAAGTCCACCTTAATACAGGCACAATGCTTGCCATCCTTGTTAAGATAGGAAATTAATTCATGGGCCAGTAGAATATTGTGGTGAATGCTACGCCCTTTAATGAAGGCTGATTGGTGAGAGCTAACCAGTCCCGGGAGCACTGTTGAAGTCTTGATGCCATTACCTTGGTGATGATTTTGTATAGAGAGTTACAAAGTGAGATTGGTCTGAAGTTGTCCAATGAGTCCGCATATACAATTTTGGGGATAAGTGTAATGAAGGTATGGCTCACTTGTTTGAGGAGGTGTCCAGTGGAAAAGAAGTGTTGCACAGCCTTCAAAAGATCTAGATGAACAAGGTCCCAAAAGAGGTGATAAAAACGTGCAGGAAAGCCATCAGGCCCCGGGGAGCTAAAGGATTTTTGGCTGAAGATTGCAGATTTGAGTTTAGTCAGAGTAACCTCAGAGATGAGCAGAGAATTTTGAGCAGCCGATATCCTGGACTGAAGGTCTAAGTCTGGAACCTCAATACCCGAATCTCTGTTGAGTAAGGAGGAATGATAATTGACGATGTGATCCTTAATTTTAGCTAGGTCCGAGCTAAGAACCCCTGTGTTGATGTGCGGAGAACTAATGGAGTTGCGGAAAGTCCTGGATTTGAGTGAGGCATGAAAGAATTTAGAGTTCTTATCTCCAAGGGCTGGCCACTGTTGGCGGGATTTTTGCCTTAGGAAACTCTCTTCTTGCTGCAGTGCTGCTACATAGTCCTTTCTTGCTGTGAGTTCTTCCTTGATAAGGTCAGGGTGCAGGGGTTTCTGTTGGAGAGTGATTGTGCTTGGTCAAGGCACTGTTTCTTGTTTTGAAGGATATTTTGAAGGGGTTCAATTCAGTCTTATTTCATTGCTTGAGAGCTATCTTGGTTGCAGAAAGGTTTTTTGCAATGATGAATAGAGAAGAGCCAGTAAAATAGCCATTCCAAGCAGATTGGACAACCGAATGGAATGTTGGGTGAGATTCTCACATTTCAAAATACTTAAATGGCCGAGGTCCAGATGGAATTGGTGGTTGGAGTGTGACTTGAATTGGGGAATGATCAGATATTCCAGGAGTCATATAATGTGCAATTGAGTCAGGATATTGAGAGAAGAACTCGAGGTTTCCAAGGACTCTGTCAAGTTTGCATGCAATTCGGTTAGATTGCTAGTTGTTCCAGGAGAGAGTGGCCATTCGCCTTAAGATCTTCAAGATTGCATCTGACTAGGCATTCATTGAATTTGTGAAGTCTTCGGGAGAATACAGGGCGGCCTCCTTCTTTTTCGTGAGCATATCTCACCTCGTTAAAGTCTCCCCCCACCAACCACATGGCTGAGGGAATGGTAAAGGAGAGTCGAGCAAGATTATTCTAGAGAAGTATCCCGTCGGATGGGTCATTAGAGGTGTAAATTGCAGTGACAAAGACAGAGCATGTAGAATTTGATTTGGATAACAATTTGAAATGTAAGAATTGGAAAGAGAATTCAATTATCTATATATCATGTGCACTAGGCTTCCAGAATATCCCGATTCTAGCATCAGGGGTAAAGAATGCGTAATGGTTGGGAAGAAGAATTCTGCATGTTCGGTCTTGAACTTGAGGTTGAAGCTTCATGTCCAGGAGACAGATTACATCTGCTTTGGAGGATTTCAGAGTGTTTTTGACCTCCAATTGCTTGTCTTAGCCATTTAGGCCCCGAACATTCCATGTTAGTAGGTTCATTGGGAAGAGGTGGGGGTGGTTTTGCACCCAACTTTGGGGGTTTGACTTCGGGTCGAGATGCGCTGTGTGGATTCCTCCCCACCCAGTTGATCTGTATTACTTTGCATACCCTTTTCCTTCTTGTTGTATTTGGTGCCTCCAGTTTGACTAGGTCCCGTAGTAGGTCCAGATAAGGGAGGGTCGATCACTGAAGAGTCTTCGGATAGATTTGTTGATGGAGTGGCCTTAGCTATGTTAGACTCAATAGCGTTGGCCTTCTCAAAGTATTGCGCGGGAGGGTTTTGTGGATTTGCCCAGGAGGTATTTAGTGCAATAGAGCCCTGACAGTAGAGCTCTCAATGACAGATGTGGGGGGCTGCACATCATCCTCTTCTTCTAGTTGTTGCGTGAGATCTGAATCCAAGATGCTGAACTTGTTCATGGATGATCCATTGGTCTGTTTTGTGGGGGAACCCACCACTTTGTTTCCTATGGGTTTAGGATGAGGCAAGCTGGTTAGAGGATTGCCTTTACCCACCTCTGTGAGATTTACTTCACAATCCTCTATGCTAGGTGGTTGAGTGTTTGCATTCATAACTGCATTCTCAACTTTGTTCTCAATGAGAATATTAGACTGCTCGGTGGCGGGTTTCAAATTCTAGATTGGATGCTGTGAGCTCGTCACTGGAACATAGACTTGAGTGGGTTTTCTCAATGTTCTGTGGCAACCATCTCCTTGAGAGGGGCATTGGGCTTCAGGGTGTCTGAAGGTGCAACAATAGTACAAGGAGATGGTTTCCATTCATATTCCACTGGGAGCTCATGCCAAATACCCTCCTCGTGGTAAGAGAATGGAATCTGGAAGTGCAGAGTTGGCTGAGACCTCGACACAGATTCTCGCAAAAGCAACCCGAGATCTATTAGCAGTGGCAGAATCCATATACGATGGTTTGCCTATTGTGCTGGCCAGTTTACTAATCAGAATGGAACCCCACATATGTAGAGAGAGGGATGGAAGCCTAATCCATAGGGGGATGGTTTCTAATCTTTCAATTTTAAATCACATTCCCCTATTCCACCTTCTTAGTACAATGGGTCACCCTGCCATGAGCCAGGGCCCCCCTTCCTTGGCATTCATTAGATCTTCTTCATTAGAGAATTTTGCATTGGGTTTCCAATTTTTCATAAAAAAAAACCCCTTGTCTCATGAGAATATCTAAACTTCCATTGGGTTTCCAATTTTTCATCAAAAAATCAACAAAAGGTCTATAATAGGGCTTCTTACCAATAACATAGACTACCAGTGAGAGGGCCCAGTGGGAGTCCATTTCCTTTAGGTTTTCTTCATCACAGTCAACAAATTTACGCCCTTCGTAGGTGGAGAGGTCCATGGTTGTCAAGAACGTGTTCGACTGCTTGCGACCAGAGGAAGGAAAGAGTTCCACCCATGTTCTGCTGGAGGGCGCAATCGGGGTTGTCACCGTGTTACCCCCTCTTTGCTGAAGTGCAGGATTCCTGGGATTCACTGAAGCAAACTTTGAAGTTGGTCTGGAGGAAGACGCGATTGGATTTCGCCGGGGGGGGGGGTTTTTCTTTCCATCCCATTTGAGGATGCAATTTGGGGCTGTGATTTTGTGGTTTCTTTCTTGTTTTTTTTTTAACAAGAATTGAAATTAATTCGGCTGCTATTCAATTGGTGAGTAATACAAGATATGGGTGAGAATTTATTCTCTGTTCAAACCAATTGGATGAAAATGAAACATAGAGCAGTCATTGGGCATCACTGATTAAAAAGGTGCAAATTACAAGTTTGTTTGTTTCCGATAGAAGGCACACCTGGAATAAATTGGGATATTGCTCTGAATGATGATGATGATGATGATGATGATGATGATGATGATGATGATGATGATCTTGTCTTTTTCTCCCTCTCTTGAAGAAGTCAAAGAGAGAGCGAAATGACTTCCTGAATGTCCACCGTTGATGGTGGGAATGGACGGCTACCCACCATTGGAGGAAGAAATCCCCAAACGTTAGACAATGTTATGCTATCATTTATAGTTTGTCAACCAATCCAAATCGATCCTTAATTAAGGGGAAGCTAAACACTGATAGATTTCTGTCTCTCCTTTTTTTGTGTTTCCTAAACAGTAATGTATGTATAGTGAGTTATGTATCCCTTCAGATACAACTTTTACTAATAGCTTGTTCCAAAAACAGAATTACCAGACAAGAGAAATGAATATTCAGAATCTTAATGACCATCTGCACTGAATCACCAAGGCCAAGCCTAGAGAAAATGTTTATTTCAAGCTGTTGCAAAAAGATTCAAGCCGTGATGTATATTGCCTTTCAACGGTCCCGATCTTGCAAAAGTCACATTATAAAGCTTTCTACTCAAATAAATACCACTTTAATATAGATGGTAAGATAGTTATGAAAGGATGAATAGTAATGTGTGTGCACTCACAATAGTCTAGTACAAATATACAAAAGATGCATTGTCAATGCATCACCTGAGGACATTTGATTGGGCTCAAGGGAGCTATAAATTACATAGATTTGATATGGCAGAAAAAAATCACTCGATAAGTCAGATGACACAGAACCAGGCTACAATTGAACCGATTGCCAACCCAATGATCAAGAACAACACGGCCACGATTCTGGCAGTCTCTGAATGCTGAATCGGGACAGTTTTGGGACCCATGATCATCAAAACGGTTGTGAAGTAGCCGTTTGTCAGGTCGAGGCGACATGTCAACACGGTGACGGAGAGCTCTGTTCTGAAGAATCTAGGGTCGTGCAAGCATCTGAGAAAGAGGGGATGGAACAGAAGCCTTGCTATGCAAGCAGCCACAGCAACACCCGCATTCTCAAGAAAGTAGACCGAAGGGAGAACCTTCCCGATCAAGTCGAAGACACTGTAGGCAGTAATCAGAATGATGTGATACCAGTCCTTGAGGACCACAGAGTGGACATCCTCTGTGATATAACCCAGAAATATGGAGAGTGTCACAATGTAGATGAGGACGATACCAAATCCTAACCATTTGATCCTCCCGAATATATCCCATAGAGTGGATCTCTAGTAAGCTCCACTCAAGGAGCCTTTCTTGTTCTCTTCTTCACTCAAGGCTTGCGTTTTGAGATCCTTGTAGTATCGGATGACTAGAAGCCTGTCTACGATGTTGTAGCAGACCAGACATATGACCATGATGATGATGCTGACAGTGAAGTATAGGTTAGCACTGCGCCTCAAGCCGTGGGCATCTTGAGGATAGATGGATTTCGTTATGATCCTCATTACGGATACAAGCACCCCTGCAGTCACAAATTTACAGCTTCATAAGGATAACCTAGTTAAATGAGCTCTTTAAATGAATCTTATCCCAACCCCTTATCCCCATACCAAACTAGGCCTTAGGGATTGGGTCAAAATCATTTTGGAGGAACCTATGCCTCAATCCATTAAGGGTGAATTGTGGTTTGGCCAACTTGTTTAATGTAATCTTTTGGTTTCTGGGGTGCGCCCAATTTTGTATTTTTTCTGTTTATTTTGTTGTAAGGAGACTACTCGTCTCCAGGGTTTCTTGAAATAAGATTCTCCTACATTTCTTTAAAAAAAAAGTGCAGATATTATGAACATAAATTTCGATCAATTATACTATGAAATTTAACAAAATATTCATACTCATTCAGAAAAAGGTAATGTATCCATAGTCATTGCTGGAGAATTGTACAGCCAGATTCATAAATTGAAATATCATGGTTGTATATGATGCGAAAACAAGGAAACCCTAAACTTTTGCAGGATAATTTTCCTGTTTTTTTTTAAGACATACCACTGTTCAAGTGTTTTATTATTATAATTAAACATATTCACAGAAGTCAACTTATACTGGAAAGAGTGGGCATGCAAATTTCTCCAAAAAACTCCTTCTGCCAAAGAGTGTCCCACATCTTCAAGACATCATTGCCCACAAATTCATTTAAATCTCTAGCATCCCCAACTCTATGCAATGCTTTCCCTTCTGAATCCTATTAATAAAACCAAATATCATTTAGGCCATCCGTAACATCATCATAGTTTGCATTGTTCAATTTTTCAAGATTTGACGAGATGATCCATGTTCTTTAATAACTCCCTCGCCCCAAATAGATACATGCCCACGATAAAGAATTAGGACCATGGTGCAAGTCATCACCCCATTGATTGTGCTGACAATTATGCAAGCGCTTCTTTCTTCCATCAAACTAATCAAATAAATGGACTCTGCATCATCTAATAAGTATCAATAATAAGTTCCATTATTCTACAAAGTTAAAGAGTAGCCCAAATTTCAGATGTAAGTTGTAACTGAATGTGTTTTGATTGTTCAAATTGTGATCCCAAATTGTTCAAGACATGAAATTTAATCATACCAGAGGCAGCGGTCCCGGCCATGGTTGCCTGCATGTACTCCTTCGGTAACTCACTGGTAGCCCCGACGATGCAGCCCTGAACGAGGGCGTCACTGATGCCGGAGAGGACGACGGCGGTGAAGGTGACGTAGAAACCCTCATAGATGCCGACCCTCCCCTTGATGTAGGCGAAATCCATGATGGGGACGACGAGTAGGGAGAGGATAAGGAGAGCATTGCCGACGTTGACCCTGTAAGAGGTGGCGGACTTGTTGGCCAAGAGGATGATGAGACCAAGGAACAGAAGGCAAGTGAGCATGTAAGCGACGGCGAAGACTTGATCGACGGGTTGACCGAGGTATAGGTTGGCGAAGTAATCGACGGCGGTGATGAAGGCGTTCCATGGGAGGAGGAAGCCCGCGCCGAGTGTGAAGAAGACAACATAAGCCACTCGGTAGTGGCCCTTTGGTACTTCCGATGAATAATCGATCAGGGCCTCCCCATCAAGATCTCCTTCGCGAGTCTGAATCTGAGTCATCTTCAACCCCATCTCTCTCCCTCTCCCTCTCTCCCACTCGCGTGTACCTTTATTTTTAAAATTATTTTTTTATTTTATTTTTTTATATTTATTGGATTAGAGAGGAATAGATCTCGTGTGGTAACGTTTACGCCAAAAAGAAACACACACACACACACACACCGATGTCACGCCCCAGGTGTCCCCGAGACGTGGCAAATATATAAGCATCAGCTATCATACAAGAGGTCAAAAAATGACTCCAATAAATAATACATAAGACTAATGAAGCAATGATAACTGATAACTCAAATGAAAGGTGGAAGCATAAAAATATCAACATGTCTGTAAATCAAAAACATTATTACAGATTCGAATACACAATCACTGTCCTGTGAGAGTCAAGTCTAGCCAAATAAAATACAACTGGTGCAACACGCACGATTTACAAATACACAAGACTCTAGGACTGCTGACAGCCTCGCACTCGCCAACCGCCGGACGGAACGCTCCGTGCACGCATGACCACACCACAAGGAAGCTCCAGCTCAACGCCCGACAACGCTCTTGTAAAAGGAAACAGTACGCGAGGGGTGAGCTACAAGCTCAGTGAGTGGTCAGAAACCAAACACCAACATAATCATTCGATACTAAGGCAATCTCCTATCAAGGAAAGGCATGGGTAGAAACCCAACGGGTAACAAGGTCACACGGCGGTGCGACCATACCCCGCCCTCGCCCTAGCCCCCAAAGGGGTGAACCTAGGACTTGAAGGACAAAACTTGCTGTTCTACACCGTTCATCATCCGGTAGCGCTCTCCCGGACAGCCTCTACCTGGAGGGCCACTGTCAGTACACTGTCGAGCACGTCGATGGTACCTACAGGTGGGGTCCACCTAGGGTGGCTCGTACCTAGGAAGCATCCACACGGATTCGACGAAGGAGAGAACGATTATCATCCGGTAGCACTCTCCCGGGCAGCCTCTACCTGGAGCCGGCCACGGTCAGTACACTGTCGAGCGCGTCGATGGTACCTACAGGTGGGGGTCTACCCAGGGTGGCTCGTACCTAGAAAACATCCATACAGATCCGGCGAAGTGGAGAACGATTCACGCTCGCAATATCGTTTGGTGGCCCACCGTCATGTAGCCTCACCTGATACACTTCCATGATCAGTACCTACAAGTGGGAGTCCTCTATCAGGGCAGCTTCAACGTCAGGGCCCCGGTATACGACGATATTACATGTTCGCAACGCGAACCCCATGACAAAACTAACTAAACAAGCTGGTGGGTAGAGTATCAACTCGAGCCCACCACACTCACATCAACACCCTCACCCTCACCCCGACGGGTGACATAGGATTTTGGGAGCAATACCCTCACCCTCACCCTCCCTAAGGATGACCTAGGCTTTTGAAAATTGCACAAACTGGCAGGTCAAACCAACGCCGACCCAGAACACCCTCACCCTCACCCCCTCTTCGAGGTGACATAGGCTCTTGGGGAAGAGGTCGATTGTTCTACACCGTTCATCATCCGGTAGTCTCTCCCGGTGTGGTCTCTACTACCTGGTAGCCTCCCAGGTCCCTATCTCTGCTATATGGGCACACCAACAAGCGTCGTGGATAGTTCATAGGAGCACTTCACAGGGTTCTGACCTCTACCGGGTAGCCTCCCATGACCGCTACCTCGGCCGTATGGGCACACCAACACACGTCATGAGTAGTATCTGGGAGCACCCCGCTGGACTTTACTACGTCGGGCAGTCTCTACTCGGAACCGACGAATGGAAGAACACTCGACACACGCGAATATGATCCCTATGGATCTGCCATCATCGGTTATCAAATACTGATAAGCGCAACGAATTCTCATGAATTCCCTCCACGGCGCATAACTCAGATGCGGGAAAGACGTTTTATTCTAAGTGTCAATGTCATGGTATGACCCCATAAGAGGTCATACACTTGTCTAATCTCATTAGACAAGGCTCATGGCCCAATAAGCATATACATGATATGCAATAATACCTAAGGATGGCCTACTTAAATATGTATACATGGCATCAACCAGTCAAACACACAAGTTACAACCTAACATACGTTGGATAACACGAACTTAAGAGGGAAGGGTTAAGCGCGCGCAACAAAAGATGCATGCCAATAATTCCAAGCAAGCCTGAGTCAAGTAGGAACTACATCTACTTACTCAGCTCGCGAAAAGAGGGAGGGCGAGAGAGAGGGAATGCCTCATCCTCTCCCGAGTTAGTCATAGTTTTGCCCCAACAGATTGGTGCAACAACTATACCACACCCTCAAGTCATAAATCAGAGGAGTATTACGCATACACCCCGTTATTAACCCAAGTTTAAACATGCTTGATAAATAGAGGTAGTATTTCAAACAAAACTACCTAAGTCATGCCATATTCTATATAATACATAAGTAAGTATAAGGTAGAATAGGGGTTCTACACAATATACGAGCTATACAACCTAGCATGCATGATAACTAGCATATTTAGGGTGCAATTAAAGCCCCATGGAAGCGCGAAGCACGACTGCGTGTCTCGAGCACTCCCGGAAGGGTTGGAATCAAACCATTCACCGATATCCGGATCGACACGCATCTTATCCGACGAGGTCTGCAAAGTAAGGGTACCAAAAGGGGTGAGTAAAATCACATACAAACACATAAAATCAATTAGGAATGCCTAAGGCTTAGACATCCACGCATACGGGCTGTACGCATGCAAGCATACACGCACGCACGCGAGCCCGAGTCCCCCGAACACGCACTCAAGCGTGCCGGCCCACATCACACCCAAACCGAGCCTCGGGCGCCCCGCACGCACCCCCGGGAGCCTCAGGCGCCCCGCACGCACGCCCCGCGCGCACCGCACGCAGACGCGCACACCCACGCGGGGACACGCGCGCTGACGCGCGCGCACCCGGGCGCGCCCGCGCGCACACCCGAGCGGCCCCGCGTGAGTCCCTGAGCACCCCACCGCGCGCACTCCGCGTGCCCCAATGTGCGCTCCACGCGTACCCGGGTGCCTACACTAGCGCGCACGCCTGCGCACGCGCGCCCGTGCACAGACCCGTGCGCCCAAGTCCCCAAACCCCCTCCCATGCCCCCCACATGCACCCAAACCCAAATACCTTACATGCATGCCCTTCAAAGCACCCATACATGCATGAAAACCAATTAAAGAAGAGGGAAAGCTCACCCAAATGAGAGGGGGAGCGTAAGGGGAGATGTAGGGGCTCGCAAGCGCACCCTTGACCACCTCGACCGCCATCACTGCTACCACCACCTCCATCTTGCTTCCCTTGCTTCTTATTCATTGAGACATAAACACAAACACTTGGGGGGCTGAAATCCAAAGGGGAGGGAAAACAATGAGGGGGAGCAAGAGAGAAGGGGAAACAATCCCAACCACACAACAACAACTCTAACATACCTTCTTTCACTCCTTTTGTGCTCCTCCTCCATCACCATCACTTCCTCCACCCAAACCACACACAACAAAGGGGCTGGACCAGATCAAAAAGAGGAAAAAGAGAGACCCCAGGTCGTGCACATTTGGGGGAGCTTAAATAGGCAAGGGCGGGTTGAATGACCGAGCTGTCCTCGGACTGAAAACTCTGGATAGCCTTCACGTAAATGGCCATAACTTCCTCAATACAGCTCCGAATTACACGATTCTAACGCCATTAGAAAGATAAGAAGATTATCTATAACTTTCATGTTTATACCAGATTAAATAACCTCTTCAGATATTCCAAAATCTAGGCTAAACATCTTATAGGGCTGCTGCCTGGATTTCTCATCTTCGGGGTATACTCAGAAAAATACCCATAACTTTTGATACACGAATCCAGTTGATTCAATTCTACTTCTATATGGAAGCTATCTCAAAACTGAACATCTCATGATAATATCGGATTTTTACCTCTTCATCTTGGATTTTAACAAAATCAAATCCGAATACCAAATCAAAATTGCATAATTCCAAAAACGTTATCGAAATTAAATGAAAATTTTATGGGCAGTACAAAACAGTACCAGGACCCATCATATGCAGTTATATTTCATTCAGAGTCCTCAAACCCCAACAGGTAGTTAAAAACCAAAATTTTAGCGACTCCGATCGAAATTAGGACTCTAAATGACACAGGCCTAACACCTCGATGAAAGTTTAGATTTTAAAAAATTATTAATAATAAAAACTACATAAATAAAAATGGGGGCAATTACACCAACACCGGTAAATGATAAGCTCACACCATTTTTCTTGCCCACACCACTAATTTCTCTTAATCCCTAAATCCACCCCCCATATAAGTGAAACCTGAGAAGAGAAACTCACCCCCAAACATTAACCCCCCCCCCCCAATTTTCTCTCTTTTCCTTCTCCCTTCCTCCTCTACATCTAGTTGTTCTTTTTCCCATACCTCCCTTCCGCCGTTGCAGATATTTAGTTAGACTTCGCAGCCCCCATGCTCCCCTCTAGTCATCGACAAGGACACCCCCCTCTAGGTTGGTATTTGGTAGACACATTCCTCTTCTTATTTTTCTTCATGTTCTCCTCTTCTTCAATTTCTTTTTCATAGAAGTTTGGGTTTGTTGAATATTTTGTTGATATTATAAAATCTTGAACCCAAGTGAACCCTAGCCCCCCGTTTGGAACAGAGATAAGATTTATGACAGGGTATACATTTATTCTACCATAAGTGAATATAAATAAGGATAAAGTAATTTTGTGTTTGCTTGTGTTTTGAATTATTCTCGTTGGTAAACGTAAGAATAAATGTTTTGTTGTTTGGATATAATGTGAATAAAGTATGGATAAGGATTTGAAAAGGTAAAAAAATAATGATAGTTGATTTGATAGTTGATTTATAAGAGGTGATGACAGCTGATTTGACAGTGAGTTCACATATTTTTTGGGTGGAATAATCTAGAATAACTTTAATTTCAGGGGTTTATTGGAGTCCATATATCACTTTATACCAGTTTATTCTGGCATACTTTATCAGGGGTTATCTGGGGCAAACAAACACACCAAAATTCTTATCCGGGTTTATCGGGTTATCCAGGACCTTATACCAGAAACAAACGGGGGCTTGGTATTCAAGATTTCCATGTTTGTCTAGTGAATGGTAATTAAAACAATTAATGAATAAAACATTGATAATGACAATAAACGAATAATGAATAAAATATGGTAATTGAAATTGGTTGATTATGTGATTTTTTTTAATTGAGAATGAATTGAATCGTTCAATGAATTTTGATTGGTTTGTAGCATTGGTTGATTAAATTGTAGTGACTGTTCATTGGTAGGGGAAACACCTTCTTCACATTAGCGTAGAGAGACATTCTTCAAGATCTCATCCATTTCCTCTGAGACAGGACACCCCTCCCTGAAGCATCTATAGTGCAGCGAAGGTCGAAGCAGAGGCATGATCATAGGGTTTGACCTATTAATTATCGTAAAAGAACAATGCATAATGTTTTATACCTTATAGCCATGGGTTGAAGATTGTTCCATTTTGTGTTTGACCTATGGTGTAGCAAAAACTGGTCTTTAATCTTGGACACATGGTTATCCTTATTGTAATCGCATACTAAACTGGCTTTTTTGTATGTCTTTTTGGCCTGGTTGACTATGAGCAAATTTGCTTATTTTACATTCATTGATGGTTTATTTTGCTTCTATATAACCTTTCATGATGTTCATTTTACCTTCATATTTCTAATGTTATGTTCAAAGTGGTAATGTTATATTCAGGGTGGTAATGCATACTATGGAGGCCTCTATTATTTGGGTGTGTGGTCGGTCGAACCGGATCTAGAACTTATTAAAGTTTTTGCTAGAATCACTTCAACCAACTCTAGTCAATCCTAACTGTTGTGGACGACTGATTTAGGTGGCCCATGAAGGTTTCGAACGATTGAAGTCAATCGAACCAGGTCCATAACTATCTGGAATATATTCGACATGTTAAAGTAGATCATCATATATTAATTAGGTATGAAGGGAATCGATCAAACTGAGACATTGTGGACGACTGAATATAGTTGAACCAGATCTACTAAGACCTACCAAAGGTGTTGGAACACTTTGATAAAATCCAATTGATCACCATCATTATGAACGACTGTCCTTGGTCGCCTTGGTTGTCTGGAACCATTAATGTAAGTCAAACCAGCTGTAGAACTTACCAAACGTTCTATAAGATTTGTAAGACTTAATTAAACCACCTTTACAAAATGTATCTTGTATTAACAAGATCTATACAACACACCACATCTATAACATATTCTATTTGAACCATCAATACAAAATTGGCCTCATTTAGGGTCTCATTCTTCAAGTGCAAACAACAAGGTGGATGGAAGGGATGGAGAAAGTTGTAACACCCCCGAATCAACGACTCCGTTTTGAAGCGTGAAATCCGATTGCGTTAACAAAATTCCTTGAATTTCAGAGTTCAATTTTCTTTCTCCAGAAACATAAGAATAATACTAAAATGAACTTTAATCTTTACTAATAATATAGCATTAAAGATCTCCACAACACTCCAAGTACTCTGGATATAACTTACGCAAAAATATATACAACTTGATACAAAAAATGGTTACTAGGAGGATGGGCCAACTACATGCTAAATAAAATTGATCAATCCTTCAACCAATCAAGTTTAATGTTCTCGCACCCACAATCTCGTTCGCAGCTACACAAGATCTATCAATCTAAGTCTTTGAATCTGAAATGTTGAAAAAAGAGGGGTGAGCAACCACACGCTCAGTTAATGGACATTTAAGTCCCAATAATAATTGATATCACAAAATAATATCATTTGATAATATATATCATATGCAACATACAATAATATGATATTTGCAAATACAGTAAATTTTCAATAAATCAAACTTAATAGAAGTCTTATTTCAAGATGCATGTCTCAAGATCCAGTCAAAACACATGATGCATATGAATGCAAAGGACGCACGCATGCCCGTATTCCATGGCACCTAGCCATCAATGGCATCTAGCCGCAAGGATTTCGTTCTGTAAATCGTGTCACCTAGACACATGTCATCTAGATAAAGTCATCTAGACTTGGATCCATTCTGAACTACAATCACCTAGACTGAGCCACCTAGGCTGTACCACCTAGGCGATGCGATGCATGCATGATCAACACTTATTTCATCCCAAAACATATGCATGCGATAGATTAAAAATTTAATACTCCCAACATAAATACGTAATAAGGCACCAACCTATATAATATGACATGCTCGAGATTATACATAAAATATCATTTAAAATTATTTATAAAATCCTTCAAAAACTACATATGAGACTAGACCCACTCACCTTCGATCCAACGACACGCAAATCAATCCAAAATAATCTATAGCAACCTAACCAATCCTGGTCATAATATGCACAAATAGTACGGGACCTGATGGTACCTATACATACAGAAAACCGACAGCTTTTGTAAGAGCCGTCAGAGAAAAAACCGACGACTCCCATAGGGGCCCGTCCATGACAAAACAGACGGCTCCTCTAGGAGCCATTTAGAACGTGCCTGACGGCTCTCAACGAAGCCGTCCCGAGGCAAAAAACATGAGACCCTAATTTTGTTAAAAATATTCTAACACAGTCTATCATTGAAAAACTATACATGAGTCGTTTAAAACACGTAGAACAGTAAAGAATTCATCTCAAAAATCAAATCATGCGTACGAGAAATCCAATTAAAACCAATCCAAAACTCATTTAAAACATATTTGAAAACTGTATTTTTAACATAGGTATAAAAATAATATATAATAGGTAAAACGATACAAAACATTTGTGAGATAGATTGAAGATCATATAAAGAAAAATCCATTTGAAACCCTAGCTTATGAAAAATGATAAAAGCATTGATGAAACATAAAACACTTGGTACACCCAAGGATCTGAATACACTTTATAAAATCCTTTGAAATGGGGGTGGGATAGGACGAGGTGGCTTTCTGCTTTTGAAATAACAGAGTAACTGATTTTTTTATAATTTTTTAGGGTGTGAGGTATTTAACTATAGGTGTGGGTACAATTACCCCCATAGAAATAGGCCCCTGCCTTTTCTTTTTCAAATTCACCACCCAAAAAAAATTTGGGTGATAGTTTGAAAATATGAGAGAGAGTGGGAAGGAGTGAACAGAAAGAGAAGGGGGAGAGAGAGAAGGGGGGAGGGGGCTTGTAGGTGGTGACCGGAAGATGTTGGAGAGGGGGCATGGTAGAGAGAGAATACTATATCTGTATCCGATTCAAAATATTTTTATATGGAGACCGATTTTTGGATATCTAATCATTTTTAAAATTTTTGGGTACGGGATTGAATACAGATATTTGTGGAATAATTGACAGGCTTACACCCGATGCCACTGTCATCTGTCCACTACTCTTTCTCTCTCTTTTCATTGTTAAACATCACACACAAAAATAAAATAATGGGGGTGGGGTGAATGATACATGGGATGAAAATAAAATTCTCTGAAATTAAATCATACAACATGTCCCCTCAATAAATAAAAAAATAAAGAAAGAATATAGTTATGTGACACAGATGCTTTTTTTATCAATCACGTTTTAAATCAATAAAAAAATGGCATGTCATCTGTAACCTTTTGAATGGGATATTTAAAATGTTTGGCTGCAAATCTTTTTATTGATTGCGGTGATCAAATTTTTTTGTCACTAAATCTGTAGTCTTAAAAAAACTGTAAAATGGTCTGCATCTTTGGTCTGGCTGTCGCCTTGTGATCCACACAAAAAACATAGAAAAATAATAGATTAATTAATAGATTTAATGAAGATTGAAAGGAAATACAGACCTACCAGACGTGACATTCTCAACCAAAATGAAAACGAGACCACTGATATCCGTTTAGTTTGAAGTAGTCTTCAACCACGTACGATGTCTGTGTAAAATTTTTTTTTTAAATGATGTCCACAGTCAATACTTTAATTTTTATCAATTTGTGATATAATATACTATATTATATATATACATATATAATGATTAAGTAAATCATTTATAAAATTCATTATGAAATTACACATAAATGAGATATGTTATTACTTAAAATTAGTTTTTTGCACATATACCCCTCAACACTCCCATATATATTATAAAAATACATCATTTGAAACTCTCAAACTAAAAATATGAATAAATAAAGAAAATTACGTTCATGTACAGTTTAAACCATTTTGAATAATATTATAAAAAATAATAAATCATCAAGGATATTTTATTAAAATGTGATTTTTAGGGGTATATAAAAAAAATTAAGAATTAAATTATTCTCTAAATTCTTTAAAATTTAATAACTTTTAAGTATAGCTCTGATTGGTGCAATCAATATTGTTAGGCCTCGTGTCATTTTAGTAATAATTTATATAGTAATTGATCGTATTATACAAGTATTATCGTAGAAGATACAATATTATAGGTGTCTAAATTGCTTGAAGCATTTAGAATCATTGTAGTCCATTTATCCCATGATCTTTTATACCTACTTGCGATGGACCTATGTCCCATGTTAAACTTCACCCACTTTATACCCCACCCCTTTTGACATATAACCCTTTAAACCTACCACCAAGTGACACTTGACAACACCCACACCACACACACAAGCCAACAAAAACCCACATTTTACTCTCTCTCTCCACACACTCACAAGAAAAGAAGAAGAGAATGACCTGGGGAAGAGAAGCCACTGAGACCCTTTTTTTTCAACTAACAAGTACTCTCTTTCACTCTTTATTTTTCTTTGATTTCTCTTAATCCAACCGTTGGATCATCTTCCACCTTTTATGAAAATTGTTGTGTGTGTCAAGTTCTATCTCCTATGTAAATTTGAGCATCATCTACCATTAGTCACCAAATTCTTTCTTCTCACCCTTCCTTTTCGGTTGTAGTTTAGGAATCCGCGAGACATAGCATCGCATCCTCTACGATGTAGCGCATGTGGGATTTTGATATTGGACCAAAGGGAGGTGGGTGAACCGATCCTCAACCCATGGGACTATAGATTGTTCTTATTATTTACTATGTTGAATCCATGTCAAATGAGTGATTTTAATGTTGATTATAGTTTACATGATTGGAATACCATGGCTTGACCCCTGTTTCACTTGAATAAACCCCCTGTTTGATCATATTTGACCCTGTTTGACCAGAACAACCCCAGATTTGATCAGATTAACGCTGTTTGACCAGAATAACCCCTGATTTGACCAGAACAACCCCAAATTTGACCAATTAACCCTGTTCGACCAGAAGAACCCCATATTTGACTAGAACAACCCCATATTTGACCAGATTTGACCCTGTTTGGCTAACTGTGATAGATTTGACCCTATTTGACCTGAATAGACTAGGTTTGACCAGGATAAACCTAGTTTGACCATTTTGATCATATTTGATGTAGATGCCCTGTTTGGTGTAGAATTAACTAAATTATTTCATTTGGTTGATTCAGTAGGCTTATATAAATTTTGATAATGCTCGCAGACTTCTATGAGTTCGATAGCGGTTGTGCGACTGTTGGATTGACCGAGACGCGCATGATCCATCGCGAGACGTAGTACTCGTCTCAGTGAGTGGATCTAACTTGGCACTCTGATTGTATAGTTCCATGCTAAGCCATGATTATGGTAACTGTAAAATTTATCTTGTATGCATGAATATGGTGGTATCCATAAATATATTAGGACATTATTAAATATGTTCCATTGAGATTTCCTGATTACTTGACATATATAATTACATCCCCACATGCTGATACATTAATTAAACTTTGAATATGTAATTAAAGGTAGGATTTGATATTATTGTATCATATCATATCTTGAATGCGTGACCATGATCTATTATTGTTAACTCTTGCATATTAAATAATATTTTCATCATGTTTTGTAGATCCTCATTTCATAATCTAGTTAGAGACACCTTAGGAATAGGGGATCTAATCGAATGGATCGATCCCATTGCCCGTTATGGCCTATCTTGTAAGGCCTCGACCGGAGTGTGTTGAGCCTATTCGGGGTAGCCTGATTATGATGCTTCGTGTGAATCATGAGTGCGCACCCACAATTAAGGCGAGGGTAAACTCTAGGTGTCCTTCACGAGGGGAGCGTTTTCAAGGTTCATCCTGGACACCCATAGTACCCTATAGTTCAAATTGGATACGCGTCAGAGTGGTTGGATGACGGAGAGCCTTAGCCAAGATTGTGGGCTTCACGACCCTGTTCGCAAAGTGATGACGCCTATGGCAGTATCCATTGGTGCGGTTTGGGTTGCAGTCAGGCTTTGGTGGATTTAATGGGTGGAGTGGTACTCCCTGTGTTGGTCGAGCCGATGCGTTAGCTGGAATGGTTCGCTTAGGAGAAATCACTGCGCGACAAGAGAAAAGTGTGAGACGTTTGTGTGTAGTGACATTTTTGTCACTAGGATGCATATTCGTTGCTAACATGGGATGGATCCCCTGTGGTATGGGACGCAGATGGATCTGTCTTTATGTTAGGAATTTAATGAGGTAAGTGTAAGTTGGCCTCCTGTGGTATGGGACGCAGGCTAGTCGGCTTATACTCAATAATCAGTTAAGTAATTTTATCGATGTATTACGGATTGTACTATGAGGTGCCTTGCAGTTGGATTCATTCACTAGGCCTTCACCGGCTTATCCCCTATTGTTATGGGTTTCTTTCAGGTGCTGCGCAGGGCGTGGGATTGGATCGTTGAGTTTGGGGTACTACGATAGCTTTTTTTTGTGCGTCTCCCGGTGATCTGGCAAGAGCATGTCAGCTGTTATGTAATTCTTTTTGGTCAGGTGTTTTGTAGCTTTTGTTGGTATGTATTGTGTAATTTTGTAATTATGACTTATGTTCACACAGGACGGTGATTTTGAATTCTTTTGAGGGCCAACTTTATCTGCTTCTTGGCTTTGGACTGTTTATATGTGTATATACTCTTCTCCTGTTATTTCTTATCCTTTAGTCCTTTGTTATCATGTGATTAATCTGATTATGACATATTCGGTATCATATACTTGTCACTCTTTGGAGACGGACGCTCTAGGGCGTGACAAATACATCGTTGAAAAGAGATTTTCAATATATGCTTATGTCTATAAATATATTTTTCTTAAAAATGACTATTTCATGATAAAAAGTGAGCTCAAATATTGAAACTCATATTTGATCCAAATTTTTATATTTATCAACCTATATTTAATGATTATCTCAATCTAAATCTAATAAAAAAATAATGATAGAACTGTTAGAGGTTTTTCAAAATGTATTTCATGTGTCTTGTAACTTGGGTTTTTGTTTGTAACTTTAAGTTGGGTTTTAGTCCCACATCGGTTAAAGAGGAAAACGTTTGGCGCTATATAAAGTGAGGTGTGTATAAAGTAATGTTTACTTTATGAATGGTAAGGTGTTATGTACACGGTGCTTTAGCACTATCCGCATACACGCACGCGTGCGCGTGTGCGATGGGCACAATGTGGCGCTTTGTTGGTGCACTTGGCACTTCGCACGTGTGCATCATCGCTAGAAGCTGGAGCCTTTTCTTTTTGGCTAATCAAACGGTGGAGATCATTCCATCAGATGCGATCCGGACCGTCCAGATGGTGGACCCGTCCGATGTAACGTGAACCGTTGGATCGATCAAGAATCGGTTACATTGATCGAAGGGGTGCCATCGGAAAGGGTGCATCAGATGGCGATTGATCTGGACCGTCGATTTGTAACTGGAGATTTAACGGTCCAGATTGGAGGTGGTTAAGCCTCATGGGATGCCTTGAAAGGGTGCTCCTGTGTCTATTAATAGACATGAAATTCAACCATTCAAATCACTTTGAATTCATAAAACAAGCTTCCTCTTTTTCTTTAAAGTTTCTTGTATTGGGTTTCTGCAGAACCTAATACAAAGGTCTTGGTTTACTTGGGTTCTTCTTCAGTATTCGATCCATCATCGTTGGTGCAAACGCTGGTGGAATAACACTTCGAGTTATCCTAGAGACGAATTTGCAGCAACCCTTTGCACATTGTTTTGGGGGCAAATATTGTCTTAAGGAGAGCGACTCTGTAACGCGACTCGAAGTTCTATTGAAGTTTCAGTCATCTTTTCCAACAAAAACATGATTATGTGGCATGATCACCACCATTCATTCAATATATCATATAGATAGATATTAAAAAAGATTTCATATCATCCATTAATATATATATATATATATTTCATTCTTACCTTTTAATATAAAATCAAATATCATAAATAGTCAAGGGTATAATTAAGAAACGAAAATGTTACACACACACAAAGGAACAAACATGATAATTTAAACACGTTTGGTTAGTAATATAGATAGATGCAACACAAATGTTAAAAAATAGATACTTTTAAACTGAACAAATTCGAAGTTGTGAATGTGAAACTGAATCCAATAAACAAATTAGCAAACAAAAAACTGAATTGTGATTCATATGGATTTACAAAAAAAAAAAAATTATCATTTAATCATTCGTTTAATTGAAGGGCTATTTGGATATACATAGGTGTTTTCAAGGGGTTATATGGGCATTAGAAAAAGTCGGGGGTTATATGGATTTTAGGCCTGTGCTTTGAGATCCTTGTAGTATCAGATGACTGGAAGCCTGCAACGTTGTAGAAGACGCAGTTCACGGGCTGACCAGGGTACAGATAGGTGAAGTAATCCACGGCGTTGATGTAGGCGTTCCATGGGAGGAGGAAGCTGGCGCCGAGTGTGAATAAGAAGACACTAGTGGGATGTACGCGCTTCGCACGTAATTGTATTTTATGAAGATATACATAATTTATTCATGTTTGTTTATTAAAAAATATAATTATACTCTATTTCAAGCCTGAATAAAGTATCTGTAATGAGTGTGTTTATAACTTTAATCCAGTTTTTACATGGAACCTAGTTCATATTGTTTGTCCTTAGATCTATGCGAGATCTATAAGAAAACCAGAAAAAAAAATTTCCATGAAATATGTGATTCAAACATGGTTCACTATTCAGAGAAAAATCTTTGTTTTTACAATTGAAAAATAATATAATAAAAGGCTTGTAACTGCATAATTTTATGGTTCATTGTTTATCTGCACTCCACTGTATTTTAATATACAAACAATCAATGTAAAATGTTTTTATGACATGAAGTTCTTTTTTTTAACATTACAATTAAAACATATACATATTCACTTAATGTTTGATACAGTTCTAAATATAACCCCAAATGCATTTATCATGTATATGTTTTAATTTTTTTAAAATAGTAAACATTGCACTATTTCGAATTTAATATACTCAATTTTAAAATTGTAAGAAGAAGACAATTTTATTGAGAAAATATAATATTTTTTATAAAATCGAATTTTTTAACATTTTCTAAAAATGAGTATATTAAATTCGAAACGGTGTAATGCTTACTATTTTAAAAAATTAAAATACGTGATAGTTGTATTTAAGATTATATTTTGAGACTGTATCTAACATTAAGTAAGGATCAACTCAAGTTATATTAAATATTAAAAAAAAACATTTATCCATTCTCTTTTATGGACATTAATTTTTAAAAAGTTTTAGACTCAAACATTTTTACATATCAAAACTAAGACAACAAAAAAATCCACCAAATATTTGAATATCTTAATGGTCTGAAAAATCATCAAATGAAATCTGAAGTCTAGTGAGTGAGGGAGCTGTTTGTAAATCTTAGGAAATATGTGTATAGGGAGGGAAACAATGTGTGTCAAGTTCATAAATTTTGAATTGTAAAATTATAAAATAAATATTTTAGTATCATCATTTGAGTGCATAAAGTTATTTATTATAAGTTTCTCTTTATTATAAGTTTCTACTACGGTGGATATTCAATTAATATTAAGTAAATGGTTTGATTTTATGTTTAATGTAAATTCAAGTGGATATTCAAAACATTGCATCATTTCAAATTTAATATACTTAACAAGATATATCTCACTTTTGAATATGAAAACCACAAATGGAATCAGACCCATTTAATCCCATAAAATTATTGATAGATATCTTGCTTTTGAATTTAAAATTTGTTCTGTTTCTTTATTTTTGGATTGATTTTGTATCTATATGTATCAAATTCATTTCGAAGTTTCACAAAATGACCCCTATAAGTTTTATACAACGGCCCCTAAATGTATTATAAATAGGTTCCTAGTATTTATAACCAGGTCCCTAAAAAAGACGGCTACTTTTATTTTTTCTGGGTGTTTTGCAGATTTACCCATGAATTCTACCAGTTTCACAATTAGATCCTATCTGTGTATCATCATTTGAGCGCACAATTAGATATATATACCTTGTTAATTTTTTTTCACATTTACTAAAATTGAGTATATTAAATTCGAAATAGTGCAATGTTTACTATTTTAAAAAATTAAAACAATACATGATGAGTGCATTAGAATGAGGTACAAGACTTCATGTGTTATGTCTGTGTCACTTTTTGGCTGTTAAATGTTGGATTGTATTTATTCTTATAGTTTGGGCATTCAATTTCAAAATCTAACTGCATATCTATTCTCCTGGTACCGGCATTGGCCTACCTATAAATTTTCGTCGCATTCTGACGTTTTTGGAATTATGCAGTTTTGAGTTGGTATTTGGATTTGGTTTTGTTAAAATTCAAGATGAAAAGCTAAAAATCTGATTTTATTATGAGATGTTCAGTTTTGAGATAGCTTCCATATAGAAGTGGAATTGAAACAACTGGATTCGTATATTAAAAGTTATGGGTATTTTTCCGAGTATACCCCGAAGTTGAGAAATCCAGGCAGCAGCCCTGTAAGATGTTTAGCCTAGATTTCGGAATAGCTGGAGAGGTTATTTGATCTGGGTGTAAACATGAAAGCTGTAGATAATCTTCTTAGCTTTCCAATGCCACTGCAATCACGCAATTCCGAGCTGTATTGAGGAAGTTATGGTCGTTTAAGTGAAGGTTGCGCAGAGGTTTTAAGTCCGAGGATGACTTGGTCATTTACTCGACCTTTGCTTATTTAACCCCCCAAATATGCACGACTTCAGCCTCTGTTTGGGCTCTTTTTGAGCTGTTGCAGCCCCTCCTCTTGTGTGTGTTTTGGGTGGAGAAAGTGGAGGTGATGGAGATGAAGGAGCACACAAAGGAGTCCAAGAAGGTATGTTTGGATGGTGGTTGTTGGTTGTTGTTGTTGATTCTTCCTTTCTCCATCTCTTTCAAGCTTCCCCTCTCACTCTTCCTCTCTATGGTTTCAGCCATCATGGGAGGTTGATATTTAAAGATGGAAGTGATGGATGAGTGAGAGGGAGGTGTGTATATGTGTGTGTGCACTTGTGTTCCTCTCCATCTTCTTCTCCTCTCCAAGGTTGTGTAGGGGTGCCATGTAAGTGTTTGTTTTTATGCTCCAATGAAGTATTAGTGTCTCTATGTAGTATTGTTGAGTGTGGAGGGTGTTGTGGCTGCATATTTCAGGTGTGATTGCTATTTGAATTTATGGTGTGTGTGAGAGAGAGTGGGAGAAACTCATTTTCATGGGAAAATAAAATAGAGAGCCAAAGATGAGGAGAAAAGCTAATGCAAAGGAAGAGGGGAAGTGGAAGAAAGGGTGAAAGTGTATGATTCATGTGTGTGAGCCTATTTAATTAGCTTGGTCTCTCTCTCTTTTAAGCCCTCTTTTAATTTTCTCCCCTCTTGTGATCTGTCCAGCCAGCAAAGAAGGGAAGGTTGTGTGTATTTGTGCTTGTGAAATCCTCCTCCTCCTCCAAGAGGTACTCCCTTCCCCTTTTCTTTATGCCAATGTATGTATTTGTGTTTATATTGGTGTGAGTCTGTGTGCAATTGAATATGGGTGCTGTTGAGAGGGTGTTATGGGTAATTGCTATTGCACATGAGATGTTTGTGTTTATGCATTAATGGTGGGGGTTTTGTGTTGTATTAAAACAGATTTTCTGTCCTGTGAAGATCCATTTGAAATTAATGTCTAGAGGCATGTTATGAAGGTTATGTCTTCATGTGATTTGATCATCCACATGTCTAGATGCTATATATCAAATTTGGTGTCATTTGGTCACCTGTATTGAAAGTTATAGCCTAATGTTCATGGCCTGCCCAGATTCGCGTAGAAATAGACCTGTTTCTGAAAATAATTTATTTCGGGTATTTCATGATTAAATCAGGATTTGATGTCTTCAGGGATTATGATCCTAACATATCAGAGTATGCACATGATTTATTTCAGAATTTTTGGATGTGTATTCAATGCCGTGGAGACCAATGTTTGGGGCTGATTGCTGTAGATGGACTAGTCTTGTATAAATATGTGTCAAAGAGCTATTATGCATGGTGTGGACAATATCAGGAGTTGTTGTTTCATGAAATAGGCTTATATATAGGTGCCAAGAAACTTCATATTTCATTTGATAATCATTGGTTGTGTTTTGCAGCTTTCGTTGGCGGAACTCGCAATGAATGGGTTTTTGGTGAGTGGTTCGATCCACCCCTTTTGGGAAGCGCTTGATGCATGTGATTGTGCATCGCGTACCCATGAGGTTCTATAGCTATACTCATTATTGATTTTCAAATAATATTGCTATTATCACTTTGTAGCTTTTATATATATAGCATGGAATGTTGGGTATGTTATACTAAAGGTGTCCTTTCGTAGTATTGCCTTCGTGTTGGTAGATGCTTAGTGTGGTTAATTCTTGAATGCTAGGTTCCTTGGACATGTGGTCTATGCACTCTTGTTGTGATAGGAACTCTCATGTGATAATTGTGTGTATGTTTAATTGTTTGGCCTTATCTGTGATAGGTATATCTATGATCTATTGTTTATCAGGAGCATACTTGTTTTAGTGGGCAAATATAGTAGCTATCTTGCCTGCATCCAAGTGATGTAACTTTATGGGAATTCATGAGAATTCATTGTTGTATTGATGTTTGTTATCTGATAGCTATGATGATAGAATGTTAGGCCTATCTGTGTTAGACGCGTGTATGACAGCCCTTAGGATCATGTTCTATCCTGATTGAGTGCAAGGACTTATTTCCCACGTCGAGAGATGCATCCGTGTGGGAATTCATAGGAATTCATTAGCAATGGTATTAGTTAGATGATAGTAGTTGATCCAGGAGGATCGTCATGCGAGCATGGAGTACCCCCTCCCTATATCATCGTGCGTTGAAGCTACCCAGCGTTGGAGCTACCCTGCGTGGTGCCACCGTGACACCGGAAGGCCGCCAGGGAGAGGGCTACCTGGAAGAGGGCTACCGGATGATATTGCGAGCGTGGAGTACTATTTCCCTACATCGTCGTGCGTAGAAGCTACTCGGTGTTTGTTACCCGATAGCTATGAAAATGGTATGATAGGCCTACCCGTGTTAGGCGTGTGCATGACCCGCCTTCAGGATCATGTCTTATCATAATTGAGTGCGAGTGTTTAGCTTCTTTCCCGTGCATCCAAGTGATGCATCTGTGCGGGAATTCAAGAGAATTATGTATATCAATTGGTAATTGCTAGATGATAGTAGTTGATTCGGGAGGATCGTCTTGCGAGTATGGTGTACCCCCTCCATATATCATCGTGCGTCGAAGCTACCCAGCGTTGGAGCTACCCTGCGTGGTGCCACCCTGCCACCGGAAGGCCGCCAGGGAGAGGGCTACCTGGGAGAGGGCTACCGGATGATATTACGAGCGTGGAGTACTGTTTCTCTATATCATCGTGCGTCGAAGCTACCCAGCGTTGGAGCTACCCTGCGTGGTGCCACCGTGCCACCGGAAGGCCGCCAGGGAGAGGGCTACCTGGGAGAGGGCTACCGGATGATATTACGAGCGTGGAGTACTGTTTCTCTATATCATCGTGCGTCGAAGCTACCCAGCGTTGGAGCTACCCTTCGTGGTGCCACCGTGCCACCGGAAGGCTGCCAGGGAGAGGGCTACCTGGGAGAGGGCTACCGGATGATATTGCGAGCGTAGAGTATTGTTTCTCTACACCATCGTGCGTAGAGGCTATTCGGTGTTTGTTACTTGATAGCTATGACAATAGTATGTTAGGCCTACCTGTGTTAAGCGTGTGTGGATCGTATTGCGAGCACGAAGTGCTTCCTCCACAGATCATCGTGCGTCGAAGCTACCCAGCGTTGGAGCTACCCTGCATGGTACCGCCGTGCCATCGGAAGGCCGCCAGGGAGAGGGCTACCTGGGAGAGGGCTACCTGATGATATTGCGAACGTAGAGTACTGTTTCCCTACATCATCGTGCGTCGAAGCTACCCGGGGTTGAGTCTGTCCTGCATTGTGCCATAATATCGTTAGGAATGCCCAGAGTATGATATGACTATCATACGAGACTTAAAGTACCGACCACGGGTGATGCCGTACCGTCGGGAATGCTCAGAGTATGACGTCACTAACATACAAGGCTTGAGTACTGACCCTGGATGGCCCTTAGGATGAGGATTACCCGGGAGAGGGCTACCAGATGATGCGAGGGATTGATATGTATTTATCTAGATGTGAAGAATCTTTGTAGCTAGGTATTAGTTTCTATTACAACTCGTTAGTGTTAATGGATTAGTTGTTTCCCAAAAGTCCCAACAGTTTTTCCCCCTTCGGGGTGAGGGTGAGGGTGATGTGTGGTCACGACTCTACGTGACATTTATATATGTCGGTGTTCTCCCATCCATATCTTTCCTTGAAAGGAAAATACGTTAGTGTTATATTATTATTCTTGAGTTGGATTCTTGCCACTCACTGAGCTTGTAGCTCACCCCTCGTGTGTTGTTTTCCACCAGGGACAGTGGGGCGTGGAGGTGGAGCATCCCTCTAGCGTAGTTCGCGCGTGGCGTGTCTCAGCTTCCGGTTGGCAAGTGTGGGGCTATCAGCAATCCTATTTTTGTGTATGTATTAGTAATTGTGCGTGTCGCATATATTGTTGTATTTGGACTAGACTTGGGCTCTCACAGGACGGTAATTGTGTATTCGAGTCTGTAATAATGTTTTTGATTTACAGACTTAATTGTATATTATACTTCCGCATCATTTCATTTTATTGGCTACCACTTCCCTGTAGCCTTGTTTTCTTATTTGATCCTTTTGATTATTGTTTGATTGGTAATGCTTCGGGGACGGTCGACCCGGGGCATAACATCATGAAATTTGAAGTCTGAGAAGTCATGTTTTGAAATTAGGGGCTTGATTATAAATCTTGAAACGTGGAACAATGACTTGTTTGTAATACAGATAGGGTCTAGTTTGAAACTGATAGAATCTGGAAGTGGATATACAGAAAGTATAGGAAAAGATAAAATTAGCCGTTTTTTATAAGGGACATGGTTATAAATATGAGGGACTTTTTCATAACATATATAGGGGTCGTTTTATTAAACTTAGAGAATTTGGCAGGGATTCAGTTATAAATATGAAAGATGTTAGGGCCGATCTGCAGAAAGCCCGGGAAAAGACAAAAACAACCGTTTTTATTAGGGACCTGATTATAAATATAGGAGACTTGTTCATAACACATAGGGGTTATTTTATAAAACTTTAAAAACTGGGGGGTTTATCTACAAAATGCCCCATTGTTTCGCAGGAATTTTTGGTCTTAACGTGTACTGCTGGGAGCTGGCTGCTTAACGCGCATTATAATTGAGTATAGATAAGCCATTTGGTAGTGGTCCGTCGGTACATTCATCTTGACTTGCTGAAACTGGCGCCTTAGACCAACTCGGCCATCTTGACTTGCTGTGTTTTAGTAAACATGTATTTCTTTATTAATTATTATACTGTTTAGGAAATATTTAGCTTTTTTTTTCCAACCTCAATGTCAATTTCAATCCCATGTAGATTAAAGGTTCGTTCTAAGCTTGTCAATCAAATAGATACAAATCGAATACATTAATGTTCATATCCTAAATTTCAAATACGAATTTTAATTTTCAGATTCAGATATTTTTGGATATGAATATTTTTCAGATAATTGACATGCTTAAATATTAACATTAATTTAGTTAATCAAATGATATATCAGATATGATACATTGAAAATTTACACAAGATAACAAATATGAACAATATGTAATATAATCATATATATGTTTATAATGTATGTCGAATACGGATATTTTTCAAATCGAATACACCGATATTCATATTCGCACTCCGGATCTTTAAATATCAAATATTTCTAACTTTTTGGATATAAATTCAGGTCAAATTCGAATTTTTTTCGGATATTTGATAGGCTTAATCCGTTTGGTGTTTTGGTTGCGGTGGAGTTGTTAGCAGCCAATCAAACATATTTTTTACATCTGCTTTCGCTGCCTCGCGATGTTCATTGGAATTAAGGTTGGAAAAAATTGTGTGAATAGAGCTTTCTTTTAAATTCACGTTTCTACAAGAAACATGACATGAGTTCTTTCAATAACTTTAGACCCTCGTAAGATTTGTAACTACTAAAACCCACAAGATTTAAGAGTTCTTTCAATAACTTTATGGCACAACAGAACAACATTTCCATTAACACGTTTTCAGAAAATAAAATTATCAAACCCCACACAACAAGGATAAACTGCAGACTGCATGGAAACAGTTCCCGTCCAGATTGTCTAGCAGTTGTTGACCAGAAGCATGTTTGGGATTTTACAATATCACTTTTAAAAAATAATTCATGTCCATTTTTTTCATTTGATCACATGAATGGTGACATTCGGGGGAAGAAGCGGCCACGGGGGTAGCCACTGCCGTGTGAGATCCTCTCACCGACCACCCTTTGCGGGAAATAATTCCTCCCCATGGAAACCCTGCTCCCCAACTGGTGATTCTGGTTCGGGTGGATAGGAGGCGCCCACCACTGCGATTCCTCCTCAATAGGGATCCACGGCAATGGCACCCCCAATCCCTCCTGGCCACCCCACCCATAAAGCTGATCGCCATCTATATGGGCAGCCCTGTTCAAGGAGAACCTGTAGAACCCGCCGCCAGGCTCTGATAACAAGGAAGTCGTGGCCGTCGAGGATATGAAAGCCAGTCCCCCTGGTCTCATCCTTCTGACTTGAGCGAAGTGCGCACCATGGAGTGATGTCGAGGAAGTTGATGCTGATTGCGAATACATGCGGCTTCCATGCAAACGCGTTTGGCCCCTAATGTCCCCCACTACAGGCGGCCGCACAACAACCCTGTGAGAAACACCACATGCAACCAGGTTAAGATCAGTACATATGGAACGACTGTTGTTACAGGGAGATTCATAAAGATTTACATTCAACAATGGATCCTAACCTCTGGTGAGAACTAGTGTAATTTCTAGATAACCTCGAGATAAGCTGAGGTCCAGACTGGTCCACGTTGTTTAACAAGCTGCCAGACACTGGGAAAGAAGGTGCATGTGCTGGCCAGTTGTGATGCCTTGGTGATTCAGATGCAGGAAAGCCATGTGAACTGAGAACATCATTCGATGATGGCCCACCCGCTCCACTGGGATGCCGACGATATGGACCAGAATCAGGGACTGATTCCATGGCATTTGATGGTGCATGGTGCATAATATGAGAATACCCATGGAGGGCAAGGTATGGGCACACATGTGCACTGATTGAAGCACCTGGGTGGTCACCAAATGCTTCACCTCCTAATAGATCATCATCTCTGTTGGGAGATTGATAAAAAGAAAAAAAAAGAAACATAGAGGAATCATCACTATACTAGTATATGAAGAGCTAATAACATGTCATAGCATGGTGGGTAGATGAAATACTCACAAGCATTTGGCCTTTGTTCTCCTTCCCTGCAAATAAAGGAAAAAAACAAAAAAGGTCTCGCATCAAAATAATGTCATTACCATCAAATTTCTCATGATATAATGCAGATGGTACAGTGCTATATATGCAGAGCAAATTATATCATATAACAAGCATTGTTGAGATATTGTGGTTCCTAAAACATACTATACTGTAAGCTATTAAGAAAATAAAAAAAAAGATTTACTATAAATTTGCCAGTGGCATATGCATGTTTATGCAGGATAACATAACGAAATCTAGATGGACTATATGTTCAATGAAAGGAAAGATTTTGCATGATCTGAAAACAAGAGGACCATGGTTCTTTTAGATACCTACATGCTTAGAAATTTGATCATCTGGCAGTTCGGTTTCAAATTTATGTGTGTGGTGTGAAAAGTAATTAAATTAAGAACTTTTGGATCAAGTGAAAAAGTGAAGTGAAGATACTTTCATCCACTTCCAGCGCTCCTCTTCTAACCCAATGATAAGAATGATATATGCTGATTTCTTAAATTGAGATCATAATCATACATGATACAAGATGACTATACTGCGCAATATTGTCACTGGATAGAGAGGTAACATGAAGAGGTGATGCATTCCCATTCCACTAGTCACAGCTGGATATTATCCTTATAATTCTGTTACAATTTCTGTATCAAAGTGAATTGTTTGGTGACATTTACTTTAAAATAAGAGTTGTATTCAAGGACAGTTATTGTTCGTAACATGTTATTAAGTATGCAATAACAAAGGAGATTTACCACATTTATCCTCGAAAAGTACAGTGTTAGGACTGAGTATGCTGAGACCCCTCAAAGACTTTCAATCCCTGTTTATCCTTTTCTTCCATTCAGTCAATCATCAAGAAGGCCCAATGATATAAAGAAGCAAATGATGATCCAAAGCTTCAAATTCACCCTACTTTCATTTAGGCCTTTTGAATTTACAACAATTTGCAATAACATTCAACACTGAACTATTCGATGTCAGAGGAACAAAATCAATTTTTATAGAGAAACTTTTCATATTCTACATAGTTGCAATCCCAAAAAACTATTCAGCACAAAGAGTAAAAAAATTAGTAGCCACAGCAACATAAGCATAAATTGAAAACATCTAAATTTGTTTACATTCAAGAATTGTATCTAGTGAAATATTATTCAAATTTGAATCAGACAAAGCAACTGCAAGGCTAAAAACTGACTTGGAATTTTTTTTAAAATTTTATGAAGACAAAATTGTTAAGCCATAAAGTCTACTTTTATGTTAAAAAGAAGTCACTGAGCTTAATCAAACAACGATGCTAGTTGTGCAAATCCACTGAAAGGGCACCACTGAAGTCCAAATGGCTGCAAAAAATAAACTCCACTGAGCACAGAATATCCACCTCTTGATGACAGTTGCAATGCAATAATAATGTAGATAAATAAAATCCATATGAAAGAAAAAACAATACTCATGTAGGAATAATAATGGAAGGAAAAATAATAAAATTAGCTAATGAAAAAAAACCAGCTTTGAGTAGAAACTTACCATCTCTGGATAACCTAAGTCATAGAGCTCTTCATTCACCAAATCATCTACATTAAATTCAGGAAATGAACAATATCCATTTGCATATAGCCATCTGCCTTTCTCAACATTCCGACAATTTGGGCACTGCATTGCTCCCTTTGCATTGAATGCCGAACCAATGCAATCTGTTAACAAAAAGGAAAATTAATCAAAACAATAAAAGGCAACCAAGTTAAATTTATAAAACAATATAGACATGCATGCAACTAATGGGTCACAATAAAAGAAATTCTCAAATAAGAGGCAAGTTTTAAGGAGATACAATTTCCATAGTCACACAGAGGAGGTCATTAACCTGCATTTTTCTAAATTCATGGAGGGGCAACATATTGTCTGTCTTTAAATTTTGAATACCTTATTTAGTGAGATAGGGCCAACCAGGTCAATTACAATGGAACCATCAGAACAAATATTTTCATAGATGCTACATAGTTTCCATACCGAACTTTAGTAGGCCCTGAAGATGGAAAAAACAAACCCTAGGGCAGAAGATTCACCTACATAAATGTAATTTCAACTTCATTTTCTTTTAGAATGTACTCAAAAAGTTTGGGGCTTAGAATTCATGGGATAGGTAAAATACCAATATAAAGGAACCAAGTACATAAGAGATTATCATGAAAACATGAATCAACAAATGGAAGTCATGTCAATATTTTGTGTTTAATGGGATACAGAGTATCAACAACACTGAAAAGAAGGAAACTCATAGTCACTAGTATAAAATCTTATAACACATTAAAAAACTAAACTACTAAAGAAGGTTATTGGGGTATTAAGTTATTTAAGTAGGTGTCATACTCATAGTTCAAAGTGCGGCCGCATGTACCGGTACGTGCGGCCGCACGTGCTGATGTGCCCCCCTCGGCGCACATCAACACCCAAGTGCTGTCCAAGTGCTGTCAAAGTGCGGTCATGTGCGGCCATGTGCGGGGCATATGCGGCCATGTGCGGTCAGCCGTTCGAATCCAGTTCGAACGGGAATCAAACGGCCCTTCAGGCGTTCGAACCCAGTTCGAACGGGATTCAAACGAACCTTACGCGTTCGAACCCAGTTCGAACGGGATTCAAACGGTCCTTTGCGTTCGAATTCCGTTCGAACGAGGTTCAAACGCCCATATACTAATTTTTTTTAAAAAAAAATAAATATACAATGTGCTGCCGCATGTACTGTATGCAGACCCCACCGCACATGGGGTCTGCACATGCTTTTTAAACTATGGTCATACTGAATTTAGCACACGATCATGTATACAACGTTATGAAACACAGGGGCTGACACAATTCCAAGCTTGCGCATGTCCTTAAATCCAGTAGCATCCAAACTTGATAATTTGAAAAGATGAGGAAAGTTCATAAAAGATAGAAGCTTGGATCAACAGCTAAGAAGGCTCATATATGTTAAATACTTAAATGTCGCTCAATATGGAGCGTAATATATTGTGAGCTTTCTAAACTAAACATGATAATAAAAAAAAATGCCATCTTTTGGAGTGAAGAAGACTGGTTGACTAAATATTGACTCAACCTGCTAATCCATTCCTTGAGTTATCTGTTGCATTGGATGGTGGCTCAAGAGTTTGTACAGCTTGCATTCCAATTCGTGGTTTTAAATTTGACTTTCCAGAAAAGAGAAATCAATGTATGCAAATTCTTAGGGGAAGCAATATGCCAACTAACATAGATGCATTGGAAAAATAGCATCTTGGGTTCCACATTTACACTACCACCATAGCACAACTTGCACTTGGTTCATGTATGTATAGCTAAAAAAAAAAAAAAGAGAACCACACCATCTATCCCATATGGGAATTTTAAGGACCATTACCACACCTTCTGCAGTTGACCATAAGTCACTTAGCAAACTAATTTAGCAACAGGTTTAAAAATAAACATTGAATACAACTATTTGATTCCTAATGCGTGCACATCCTCATTTGTCATTCCACATTTCACTTAGACAGTTGAGATGGCATGCCCATATAGAAAGACCGCTTACTAAAAATGAAAAACTAAATAAAATTCTGAGGTCAGTATAGGAAACTGGACTGACATAAGAAATGAGAACGTGCATCTATCTACTTATAGCCGATATTTGCTTAACCAGAAATTAGAGTAACTTGACGCTCAAATCACATTTCAACACGAGTATTTACCACATGGCCTCATTGCAACATGACACGTATACTCATTCTAACATCAACAAAGTATACTTGGCATGCCAACATTCATGTATAAATAAAGATCCACATACCCAAAATCGAGGTACGAGATTCATTTTATCAGACTTCATTTTCTTATCTTTCTATCTTTCCACTAAGAAAGGGGTGCTTAATTTTCCAACTTAAACTTTGGAGTCCTGCATTTAATTTCTTCTAAGAGCTATCCTGATCAAAATTCCCTACATTTCACAGCCTAATAATAACCATAAAATTTCTATTCATATAACTATAAGAAAACAAGTCAGTTCCCAAAATATCAAACAAAAATCTCCATTTGTGCATCTCACGTGAATTTAAAACTCTTCAATGGGAAGAATCCCCCACCCACAGATCTAGAATTTTAAATTTGACAACAAATATAAATCATGGATGGAAAGATCAGTGCTTCATCGATTTTAAATCCTACTCAATTGCTGTCAGATATCCAAATGTTCCTGAAAATGCCGATGCATGTAATTTGTTATCAATGTGGCAACGATCTCAGCTTCTCATCGCATCTCCATTGCATAATTGTCCATCTTAAATATAGTACAGAGAAGAAAAGAAACCTTTAAACATACAAAGTCAGTAATCTTTGGCTTCAATCAAACCCCAAATCCCTCCCAATACGAAATGTTCACGGAGGAGATCCAACAGGGAATAACCCGCTTAGTAATCAATGAACCCAAGTTAATAAACACAAACACGATCACTTAATTCAATCAAATCATATCAACCCACATAGAGACACCCACACTCATCAAAATTCAATCTTTATCACAAGAGCACCTCCTTTGATCTTTTCATGAAAAAGAAAACAATTTAAAAAATAAAAAAATTTGGAAGCTAGCAGAAAGAATT
Organism: Acorus calamus; assembly: GCA_030737845.1. Classification (NCBI taxonomy): domain Eukaryota; kingdom Viridiplantae; phylum Streptophyta; class Magnoliopsida; order Acorales; family Acoraceae; genus Acorus; species Acorus calamus. Next base: position 8,428,675 of record CM060879.1, read on the forward strand.
CATGAAAAAACAAAAAAAACAAAGAAATGGCCTGACCAAGGTGGAATTCATGGCCGACTTGGAGCTTGGCGATGGATCTCTCCCCACCTCGATCGAACACCAATTCAAGACAAATCGAACACGGCACAGAAGAAGAACCCTTCCCCCTGAAAAATCAGTCTTTTCCACTTCCATGGATTTGCCTCACGTTATGAATCACTTTTTTCTTATTGTTCCATATAATGAAAAAACCAAGAAAAAATAAAAAAATCAAATCCTGGATGAGATTTGGGCGAGAAAAAGTTGAAGATTTGTTGTTTAAAAATAAAAATAAAAATAAAAACAGCAGAAGAAGATTTGTCTGAATTCAGTGGAAGAAGAATTTTGCGGGGCATGTAATCTGACGGACATCCGAATCCGAAGGGCAGTGATAGTCCCACTACCCTACTTAACTTTCCCACCACCTCTAATTACGAAAATGCCATTATTTTTTTAATTTGTTGTCTCCCTTTCCCACTACCCAGTTCGACAGCGTTCAGTCGAAGTGTTCTTCACTGGGACGACAAAGGTCCGTCGAACTATCTGAATAAGTGTCGACAGAGGCCTAGTCGAAGTGTGTTTCACTAGGACGACAGAGACCCGTCGAAATGTGTTTGCAAGTATCGACATAGATGTGTCGAACCCTTCAAAACAATAATCTTACTCTAAGAATCAATAATTTATACAATCATTTAAGTCCTTATGAAAAACAAAAATATCATTTAAGTTATTTAAGTCTTTTTGAAAATCATTTACATATATATTTATTTAAGTATAAGAAACAAAAATATCAAACAAAGAGTTATTTGAAGCAAATAAATAGTAAACATTTCATATAGAAAAAAACATTATTTTCTTTTCTAAATAAGTGGAGTTTGTTTATAAAAGACTCCACTTGTTTAGAAAATAAAATAATGTTTTTTGTTATATGAAATGTTTACTGTTTATTTGATTCAAATAACTATTTGTTTGATATTTTTGTTTCTTATACTTATATATATATATATAAATTATTTTCAAAAAGACTTAAATAACTTAAATGACATTTTTGCTTTTCATAAGGACTTAAATAATTGTATAATTGATTGATTCTTAGAAGAAAGTTATTGTTTTGAAGGGTTCGACACATCCATGTCGACACTTGCAAACACACTTCGACGGGTATCTGTCATCCTAGTGAAACACATTTCGACTAAGCCTCTGTCGACACTTATTCAGACAGTTCGACGGACCTCTGTCGTCCCAGTGAAGAACATTTCGACTGTACACTGTCGAACTGGGTAGTGGGAAAGGAAAACGAAAAATAAAATAAATAATGACATTTTTGTAATTAGAGGTGGTGGGAAATAGTAATCGGGTAGTGGGAATAGTAACTCCCGAATCCGAATTCCCTTGTACACGTTTGCGTTCGTTTTTATTATTACTTTATTTATTGTTATTATTGCCAGCAATAGCATTTCGGGGGCCGATATTGGCACCCACGTTACAAGAAACCTATCCCTTGAAAAGAAAAAAAAATGTGTACAGTAGTAGTAGTAGTAGTAGTAGGAGTAAACCCACCCTGAGATTGACATTCTCTCTGACGATGGTAGTGAATTATGATCGAGTGAGAGTTTGACGTGTGTATCAACCTAGGTCGGCAACCACTTGGTCAATGGTGTTGAAGTATGATCGACAATCACTTGGGTAACGGCGTTAAAGTATGATCGACAATCACTTGGACGATGGTGTTGAAGTACGGTCAATCACAGGGGCGGGCCCATGGGTTGGCTGAGCCGGTCTATAGCTCGGCCCAGATTTTGTGAAAAAAACCCCCAAACAGCAGTCCAACCCAGTTTTATTAGAAACCCCCCAATAAAGCCCAACCCAGATTTAGTGAAAAAAAACCCCCAAATAGCAGTCCAGCCCAGTTTTATTAGAAACCCCCAATATAGCCCAGCCCATATTTTGTTCAAAAATCCCCAAAACAGTGATCAACCCAATATTTTTAGAAAAATTCCAAAACAACTTGCTATATAAACTTCAATTTATTCTAATTGAGTATCTTAAAAAAAAAACATATTTTGCAGTAGTCAATGAATAAATCACCCCCTTCACCAAAAAGTATGTAATGAATTTGATTTTATTTGTAAATCCTTTAATTCTTTTGATTTATCATATGTTTTGTAGATGCATTTAGATATTTCATATTTTGACAATGTTTGGAGAATTGAAGAAATCACCATCGCCTATGTTGGTCGTTTGGAGAATTGGAGTTTTTCTAGTTCAATCTTTCATTAAATTTAAATTTATTAGATTTATTAGAATTTTTTGTTAGGGTTTATCTTGTTATTCACTTTTATGTTTTATTGACATTTATCTTATTCCAAATAAATGTTTAATTATTCTTGATTACCTTGGTGTCTAATAAGAAAATTAAATCAAAACTTTTTAAACTGAGCTTGTATTTTTTATTTTTTTTAATATAACATTTGAGTTTTTTATTTGGAATATAATTTTTAATTATGTTATAAATTCAGATGGATTTTAAATGGAGGATTGTAGTTTACTAAAAGAAAAGAAGAAAATAATGGAGAGAAGTTGGTTTTTTTTATATAATGTTTGAGCTTTTGTATTAATGAACTTGTTTTGTTTTACTTAATTTTTTTATTAACTTATATTATTTTTATTTCAAGTACATCATATGACTACAAAAAAAAAATTTTATCAAGAAATTTTTTTTTATATGAAAATATTAATTCAGCCCACTAGAGAAAATGTCATGGAATCAGATGTAATAAATATGGGAAATATCCAATTAAACCCTAGTACATCGTATGAATACTATATAAACTCCCTTACTTTTCTAAGGTTTATATAACTCCAGAAAACATTTATATAAATCTAAATAACTCCCTAAGTTAAACTTCTATTTTGAAAAATGAAGTATATTATGTGAATATTTTATTTGATTAATAATACACCAATAATCCCCTACAATTTGTTTAAAATGTAGAAAATCATCTATAAATGACGATTTTAACCCCTCTCAGATAAATTATAAAACCGTATAAGGTTTTTGGTATATTATGTTTTCAATCAGGATTTTATTAGACATAATATTCGTAGACGAAAATTTAATTCATGGGCTATCTGGATTGACATAAGTTAACCGCGGAGAACGATAGATTTATTTCCATGTAATTTACTTCCATGTAATTTTGGTTCTTTTGAGTGCTTTACTTCAGTCTTTCAGTGGATATATGCTTTTGAAAAAACCAACTGTAGGGCTGACCCTGAGATTAGTGAATTCAGATGGGCCCTAGACCAACTTATAAAATGGAGCCCTAATACATTTACATTAAAAAAAAATTGAATATAAATTTTTTTTTCTACAAGGTTAAAACAAAAATGTCTAATGAAAAATGAATAATAACAAACTTAAAAAATTTATGTTTTTTAAAAAAATAAACAAAAAAAAATTAAACAAAAAAGAAAAAGCAAAAAATCTAAACCGTATTCAAAGAGGAATACTTTTTTTTTCATAAAAAGAATAAAATATCCTTAAATCAAATGATTTGTTGTTAAACAAATCAATTTTTTTTATAAAAGATAAATAAATCCTATAAAACAGGAATAAACAATATGGATAAGATTTTAAAAAACTAGAAAAAAATTAAATAAATGAATGGATATGCTTAAATTTAAAAATGCTTAATATATAAAAAACAAATCTCAGATTTTGGGGCAAAGGGAGGGGCCATAGGCAGTTTGCCTTGGTTGCCTCTGTCCAGGGCTGGCCTGACCAACTGGTTGTCAATCTCAACCTTGCCAGACAAAAACAAACCATTTCTACTAATGATCTACATGGTTTGATTGAATAAGGTGGAATTAATTGAAAATTCACCATGACCTGAGGTATAATTTTGAAACAAAATGTTTTGTTCAGTTGTGATAGCAGCTCCATTTGCACTGCTTAAGTGGACTGCTGCTGCACACAATTAACAACTAAATCTTGAGACCAAAAGTGATCTGCAATGAAACCAATCATTTCACCACACTTTTCTTTGAAGATGATCTTTTATTAACATCAAGTGACATTAACACCTTCATTAAATAAATTCAAGAAAACCACGCACAATAGATACGGGTGCAACATGAAATGGTAACTTTTTGGGGAAAAAAGTTCAAATAGGGAAAAACACATAATCTATGCTTCATTTTAAGGCAGTCTTTAGTATATCAGAATGGTGCCATGAACTTCAAGCAACTTTCCACACAATCTGGTGACAACAAAGTGGAGATGAAAAATCTGAATCACCTACAACAGATAAAAGGAGTCTTCTGCTTCATCGACGTCCTTTCATCAACTCAGGGTCCCTGGAAATTAAGAATAGGCTGATACAATCAGATACATGCCCACATAAATTTCATCATAGACTGATTAGCATAAGAATATTTACTGTACCTTTGGATGTGATCCAAAATGAGAAGTCTAGGTCCAGGTGGGATCTTGACATCTCTAAGTGCGCTGAAAAAGATTGCAGGAATATTGTGAGATCTTAGACCCATTATTCCTTGCTTCAATATGTGAAGCTCCGTGCTCACACAAAGTGATTAAAAGTCAGGCAGAGTTCACAAACCTGTCGGTGAGCAGAGGCAGTGTCCTATCTGTCAGCAGACCCTTCTTGAAATTCTTCTCATAGTTTTGAAGGCCAAGGCCTGACAACATGTCTCTTGTATGCGCATAAAACACATCTTCAGTTGGTGGTTGGGAGAACTTCTGACCTAACTGGAAAAGACATGAGAAGTGCTGTTAGGTTCATGTGAACATAAACTTAGCTCACATGTTACCACCCAAAAGTGAGATGTTGGACTTGTGATACAGGCATCTTTTTTAAAAAGATTATTTGGTTATTCTTGACCAAACTAACCACAGAAAACAATTTTGACTAAATGATACATGGATCTTATTTGATGATAATGGGACCTCCACATATGTTCATCTTTCTGAATACCATTCTGATAGGTGGTCTTAAACTAATGTATACAAAAATAGTAGGCAGATGAAAACAGAAAACGAAAATGGGAAGGGGGAATATGAGGGTCCGAATGAAGTGGGAAAGCATGCATCTACTGGAAACTTACCATCAAGTAGCACCAGTTTACGTATTATTATCCCAATTGGGGGATGCATGCACTGGCCCATCCTACCCAAGGCCCCCAATTCTATTTTTCCATGGAAAGGTACTAAAAAGTTGATAAAAGTTCAAACAAGCCACGTTCCATATTTCAATGAAGTTCATCCATCATGTTAATGTAAATTTTATGGAGGGCATTAAGTGTGTTCCAATTTTTAACATAGGTCAGATCATTGCACAAGCAATAGAATATGATGCAAGAAATGAACCTATAGCAGTAATATCCATCATTGGAAAATCAGAAGATGACTAATACAGTTAAGAACTAAAGCTATTAAGTATTATGGGCTTCCATTTGCTGAAGTAAAGACTCCTTCCGAGGACAAAACATAATAATAAGCTATAGATTTCATAGGCATAACAGAGAATCCATCTCAGAATTATGAAGATGTCTTTGTTCAATCCTAACCTTAAAAATGCCACCTTGAACAAGTGCAAAGAAAATTCCTGAGGTCACTGCATTAGCTGCAACATTGGACCCCCCCATGCCACTAACCAGTGAAAACAACGCTCCGGAACCAAATGCCGCCATCATACTGAAACAGATATCATTTAAACCAGTTATAGAGTAATAACAGAAAAAAAAAATTGGGATGAAGGAGGGTCCCTTGGAATGGAAAGACCTGCTTAAAGACTAGTCCCAATGATCAACCCTCGAATAATGAATGGAAAAAAGAAGATCGAGAACAAAAACTTGAACTTGCCTCATTAATAATTCTATTGCAATGGCAATGATATAGCTCAAATCCATCAGTCTCAAGACAGGCAACCGAGAAACTATGTTGAGAAATATATGACTAACTAACTAACTGAATGTCTACATGTCTAATGCTTGAGGTCGATGATCACTATCCCTCAAGAAAAACGAATAGAGCTTCCAACTTTATGTTCACAAACCAGCATTCAAGTTTTCCAAACATTCAGCTGACATAGTAGCACCCTCCAAGCTCTAATATATTAATCTATAAAAAAAATGTACTTTTTTTATTTAATAAGAAAGAAAAGGAACATGCTCAACTAAAGGACAACTCAGGTAATCAAATGCTAGATATATTTTGGATATAGAAATGAGGTGTATTGCAGCTACTGTTTTTTTCTTTCACATAACACAACTTATCTTCATGCTCAAAATTTCATTTCTGATCCATATTACATTGTATTCCCATCAAAGAAAAAAAAGCATAGTTCCACTTCCATCAAATTGGCCTTTGCTCTATTACAAAAGCTGACTCTGTCATGCAACAAAAAATGAAGATGAACAGTTTCACCTTCTATTAGACCCACAATATGTTTTTCATCTGAAAAATATGCAAGGAAAGCACTGAGCATGTTGCCTTTCAGTGGTCCCAATCTTGCAAAAGTCACATTGTAAAGCTTTCTACTCAAATAAATACCACTTTAATATAGATGGTAAGATAGTTATGAAAGGATGAATAGTAATGCGTGTGCACTCACAATAGTCTAGTACAAATATACAAAAGATGCATTGCCAATGCATCACCTGAGGACATTTGATTGGGCTCAAGGGAGCTATAAATTACATAGATTTGATATGGCAGAAAAGAAATCACTTGATAAGTTAGATGACCCAGAACCAGGCAACAACTGAACCGATTGCCAATCCAATGATCAAGAACAACACGGCCACGATTCCGGCAGTCTCTGAATGCTGAATCGGGACAGTTTTGGGAGCCATGATCATCAAAACGGTTGTGAAGTAACCGTTTGTTAGGCCGAGGAGACATGTCAACACGGTGACGGGGATCTCTGTCCTGAAGAATCTAGGGCCGTGCAAGCATCCAAGGAAGAGGGGATAGAACAGAAGCCTTGCTATGCAAGCAGCCACAGCAACACCCGCATTCTCAAGAAGGTAGACCGAAGGGAGAACCTTCCCGATCAGGTCGAAGACATTGTAGGCAGTAATTAGAATGATGGGATACCAGTCCTTGAGAACCACAGAGTGGACATCCTCTGTGATATAACCCGGAAATATGGAGAGTGTCACAATGTAGATGAGGATGATACCAAATCCTAACCATTTGATCCTCCCGAATATATCCCATAGAGTGGATCTCCAGTAAGCTCCACTCAGGGAGCCTTTCTCGTTCTCTTCTTCACTCAAGGCTTGCGCTTTGAGATCCTTGTAGTATCGGATGACTGGAAGCCTGTCTGCGATGTTGTAGCAGACCAGACATATGACCATGATGATGATGCTGACAGTGAAGTATAGGTTAGCACTGCGCCTCAAGCCATGGGCGTCTTGAGGATAGATGGATTTCGTTATGATCCTCATTACGGATACAAGCACCCCTGCAGTCACAAATTTACAGCTTCATAAGGATTACCTAGTTAAATGAGCTCTTTAAATGAATCTTATCCCAACCCCTTATCCCCATACCAAACTAGGCCTTAGGGATTGGGTCAAAATCATTTTGGAGGAACCTATGCCTCAATCCATTAAGGGTGAATTGTGGTTTGGCCAACTTGTTTAATGTAATCTTTTGGTTTTTGGGGTGCGCCCAATTTTGTATTTTTTCTGTTTATTTTGTTGTAAGGAGACTACTCGTCTCCAGGGTTTCTTGAAATAAGATTCTCCTACATTTCTTTCAAAAAAGAAAGTGCAGATATTATGAACATAAATTTCGATCAATTATACTATGAAATTTAACAAAATATTCATACTCATTCAGAAAAAGGTAATGTTTCCATAGTCATTGCTGGAGAATTGTACAACCAGATTCATAAATTGAAATATCATGGACAAATATGAAGCGAAAACAAGGAAACCCTAAACTTTTGCAGGATAGTTTTCCTGTCTTGTTTTTAAGACATATCACTGTTCAAGTGTTTTATTATTATAATTAAACATATTCCCAGAAGTCAATTTATACTGGAAAGAGTGAGCATGCAAATTTCTCCAAGAAACTCCTTCTGCCAAAGAGTGTCCCACATCTTCAAGACATCATTGCCCACAAATTCATTTAAATCTCCAGCATCAGCATCCGCAACTCTATGCAATGCTTTCCCTTCTGAATCCTATTAATAAAACCAAATATCATTTAGGCCATCCGTAACATCATCATAGTTTGCATTGTTCAATTTTTCAAGATTTGACGAGATGATCCATGTTCCTTAATAACTCCCTCACCCCAAATTGATTCATGCCCTTGATAAAGCATTTGGACCATGGTGCAAGTCATCTCCACTTTGATTGTGCTGACAATTACGCAAGCGCTTCTTTCTTACATCAAACTAATCAAATAAATGAACTCTGCATCATCTAATAAGTATCAACAATAAGTTCCATTATTCTACAAAGTTAAAGAGTAGCCCAAATTTCAGATGTAAGTTGTAACTGAATGTGTTTCGATTGTACAAATTGTGATCCCAAATTTCAACAACCCCGTCTCCATAAAAAAAATGAATAAATAAAGGCAAGACATGAAATTACTCCTCCGGTAACTCACCGGCAGCCCTGACGATGCCGCCCTGAACGAGGGCGTCACCGATGCCGGAGAGGACGACGGCGGAGACGGTGACGTAGAAACCCTCATAGATGCCGACCCTCCCCTTGATGTAGGCGAAATCCATGACGCGGACGACGAGTAGGGAGAGGAGGAAGAGAGCGATGCCGGCGTTGACCCTGGAAGAGGTGGCGGACTTGTGGGCCCAGAGGATGATGAGACCGAGGAAGAGAAGGCAAGTGAGCATGTAAGCGACGGCGAAGACGCGATCGACGGGTTGACCGGGGTATAGGTAGGCGAAGTAATCGACGGCGGTGATGAAGGCGTTCCATGGGAGGAGGAAGCCCGCGCCGAGTGTGAAGAAGACAACATAAGCCACTCGGTAGTGGTCCTTTGGTACTTCCGACGAAGAATCGATCAGGGCCTCCCCATCAAGATATTATTCGCGAGTCTGAATCTGAGTCTTCTTCAACCCCATCTCTCTCCCTCTCTCTCGCTCGCGTGTACCTTAATTTTAAATTTTTTTTATATTTTATTTTTTAAATTTTAATTGGATTAGAGAGGAATAGATATCGTGTAGTCGTGTGGTAACGTTTACGCCAAAAAAAAAAAAAAAAAAAAAAAAACCCTGACGAAAGTTTAGATTTTAAAAAATTAATAATAATAAAAATTACATAAATAAAAATGGGGGCGGTTACACCAACACCGGTAAATGATAAGCACACACCATTTGTCTTGCCCACCCCACTGATTTCTCTTAATCCTTAAACCCACCCCCCCCATATATAAGTGAAACCTGAGAAGAGAAACTCACCCCCAAACCTCTCCCCCCCCCCCCCCCCCCCCCCACTTTTCTCTCTTGTCCTTCTCCCTTCTTCCTCTATTTGCGGTTGTTCTCCTTCCCATACCTCCCTTCTGTCGTTGCAGGATATTTAGCCTGACTTCGTAGCCCCCATGCCCCCCTCCAGTAGTCGACAAGGACTCCCTCCTCTAGGTTGGTATTTGGTAGACACATTCCTCTTCTTATTTTTCTTCATGTTCTCTTCTCTTCTTCAATTTCTTTTCCATAGAAGTTTGGGTTTTTTGAATATTTTGTTGATATTATAAAATCTTGAACCCAAGTGAACCCTAAATGTTCAAGATTTCCATGTTTGTCTAGTGAATGGGATGTAATTTGAAACCTTAGATTGTGACATGGTGGATAACCACCACCCTTTCCACGCACACACTTACAACCCACTCCCCTTCATAACTACCAACTATAGTTACATCCCACTCTCCTATAACCTCACTTTATTTACCCCATGATATGTAATTGAGCCTATAAATAGAGGGCTATTGAATGTATTTGATCATCAACAAGTTTGAAATAGTACAAATCTACACAAATTATCTCTCTTGTTTATTAAGTGTTTGCTTATTTATTTTGTAATTTTACTTGTTTCAAAATACGTTATCAGCTCGAGAAGCTCTTTGTCAAAGAGATCAAAGGTTTGTATTTTTTTTTTGGAGGTGCTCTCGTGGTATTTAAAACATGACCGAATGATTTTTCAAACAAAGTAATTTACTCACTATCATCCTAATCAGTATTTTAAAAATGTTTTATGTTACATGAAGAAAACGGATAGTGCATGCAGTAACTATAATGATATATTAGTTCCTTTTTGGTACAATTTTTCTAAAAGCTATATTGATGTTCTAAGAAAATATAATATAGTAATACTTTTCTTTTATGCTTGAATTGCCAAATCATGATAGCTTGCTGCATACATATTATTTTATCGAGCACTTGATTCCGTATTTACACCGTATAGATATGTTGTAGTTAATGTTCTCTATCACATGAATTTGTAATGACAAAATGCCCTCTTATCTTTTTGTTTGCGACATTTAAAAAAAAAGACTTCATAATGTTATTTTCACTATTTTGCATAAAACAATTTGTCAAAGTTGTATAATTTATCCTATTGTATTTTGAAATATTCATTTATGCTTAATTTTGATTTGCTTGTTTCATTTCATTGAGAAATTAGTCAAACAGGAAACACATTAAAAAAATGGATTTCTTAATATTGTACATCATTTTAATAAATAAGTATGGGGGGTTCATGGCTTTAATCTTACTATTCCGAGACATGTAATGTCTAACAAGTCTAATTCAGATTTTGTTTTCTAATTTTACATTCTCAGATCAATTTACATATAGAACTTACTTTTGTTATCACTGCATGTGTTAACTTTTCTTTTCTTTTCTATATAGTTATCTACCATGTCGAATCTTGCAAAATTTGAATTCACCGCACTTGACATTTTGGGCAACAACTATCTCTCGTGGATACTCGATGCTGAAATCCACCTTGATGCCATGAATCTTTGCAACACGATAAAGAAAGGAAATCAAGAGTCCCTGTAGGACCGCACAAAAGCAATGATTTTCTTTCGCCACCACGTTCACGAGGATCTCAAAAGCGAGTACCTCACGGTAAAAGATCATCTTCCCCTTTGGGAGATCTTGAAAGATCGATACGATCATCAAAAGACCGTCATCCTCCCCAAAGCTCGGTATGATTGGATGCACTTACGATTGCGAGATTTCAAATTTGTTGCTGATTATAATTCTACCATTTTTAAAATTCGTTCACAACTAAAGTTGTGTAGTGAAAAGGTGACAGAAGATGATATGTTAGAAAAAATATATTCTACTTTTCATGCCTCGAATGTGCTCCTGCAGCAGCAGTGTCGAGAGCGAAGATTTGAAATATATTCGGCATTAATTTCATGCCTCCTTGTTACCGAGCAAAATAACAAACTTTTGTTGAAAAATCATGCATCCCGTCCAACTGGTTCTACAACACTGCTTGAAGCAAATGCATCAATGCCTAAAGCAAACACATCCACGATGTCAAACCGTGGACGTGGACGTGGCCGAGGACGAGGACGAGGTCATGGTCAAAACGACAATCGGAACTACAAGGTTTATAAAAATAACAACTCCAACCATCAGAAGTAGAATGAAGGACAACACAACAAAGGAAAAGGTTTGATGAACAAACTATCAAAAAATAATGAGAGTATGATATTGATGCGGTGGTAAAGGACACTGGTCACGTACCAATCTTACACCAAGACATTTAATTGACCTTTATTAAGCATCAATCACAAACAAGAGAAAGAATGTCGAAGTAAATTTTGCTGACCCTGTAAACCATGTTGGCACATCAGATATTACTCATTTGGATGTATCTGATTTCTTTATTAATTCTGAAGACAATATCGGTCATATGATTGATGGAAATGTCCACATCAACTGAAATTTTCCTTTTTTAGCATTTATTTCACGTAATTTTCCTTCCATTTTTATGTACCTTTACTTTATTTTAATTAAATGCAATTTTATATTTCCTACATTTATCTTATTTATTTCATTTTTCTTTTTACAAGAATGACTATGATTTGTAATGCCCCAGGCCTACAAAGCAAGAAATTGTCCGCTTTGCTCTAAAATGTGCTCACAGATTTAAAATGCATCTCTGTACATCATTTTTCGACCGAGACAACTTTTTACAACTCAAACACGACCCAGACACCACTTTTTCGACCCAAACAACATTTTTTGGATGCAAACAGGATTTTGTCACCCAAATTGCAATTTCGGCCCAAAAACGACATGACCATCATTTTTTCAACGAAAAGCGCATTTTCTGAAACAAGCAACATTTTGTCGACCCGTGCATCATTTTTCGACAAAGACAACTTTCTACGACTCAAACACGACCCAAACCCCATTGTTTCAACCTAAACAACAGTTTTTACTCTCAAACACCATTTTTAGACCTGAACATCGTTTTTCGGCCCAAACATCATTTTTTCGACCCAAATATCATTCTCCAACCCAAAACTGTATTTTTCGACCCAAACACTACCCAAACATCAATTTTTTACCCAAACAGCATTTCATGGCCGAAACGTCATTTTTCTGACCCAAACAGTATTTTCAGACCCAAGAGATATTTTTTGACATGAACACAATTTTTTTTCCGTTGCAAACACCATTTCCGGATCAAAACAAGGCCAAAATCTCATTATTTTGGCCCAAACAACATTTTCCAACCCCAACAGCATTTTTTTAACCCAAACATCAATTTTCAATCCAACTACAACTCAAACAACGTTATTTCGACCTAAACAGCATGTTTCAATTCAAACACGACTCAAAATACATTTTTCTAACAAAACCAAAGTTTTTTTTATACGAACCGCATTTTGTAACCCGAATTGCATTTTCGACCCAAGAAAGTCCTAAACATCCTTTTGTTCACCAAAACAGAACTTCCGAGACGAGAAAAGATTTTTTTTTACCCAACCTACATTTTGTCGACCCGTACATCATTTTTCGATCGCGAGAGCTATTAACAACTCAAACATGATTGAGAAACCATTTTTTCGATCCGGACAACATTTTTTGGGTGCACGCCGGATTTTGTGACCCAGATTGCAATTTCGACCCAAAAATGACCAGAACCTCATTTTTTCAACGAAAATAACATTTACTGAACCAAATAGCATTTTCTCGACCCGTACATCATTTTTCGACTAAGATGGCTTTTTATGAATTAAACACCGACCCATCTACCAATTTTTCGACCCAAACAATACTTTTTTTTACCCAAATAACTGTTTTTGGGCTCAAACACCATTTTTAGATCCAAACAGCATTTTCCGTCCAAAAATCATTTTTTTGACCCAAATATCATTCTTCAATCAATACTGCATTTTTTGACTCAAATCCAACCCAAACAGCATTTTTAGACCCAAATAAAACCCAAACGACATTTTCCAAGCCAGAAAGCATTTTTTTTTACATAATCAAAATTTTTTTTACCCAAATATCTTTTTTGGCCCAACCACCATTTTTTTTGACCCACACACCGTTGTTTTGACCGAGAGTATATTTTCTGACCTAAATAATTTTTTTCGACAGAAAAACAACATTTTTTTTACTCGAACAACGTTCTTCCACCCAAACCGCGATTTTCGATAGAAAGTCAATTTTCGACCCAAACACTCCCCAAACATCAATTTTCTACCCGAAGGGCATTTCACGACCCAAACCTCATTTTATAGACCCAAACAAGATTTTCTGACCCAAAAGACATTTTTTGACGTAAACACCGAACATCATTTTTCTGATGTAAACACCATTTTCAGATCAAGACACGGCCAAAAATCCCATTATTTATGCCCAAACAACATTTTTCAACCCAAAAACCATTTTTTTGAACCAAACATCATTTTCAACCCAATTACGACCCAAGCATAGTTATTTCGACCTAACAACATCTTTCAACTCAAACATGACCCAAATGACATTTTTCTAACAAAACCGCGGTTCTTTTATACAAACCGCTTTTTGTAACTCAAAATGCATTTTTGACCCAAAAACGAACTAAACATCCTTTTTTTCAACAAAACAACAATTTCCATATCAGAAAATATTTTTTTTGACCCAACCAACATTTTGTCAACCTGTACATTATTTTTTGACTGAGACAACTTTTTACAACTAAAACATGACTCAGGCACCACTTTTTTTACCCAAACAATATTTTTTGGTGCAAACCGGATTTTGTCACCCAAATTGCAATTTAGGCCCAAAAATGACCTGAACCTCATTTTTCAACGAAAACCGCATTTTCTGAACCAGGCAACATTTTGTAGACCCGTGCATCATTTTTCGACCAAGACAGCTTTCTACGACTCAAACACGACCCGTACCCCATTGTTTCAACCCAAACAACAATTTTTGCTCTCAAACACCATTTTTAGACCAGAACATCGTTTTTCGGCCCAATCATCATTTTTTCCACCCAAATATCATTCTTCAAACCAAAACTGCATTTTTTTTACCCAAACATTACCCGAACACCAATTTTCTACCCAAACAGCATTTCATGGCCCAAACGTTATTTTTCTGATGCAAACAATATTTTCAGACCCAAAAGACATTTTTTGATGTGAACACACTTTTTTTCCGTTGCAAACACCATTTTTGGACCAAAACATGGCAAAAATCCCATTATTTCAGCCCAAACAACATTTTCCAACCCCAACACCATTTTTTTTACCCAAACATCATTTTTCAAACCAACTACGACCCAAACACCATTATTTCGACCTAAAGAGCATCTTTCAATTCAAACATGACCCAAAATACATTTTTTGAACAAAACCAAAGTTTTTTTTTATATGAACCGCATTTTGTAACCCGAATTGCATTTTCGACCCAAAAAAGTCCTAAACATCCTTTTTTTCACCAAAACAGAACTTCCCAGACGAGAAAAGATTTTTTTTTACCCAATCAACATTTTGGCGACCCGTATATCATTTTTCGACCACGCTAGCTTTTTACAACTCAAACACGACCGAGACACCAATTTTTCGACCCGGACAACATTTTTTGGGTACACGCCGGATTTTGTGACCCAAATTGCAGTTTCGACCCAAAAACGACCTAAACCTCATTTTTTACGCAAAAATAATATTTTCTGAACCAAATAGCATTTTGTCGACCCGTACATCATTTTTCTACCACACCAGCCTTTTACAACTCAAACAAGACCGAGACACCATTTTTTTGACCCGGACAACATTTTTTGGGTACAAGTCGGATTTTGTGACCCAAATTGCAATTTCGACCCAAAAATGACCTGAACCTCATTTTTTACACAAAAACCACATTTTCTAAACCAAATAGCATTTTGTCGACCCGTACATCATTTTTCGACTAAGACAACTTTTTACAAATCAAACAACGACCCAGCCACCATTTTTTCGACCCAAAAAACTGTTTTTGGGCTCAAACACCATTTTTCGGCCCGAAATTCATTTTTTCAACCCAAATATTATTCTTCCATCCAAACTGCATTTTTCGACCCAAACCCAACCCAAACAGCATTTTTAGAGTCAAATAAAACCCAAACGACATTTATCCAAAGCCAGACAGCATTTTTTTTACATAATCACAAATTTCTTACCGAAATATCTTTTTTGGCCCAACCACCATTTTTCGACCCACACACCATTGTTTTGACCGAGACTGTATTTTCTAATCTAAATAATTTTTTTCAACAGAAAAACAACATTTTTTTTACTCGAACAACGTTCTTCCACCCAAACCGTGATTTTCGATAGAAAGTCATTTTTCGACCCAAACACTCCGCAAACATCAATTTTCTACCCGAACAGCATTTCACGACCCAAATGTCATTTTATCGACCCAAACAGTATTTTCTGACCCAAAAGACATTTTTTGACGTAAACATCGAACATCATTTTTCTGATGCAAACACCATTTTCAGATCAAGACATGGAAAAAAATCCCATTATTTCTGCCCAAGCAACATTTTTCAACCCAAATACCATTTTTCTGAACTAAACATCATTTTTCTACCCAACTACGACCCAAGCACAGTTATTTCGACCTAAACAACATCTTTCAACTCAAACACGACCCAAATGACATTTTTCTAACAAAACCGCGGTTCTTTTATACAAACAGCTTTTTGTAACCCAAAATGCATTTTCAACCCAAAAACGAACTAAACATTCTTTTTTTCACCAAAACAGCTCTTTCCAGATCGGAAAAGATTTTTTTTTATCAAACTAGCTTTTTGTCAACCCGTACACCATTTTTCGACCGAGATAGCTTTCTACAACTCAAACACGACCCAGGCACCACTTTTTCGACCTAAACATTATTTTTGGGTGCAAACCGGATTTTGTCACCCAAATTGCAATTTCGGCCCAAAAATGGCCTAAACCTCATTTTTTCAATGAAAACCACATTTTCTGAAATAGGCAACATTTTGTAGACCCGTGCATCATTTTTTGACCAAGACAGCTTTCTACGACTCAAACACCACCCAGACCCCATTGTTTCAATCCAAACAACAGTTTTTGTTATCAAACACCATTTTTAGACCCGAACATCGTTTTTCGGCACAAACATCATTTTTTCGACCCAAATAGTATTTTCAGACTCAAAAGACATTTTTTGACGTGAACACAATTTTTTTTCCGTTGCAAACACCATTTCCGGATCAAAACTTGGCCAAAATCCTATTATTTTGGCCCAAACAACATTTTCCAACCCCAACACCATTTTTTTAACCAAACAACATTTTTCAATCCAACTACGACCCAAACACCGTTATTTTGACCTAAACTGCATCTTTAAATTTAAACACGACCCAAAAGACATTTTTCTAACAAAACCAAAGTTTTTTTATACGAACCGCATTTTGTTACCCGAATTGCATTTTCGACCCAAGAAAGTCCTAAACATCCTTTTTTTCACCAAAACAGAACATCCAGATGAGAAAAGTTTTTTTTTACCCAACCAGCATTTTGTCGACCTGTACCTCATTTTTCGACCATGACAGCTTTTTACAACTCAAACACGACCAAGACACCATTTTTTTGACCCGTACAACATTTTTTTGGGTGCACGCCAGATTTTGTGACCCAAATTGTAATTTCGACCCAAAAACGACCTGAACCTCATTTTTTCAAAGAAAACAACATTTTCTGAACCAAATAGCATTTTGTCGACCTGTACATCATTTTTTGACCGAGACAGCTTTTTACGAATCAAACATTTTTCAACCCAAACATCATTTTTCAACCCAAACACTTTTCAACCCAAGCACAGTTATTTCGACCTAAACAACATCTTTCAACATAAACACGACCCAAAAGACATTTTTCTTACAAAACCATGGTTCTTTTATACAAACCGCTTTTTGTAACCCAAAATGCATTTTGGACCCAAAAACGAACTAAACATCATTTTCTTCACCAAAATATCAATTTTCAGACTAGAAAAGATTTTTTTGACCCAACCAGCATTTTGTCAACCTGTACATCATTTTTCGACCAAGACAGCTTTCTACGACTCAAACACGACCCATACCCCATTGTTTCAACCCAAACAACAGTTTTTTCTCTCAAACACCATTTTCTACCCAAACAACATTTCATGGTCCAAACGTCATTTTTCTAACGCAAACAATATTTTCATACCCAAAAGACATTTTTTGACATGAACACAAATTTTTTCTGTTGCAAACACCATTTCTGGATAAAAACATGGCCAAAATCCCATTATTTCAACCCAGACAACATTTTCCAACCCCAACACCTTTTTTTTTACCCAAACATCATTTTTCAATCCAACTACGACCCAAACACCGATATTTCGACCTAAAGAGAATCTTTCAATTCAAACACGACCCAAAACAAAATTTTCTAATAAAACCAAAGTTTTTTTTATACGAACCACATTTTGTAACTCGAATTGCATTTTCGACCCAAGAAAGTCCTAAACATCCTTTTTTTCACTAAAACAGAACTTCCTAGACGGAAAAGATTTTTTTTCCAACCAGCATTTTGTTGACCCGTACATCATTTTTCGACCACGATAGTTTTTTACAACTCAAACATGACCGAGACACCATTTTTTCGACCCGGACAACATTTGTTGGGTGCACGCCGGATTTTCTGACCCAAATTGCAATTTCGACCCAAAAACGACCTGAACCACATTTTTTCAACGAAACCAACATTTTCTTAACCAAATAGCATTTTGTCGATCCATACATCATTTTTCGACTAAGACAGCTTTTTACGAATCAAACACTGACCCCATTTTTTTTAACCCAAACAATAATTTTTTTTGACCCACACAACTGTTTTTGGGCTCAAACACCATTTTTAGACTCAATAGCATTTTTCGGCCCAAAAATCATTTTTTCGACCCAAATATTATTCGGCAATCCAAACTGCATTTTTCGACCCAAACCCAACCCAAACAGCATTTTTAGACCCAAATAAAACCCAAATGACATTTTCCAAGCCAGACAACATTTTTTTTACATAATCACAAATTTTTTACCAAAATATCTTTTTTGGCCTGACCACCATTTTTTCGACCCACACACAATTGTTTCGACCGAGACTGTATTTTCTGACCTAAATAGTTTCTTTTGACAGAAAAACAATATTTTTTTTACTTGTACAGCGTTCTTCCACCCAAACCGCGATTTTCGATAGAAAGTCATTTTTTGACCCAAACACTTCCCAAACATCAATTTACTACCCGAACAGCATTTCACAACCCAAACGTCATTTTTTCAACCCAAACAGTATTTTCTGACCCAAAAGGCATTTTTCAACGTGAACATCGAACATCATTTTTCTTATGCAAACACCATTTTCGGATCAAGAAAGGGCCAAAAATCCCAATATTTCTGCCCAAACAACATTTTTCAACCCAAACATCATTTTTCAACCCACCTACGACCCAAGCACAGTTATTTCAACCTAAACAACATCTTTCAACTCAAACACGACGTAAAAGACATTTTTCTAACAAAACCGCAGTTCTTTTTTACAAACCCCCTTTTTGTAACCTAAAATGCATTATTGACCCAAAAACGAACTAAATATCATTTTTTTCACCAAAACAGCAATTTCTAGACCTGAAAAGATTTTTTTTGACCCAACCAGCATTTTGTTAACCCGTACAACATTTTTCGACAGAGACAACTTTCTACAACTCAAACACAACCCAGGCACCACTTTTTCAACCCAAACAACATTTTTTGGGGGCAAACCGGATTTTGTCACCCAAATTGCAATTTTGGCCATAAAATGACCTGAACCTCATATTTTAAACAAAAACCGTATTTTCTGAACCAAGCATCGTTTTGTAGACAGGAATGTCCCTAAGCTCTTTTCACCTTGTACAAATATAAAAACTCCGGCTTTACTTAACTCCATTAAGAAAATACAATGACTGTGCATCATTTTTCGACCAAGACAGCTTTCTACGACTCAAACACGACCCAGACCCCATCGTTTCAACCCAAACAACAGTTTTTGCTCTCAAACACCATTTTTAGACCCGAACATCGTTTTTCGGCCCAATCATCAGATTTTCGACCCAAATATCATTCTTCAAACCAAAACTGTAATTTTTGACCCAAACACTACCCAAACACCCATTTTCCACCCAAACAACATTTCATGGCCCAAACGTCATTTTTCTTACGCAAACAATATTTTCAGACCCAAAAGACATTTTTTGACGTGAACACAATTTTTTTTTCCGTTGCAAACACCATTTTCGGATCAAAACATGGCCAAAATCCCATTATTTCGGCCCAAAAAAGATTTTCCAACCCCAACACCATTTTTTTTACCCAAACATCATTTTTCAATCCAACTACGACCCAACATCATTTTTTTACCCAAACATCATTTTCGACCTAAATAGCATCTTTCAATTCAAACACGACCCAAAAGACATTTTTCAAACAAAACCAAAGTTTTTTTTATACGAACCGCATTTTGTAACCCGAATTGCATTTTCAACCCAAGAAAGTCCTAAACATCCTTTTTTTCACAAAAACAGAACTTCTGAGACAAGAAAGATTTTTTTTCCCCAACCAACATTCTGGCAACCTGTACATTATTTTTCAACCACGACAGCTTTTTACAACTCAAACACGACTGAGACACCAATTTTTCGACCCGGACAACATTTTTTGGGTAAAGGCCAGACTTTGTGACCCAAATTGTAATTTTGACCCAAAAATGACCTGAGCCTCATTATTTACATGAAAACAACATTTTCTGAACCAAATAGCTTTTTGTCGACCCGTACATCATTTTTCGACCACGACGGCTTTTTACAACTCAAACACGACCGAGACACCATTTTTTCGACCCGGACAACATTTTTTGGGTACACGCCGGATTTTGTGACCCAAATTGCAATTTCGACCCAAAAACGACCTGAACCTCATTTTTTACAAGAAAACAACATTTTCTAAACCAAATAGCATTTTGTCGACTCGTACATCATTTTTTGACTATGACAGCATTTACGAATCAAACACTGACCCAACCACCATTTTTTCGACCCAAACAATACTTTTTTTTACCCAAATAAACTGTTTTTGGGCTCAAACACCATTTTTAGACCCGAACAGCATTTTTCGGCCCAAAAATCATTTTTTCGACCCAAATATTATTCTTCAATCCAAACTGCATTTTTCAACCCAAACGCAACCCAAACAGCATTTTTAGAGTCAAATAAAACCCAAACGACATTTTTCCAAGCCAGACATCATTTTTTTTTACATAATCACAAATTTTTTACCGAAATATCTTTTTTGGCCCAACCACATTTTTTTCGACCCACACACCATTGTTTTGACCAAGGCTATATTTTCTGACCTAAATAATTTTTTTCGATAGAAAAACAACATTTTTTTTACTCGAACAACGTTCTTCCACCCAAACCGCGATTTTCGATAGAAAGTCATTTTTCGACCCAAACACTCTCCAAACATCAATTTTCTACCCTAACAGCATTTCATGACCCAAACGTCATTTTATCTACCCAAACAGTATTTTTTGACATAAACACCGAACATCATTTTTGTTAGACCTGTGTCATTTAGAGTCCTAATTTCGATCGGAGTCGCTAAAATTTTGATTTTTAGCTACCTTCTAGGGTTTAAGGACTCTGATTGAAGATATAACTGCATATTATGGGTCCTGGTACTGTTTAGTACTGCCCATAAAATTTTCGTTTAATTCCGATAACGTTTTTGGAATTATGCAGTTTTGGATTGGTATTCGGATTTGATTTTGTTAAAATCTAAGATGAAGAGATAAAAATCCGATATTATTACGAGATGTCCAGTTTTGATATAGCTTCCATATGGAAGTGGAATTGGATCAACTGGATTCGTATATTAATAGTTATGGGTATTTTTCCATGTATACCCCGAAGTTGAGAAATCCAGGCTGCAGCCCTGTAAGATGTTTAGCCTAGATTTCGAAATAGCTGGAGGGGTTATTTGATCTAGGTGTAAACATGAAAGTTGTAGATAATCGTCTTATCTTTCCAATGCCACTGGAATCATGCAATTCGGAGCTGTATTGAGAAAGTTATGGCCGTTTAAGTGAAGGCTGCGCAGAGTTTTTAGTCCGAGGACGACTTAGTCTTTCAGCCCGACTTTGCCTATTTAAAGGCTCCAAAATGTTACGACTTCAGCCTCACTTAGCCACTGTTTGGGCTCTCTTTTGAGCTGCTCCAGCCCCTTTGAAGGGTGTTTTGGGTGGAGGAGAAGGAGGTGTTGGTGATGGAGAAGAAGGAGTGGAAAAGGTGAGGTGTGTTTTATGTTGTTGTTGTTGTTGTTGATTCTTTCCTTCTCTTCCACATCCCTTCTCTTTTCCTTCCCCTCTCTAATCAGTCCCCCCCCTAGGTGTTTGTTGAAATGCCCAAGTGAAGAAGAAGAAGGATGGGAAGCAAGATGGAGGTGGTGGAGGCGGTGGTGGCGGACGAGGTGGCCAAGGGTGCGCTTGCGAGCCCCTACACCTCCCCCTACGCTCCCCCTCTCATTTGGGTGAGTTTTCCCTCTTCTTTATTTGGTTTTCATGCTTGTATGGGTGCTTGGGAGGGCATGCATGGGTAGTGTTTGGGTTTGGGTGCATGTGGGGGACATGGGAGAGTGTTTTGGAGGCTGGGCGCGCGGGTCTGCACGCGCGAGCGCGCGCGCGGGCGCGCGCGGAGGTGTATCGCGCGGGTTACGCGCGCGGGTACGCGCGCGGGTCGTGCGCGCTGGTGCGGGCGCGCGGGAGCGCGCGGTAGCGCGCGGTAGTGTGCGCGGGGGGTCGCGCGAGGTGCGCGCGGGGTCGCGCGCGAGCGCGCGCGTGTCTGCGCGCGTCTGGGCGCGCTGCGCGCGGGGCGCGCGGCGTGCGCGCGCGGGGATGCCCGGGGCTGCGCCCGGGGCTCCCCGGGGTGCGTGCGGGTGCTGCCCGAGGCCCGGTTTGGGCGGCTGAGGGTCGGCACCCTCGGGTGGGTGTCCGGGGGGCTCGGGCACGCGTGCGGGCGTGCATGCTTGCGTGCGTTCGAGCCCGTTTGCGTGCATGTCTAGCCTTAGGCATGCCTAATTGATTTTATGTGTTTGTTTATGGTTATACTCATCATTTTGGTACCCCTTGCCTTGCAGACCTCGTCGGTTGGGATGCGCGACGACTCGGGTATCGGTGAGTGGTTTGATTCCAACCCTTCCGGGAGCGTTCGATGCACGTAGTCGTGCTTCGCGCTTCCATGGGGCTTTAATTGCACCCTAAATATGCTAGATATTATGCATGCTAGGTTGTATAGCTCGTATATTGTGTAGAACCCCTATTCTACCTTATACTTGCCTATGTATTGTATAGAATATGGCATGACTTAGGTAATTTTGATTGAATGACTACCGCTATTTATCAAGCATGTCTAAACTTGGGTTAATAACGGGTGTATGCGTAATATTCCTCTGATTTAGGACTCGAGGGTGTGGTATAGTTGTTGCACCCATCTGTTGGGGCAAAACTATGACCAGCTCGAGAGAGGATGAGGCATTCCCTCTCCCTCGCCCTCCTTCTCTTCGCGAACCGAGTGAGTAGATGTAGTTCCTACTCGACTCGGGTTTGCTTGGAATTATTAGCATGCACCTGTTGTTGCGCAGATCGCGCTTAACCCTTCCCTTCTAGGTTGGTGTTATCCAACGTATAATAGGTTGTAATTTGTGTGTGTTTATCTGTTTGATGCCATGTATGCATGTTAAGTAGGCCATCATTGGGTAGTTAATTGCATATATATATATATGCCGATATGGCCATGATTCTTGTCTAATATATTAGACAAGTGTATGACCTCTTGTGGGGTCATACCATGGTTTTGACACTTATAATTAAATGTCTTCCCCGCATCTGAGTTATGCGCCCTGGAGGGAATTCATGAGAATTCGTTGCGCTTAATCGGTGATTGATGACCGATGACGACGGATCCAAGAGGATCGTATTCGCGAGCGTATATTGTTTTTCCCCTTTGTTGGATCCGTGTAGGAACTTCCCGGCGTTGGAAACGCTGTCCTGGCACCGGGCTCCCATTCGTGGGAGTATGTCAGGTAGAGGCTACCCGGGGAAAGGGCTACCGGTGGACCAAGGGCTTAGAACAATCGACCTCTTCCCCAAGATCCTATGTCACCCGTCGGGGTGAGGGTGAGGGTGTTGGCGTGAGTAGGGTGGGGTCGCGTTGATACCCGACCCATCAGTTTGTATAGATGGTTTTCCCGTGGGGTTTGCGCTGCGAGCATGAGTTATCGTTTTTCCCCTTCGTTGGATCCGTGTAGGAACTTCTCGGCGTACCATTGCTGTCTTGGCACCGGGCTCCCATCTGTAGGTACCATCGCTGTGGTCGACAGTGTACTGATCGTGGGAGTATGTCAGGCAGAGGATACCCGGGGAAAGGGCTACCGGTGGACCAAGGGCTTAGAAACGATCTAGTCTCTTCCCAAGAGACTGGGTCACCCCTTTTGGGGTGAAGGTGAGGGATTGGTACAGTTACTTCCGACAACCTAGGTCACCCTTCGGAGGTGAGGGTGTTGGTATGAGTGTTGTGGGCTCGAGTTGATACTTGACCCACCAGCTTGAGTGTTTGGCTTTCCATAGGGTTCGCGCTGCGAACAAGTAGCGTTTCCTCCCAATATCATCGTATACCGGGGTCCCGACGTAGAAGCTGCCCTGACAGAGGACTCCCACTTGTAGGTACTCCCGATGCGTTCGGCAGATGTACTGATCAGGGGAGTGTACCAGGTGAGGCTACACGAGGGTGGACCACCGGACGATGTTGCAAGCCTGAATTATCGTTCTCCTCTTCACCGGATCCGTGTGGATGCTTCCTAGGTACGAGCCGCCCTGGGTGGACCCCCACCTGTAGGTACCATCGATGCGCTCGACAGTGTACTGACCGTGGCCGGCTCCAGGTAGAGGCTGCCTGGGAGAGCGCTACCGGATGACGAACGGTGTAGAACAGCAAGTTATCCTTCGAGTCCCTAGACTCACCCCTGTGGGGGCTAGGGCGAGGGCAGGGTATGGTTGCACCGCCGTGTGACCTTGTTAACCGTTGGGTTTCTACCCATGGTTTCCTTGATAGGTGATTGCCTTAGGATCGAATGTTGGTGTTGGTGTTTGGTTTCTGACCACTCACTGAGCTTGTAGCTCACCCCTCGCTTATGTTTTTCCCCAGTTGACGCTGAGTCGGATCCAAGAGAAGAGCTCCCCTGGCGCCATCCGAGTAGGAGACCTGCGTTCGCGTTGGATGTCTTGCGAGTCGGAGGCTATCAGCATTCCCTTTTCATTGTATGTATATTACTTGTGCTTGTGCACGGTATGTAGACTATTGATGTCAGTTATTGTTTATATTGGCTCTCACAGGACTGTTGATTGTGTACTCTAGTCTGTAATATGTCTTTGAATTACAGACTTAGTCATTTGAGCTTCCGCTTTTTTGTATATATTTGATGTCAGTTACTTGTGTATTGCCTTTTCTATTGTGGAGTATTTATTTGACCTCGTGTATGGATTACTGATATCATTTATATATTTGCCACGTCTCGGGGACGGCCGCCCTGGGGCGTGACAATTTTACTGATGCAAACACCATTTTCGGATTAAGACACGGCAAAAAATCCCATTATTTCTGCCCGAACAACATTTTTCAACCCAAACACCATTTTTTTGAACCAAACATCATTTTTCAACCCAACTATGACCCAAGCACAGTTATTTCAACCTAAACAACATCTTTCAAATCAAACACGACCCAAATGACATTTTTCTAACAAAACCGTGGTTCTTTTATACAAACCGCTTTTTGTAACCCAAAATGCATTTTCAACCCAAAAACATTCTAAACATTCTTCTTTTCACCAAAGCATCTCTTTCCAGACCTGAAAAGATTTGTTTTGACCAAACCAGCATTTTGTCAACCCGTACATCATTTTTCGACCAAGAGAGCTTTCTACAACTCAAACACGACCGAGGCACCACTTTTTCGACCCAAACAACATTTTTTGGGTGCAAACTAGATTGTCACCCAAATTGCAATTTTGGCCCAAAAATGACCTAAACCGCATTTTCCGAATCAAGCAACATTTTTCGACCAAGACAGCTTTCCACGACTCAAACACCACCCAGACCCCATTGTTTCAACCCAAACAACAGTTTTTGCTATCAAACACCATTTTTAAACCTGAACATCGTTTTTTGGCCCAAACATCATTTTTTAGACCCAAATATCATTCTTCAAACCAAAACTGCATTTTTCGACCCAAACATCAATTTTCTACCCAAACAACAATTCATGGCCCAAACGTCATTTTTCAAACCAAAATAGTAGTTTTAGACCCAAAAGACATTTTTTGACGTGAACACAATTTTTTTTCCTTTGCAAATACCATTTCCGGATCTAAACTTGGCCAAAATCCCATTATTTCGACCCAAACAACATTTTCCAACCCCAACACCATTTTTTTTTACCCAAACATCATTTTTCAATCCAACTACGACACAAACACCGTTATTTCGACCTAAACAACATCTTTAAATTCAAACACGACCCAAAAGACATTTTTCTAACAAAACCAAAGTTTTTTTATACGAACCGCATTTTGTTACCCGAATTGCATTTTCGACCCAAGAAAGTCCTAAACATCCTTTTTTTCACAAAAACAGAACATCCAGATGAGAAAAGTTTTTTTTTACCCAACCAGCATTTTGTCGACCTGTACCTCATTTTTTGACCACGACAGCTTTTTACAACTCAAACATGACCAAGACACCATTTTTTCGACCCGGACAACATTTTTTTGGGTGCACGCCAGATTTTGTGACCCAAATTGTAATTTTGACCCAAAAAACGACCTGAACCTCATTTTTTCAAAGAAAACAACATTTTCTGAACCAAATAGCATTTTGTCGACCCGTACATCATTTTTTGACTGAGACAGCTTTTTACGAATCAAACACTGACCCAGCCACCATTTTTTTGACCCAAACAATACTTTTTTTTTACCCAAACAACTGTTTTTGTGCTCAAACACCATTTTTAGACCCAAACATAATTTTTCGGCCCAAATTTTCTTTTCGACCCAAATATCATTCTTCAATCCAAACTGCATTTTTCAACCCAAATCGAACCCAAACAGCGTTTATAGACCCAAATATAACCCAAACGACATTTTCCAAGCCAGACATCATTTATTTTTACATAATCACAATTTTTTACCCAAATATCTTTTTTAGCCCAACCACCATTTTTTCTACCCATACACTTACCGAGAGTGTATTTTCTGATCTAAACAGCTTTTTTCGACAGAAAAACACCATTTTTTTTTACTCGAACAGCTTTCTTCCACTCAAACCGCTATTTTCGATAGAAAGTCATTTTTCAACCCAAACACTCCCCAAACATCAATTTTCTAGCCGAACAGCATTTCACGACCCAAATGTCCATTTTTTCGACCCAAACAGTATTATTCGACCCAAAAGACATTTTTCGACGTAAACACCAAATGACATTTTTCTGATGCAAACACCATTTCCTGTCACGCCCCAGGGCGGCCGTCCCCGAGACGTGGCAAATATATAAATGATATCAGTAATCCATACACGAGGTCAAATAAATACTCCACAATAGAAAAGGCAATACACAAGTAACTGACATCAAATATATACAAAAAAGCGGAAGCTCAAATGACTAAGTCTGTAATTCAAAGACATATTACAGACTAGAGTACACAATCAACAGTCCTGTGAGAGCCAATATAAACAATAACTGACATCAATAGTCTACATACCGTGCACAAGCACAAGTAATATACATACAATGAAAAGGGAATGCTGATAGCCTCCGACTCGCAAGACATCCAACGCGAACGCAGGTCTCCTACTCGGATGGCGCCAGGGGAGCTCTTCTCTTGGATCCGACTCAGCGTCAACTGGGGAAAAACATAAGCGAGGGGTGAGCTACAAGCTCAGTGAGTGGTCAGAAACCAAACACCAACACCAACATTCGATCCTAAGGCAATCACCTATCAAGGAAACCATGGGTAGAAACCCAACGGTTAACAAGGTCACACGGCGGTGCAACCATACCCTGCCCTCGCCCTAGCCCCCACAGGGGTGAGTCTAGGGACTCGAAGGATAACTTGCTGTTCTACACCGTTCGTCATCCGGTAGCGCTCTCCCAGGCAGCCTCTACCTGGAGCCGGCCACGGTCAGTACACTGTCGAGCGCATCGATGGTACCTACAGGTGGGGGTCCACCCAGGGCGGCTCGTACCTAGGAAGCATCCACACGGATCCGGTGAAGAGGAGAACGATAATTCAGGCTTGCAACATCGTCCGGTGGTCCACCCTCGTGTAGCCTCACCTGGTACACTCCCCTGATCAGTACATCTGCCGAACGCATCGGGAGTACCTACAAGTGGGAGTCCTCTGTCAGGGCAGCTTCTACGTCGGGACCCCGGTATACGATGATATTGGGAGGAAACACTACTTGTTCGCAGCGCGAACCCTATGGAAAGCCAAACACTCAAGCTGGTGGGTCAAGTATCAACTCGAGCCCACAACACTCATACCAACACCCTCACCTCCGAAGGGTGACCTAGGTTGTCGGAAGTAACTGTACCAATCCCTCACCTTCACCCCAAAAGGGGTGACCCAGTCTCTTGGGAAGAGACTAGATCGTTTCTAAGCCCTTGGTCCACCGGTAGCCCTTTCCCCGGGTATCCTCTGCCTGACATACTCCCACGATCAGTACACTGTCGACCACAGCGATGGTACCTACAGATGGGAGCCCGGTGCCAAGACAGCAATGGTACGCCGAGAAGTTCCTACACGGATCCAACGAAGGGGAAAAACGATAACTCATGCTCGCAGCGCAAACCCCACGGGAAAACCATCTATACAAACTGATGGGTCGGGTATCAACGCGACCCCACCCTACTCACGCCAACACCCTCACCCTCACCCCGACGGGTGACATAGGATCTTGGGGAAGAGGTCGATTGTTCTAAGCCCTTGGTCCACCGGTAGCCCTTTCCCCGGGTAGCCTCTACCTGACATACTCCCACGAATGGGAGCCCGGTGCCAGGACAGCGTTTCCAACGCCGGGAAGTTCCTACACGGATCCAACAAAGGGGAAAAACAATATACGCTCGCGAATACGATCCTCTTGGATCCGTCGTCATCGGTCATCAATCACCGATTAAGCGCAACGAATTCTCATGAATTCCCTCCAGGGCGCATAACTCAGATGCGGGGAAGACATTTAATTATAAGTGTCAAAACCATGGTATGACCCCACAAGAGGTCATACACTTGTCTAATATATTAGACAAGAATCATGGCCATATCGGCATATATATATATATGCAATTAACTACCCAATGATGGCCTACTTAACATGCATACATGGCATCAAACAGATAAACACACACAAATTACAACCTATTATACGTTGGATAACACCAACCTAGAAGGGAAGGGTTAAGCGCGATCTGCGCAACAACAGGTGCATGCTAATAATTCCAAGCAAACCCGAGTCGAGTAGGAACTACATCTACTCACTCGGTTCGCGAAGAGAAGGAGGGCGAGGGAGAGGGAATGCCTCATCCTCTCTCGAGCTGGTCATAGTTTTGCCCCAACAGATGGGTGCAACAACTATACCACACCCTCGAGTCCTAAATCAGAGGAATATTACGCATACACCCGTTATTAACCCAAGTTTAGACATGCTTGATAAATAGGGGTAGTCATTCAATCAAAATTACCTAAGTCATGCCATATTCTATACAATACATAGGCAAGTATAAGGTAGAATAGGGGTTCTACACAATATACGAGCTATACAACCTAGCATGCATAATATCTAGCATATTTAGGGTGCAATTAAAGCCCCATGGAAGCGCGAAGCACGACTACGTGCATCGAACGCTCCCGGAAGGGTTGGAATCAAACCACTCACCGATACCCGAGTCGTCGCGCATCCCAACCGACGAGGTCTGCAAGGCAAGGGGTACCAAAATGATGAGTATAACCATAAACAAACACATAAAATCAATTAGGCATGCCTAAGGCTAGACATGCACGCAAACGGGCTCGAACGCACGCAAGCATGCACGCCCGCACGCGTGCCCGAGCCCCCCGGACACCCACCCGAGGGTGCCGACCCTCAGCCGCCCAAACCGGGCCTCGGGCAGCACCCGCACGCACCCCGGGGAGCCCCGGGCGCAGCCCCGGGCATCCCCGCGCGCGCACGCCGCGCGCCCCGCGCGCAGCGCGCCCAGACGCGCGCAGACGCGCGCCCCTCGCGCGCAGACACGCGCGCGCTCGCGCGCGACCCCGCGCGCACCTCGCGCGACCCCCCGCGCACACTACCGCGCGCTACCGCGCGCTCCCGCGCGCCCGCACCAGCGCGCACGACCCGCGCGCGTACCCGCGCGCGTAACCCGCGCGATACACCTCCGCGCGCGCCCGCGCGCGCGCTCGCGCGTGCAGACCCGCGCGCCCAGCCTCCAAAACACTCTCCCATGTCCCCCACATGCACCCAAACCCAAACACTACCCATGCATGCCCTCCCAAGCACCCATACAAGCATGAAAACCAAATAAAGAAGAGGGAAAACTCACCCAAATGAGAGGGGGAGCGTAGGGGGAGGTGTAGGGGCTCGCAAGCGCACCCTTGGCCACCTCGTCCGCCACCACCGCCTCCACCACCTCCATCTTGCTTCCCATCCTTCTTCTTCTTCACTTGGGCATTTCAACAAACACCTAGGGGGGGGGACTGATTAGAGAGGGGAAGGAAAAGAGAAGGGATGTGGAAGAGAAGGAAAGAATCAACAACAACAACAACAACATAAAACACACCTCACCTTTTCCACTCCTTCTTCTCCATCACCAACACCTCCTTCTCCTCCACCCAAAACACCCTTCAAAGGGGCTGGAGCAGCTCAAAAGAGAGCCCAAACAGTGGCTAAGTGAGGCTGAAGTCGTAACATTTTGGAGCCTTTAAATAGGCAAAGTCGGGCTGAAAGACTAAGTCGTCCTCGGACTAAAAACTCTGCGCAGCCTTCACTTAAACGGCCATAACTTTCTCAATACAGCTCCAAATTGCATGATTCCAGTGGCATTGGAAAGATAAGACGATTATCTACAACTTTCATGTTTACACCTAGATCAAATAACCCCTCCAGCTATTTCGAAATCTAGGCTAAACATCTTACAGGGCTGCAGCCTGGATTTCTCAACTTCGGGGTATACATGGAAAAATACCCATAACTTTAATATACGAATCCAGTTGATCCAATTCCACTTCCATATGGAAGCTATATCAAAACTGGACATCTCGTAATAATATCGGATTTTTATCTCATCATCTTGGATTTTAATAAAATCAAATCCGAATACCAATCCAAAACTGCATAATTCCAAAAACGTTATCGGAATTAAACGAAAATTTTATGGGCAGTACTAAACAGTACCAGGACCCATAATATGCAGTTATATCTTCAATCAGAGTCCTTAAACCCTAGAAGGTAGCTAAAAATCAAAATTTTAGCGACTCCGATCGAAATTAGGACTCTAAATGACACAGGTCTAACATTCTCCCCCCCTTAGGAAATTTAGTCCTCGAAATTTAAGGAAACCCAAAGGGAAGACCGAACATAGAAGTGTCGCCCATAGAGTCCCTTGGCTCCCGAGTGGTCCGGACACCAAACTGGTGCTACCACGCACTTTAACCGAATGAACGGTCTGGGTACGGAGCCTCTCTTCACATTGGTCCATGTCTCGATCAACTGCTCCCCGAACGACAAATCCTGCTCGAGGATGAGCGGCTCGAACGGAATGACATGAGCAGGATCGTGGACATAATGTCTCAGCTGAGACATCGGATGACGTCACAGGCACGAGTCGACCATGGGGCAAGGCTTCATGACAGCCACCTCCCCTAATCCACTCAAGGACGAAAACCGGTCCGATGGAAGGCCGACTCAACACGCCCCGAACGTCAAAACAGAGGATGCCCTTAAACCGGGACACCATATACCAACATGGTCGCCGAACCCGAAGGTAGGCTCCTGGCGACGATGACCTGGGTAGCCCTTCAGACGGTTCTAGGTGGTGCAGAGGCACGCACGAACCATCTCGGCCACCGCAAGGTCAATAAATAACCATAGCCCTTCTAACTGGCGCTCCACAATCGTCCCAACATAAGGGAGGTATAAAACTGGCCCGTAGAGTGCCCCTTTTTCCATTTCATCTGGATGCTCGAATGGCAGTCGTCTCACAGGCAGACCCCTACCCAAAGGGTGGTGCCTCATCCAACTGCCCCAAGTCGAGCACGCAGGCAAATAGCATGTCCTCCAAGGCCTAAATCGTCCTCTTGCCTGGCTGTCCGCCGGTATCGAAACGCTGTACTTAAAAGGGAGGCTCGCGCGAAAAGCCTGCCAAAGGCTGCGCCAGAACCTCGAAGTAACCCACGCGTCTCAGCCCGAAATAGCACCGACCGGAGTGCCATGAAGACGAACAATCGCGAAGGCTCAAACCCGCGTCAAAGCGTCCAGAGACTCAGTCAGTTGGATAGGGAGGAAAGTGCGGACCTAGTCAATCGGTCAATGATCACTCAGACGGCATCGTGACCCGAACGTGACTTTAGCGAGCCCACAACGAAATCCATGATAACTCACTCCCACGTCCACTGAGGAATCTTGATGGACGAACGCATTCTAACGCGACGATCCACAACTTCGCCTGAGGGCATGCCAACCAACATCTCAACGAAGGCTACCACAGAACAGCCCACGGAGGCTCAATAACATATTTGAGATCATTGTAGGCATCTGGCGTATTCGTCTACCCCGACGGCAGTACACAAAATTCGTAGTGCCCGAAACGGTCACGAAAGGCCAACTAAAGAATGCCCAACTCCCGGATCTCCAATTATGGTACCTGCGCGAAGATCGATCAACAGAAAGACACTGGCTCCCAAGCTGGTCAAAACAGATCATCAATTCACGGCAAGAGGTACTTGATCTTCAACCCCTATGGGGAGATCAAAATAATTCCTGGGACGATTAAGTCCAAATCTGCTCCTCGAGCAAGGCTGACGCTCATGATGACCCTTACACACTGGGTAAGCCGCTCGACCGCACTTAATCTGCAAGACACGCAATAGGAGGTCGTCGATTCCCGACAACACCTAAGCGACGTCATCTACCTGATATGGCGGTTGAGTCCCATCACGAACGCTTAGCGTCACGTCTCCTCATTTACGACCCATGTGGGGGCAAGGCGCGACAGTACCTCAAACTGTGCTTCACATGCCGCCACCTACAGGTCGCCCAACTATAACCGTTGGAACTCCAGCATCATGCACTCAATGGGCAGATTCATCACGGGGAGTCCAAGCTCTCGACGTCATCCAGTAGCACTCTTCCGGTGTGGCCACTACCTGATAGCCTCCCAGTCCACTATCTCTGCTATATGGGCACCCAACAAGCGTCGTGGATAGTCCAGGGAGCACCTCACAGGACTCTTGCCTCTACCGGGTAGCTACTATGCACGATGATATATCGAAGCGACTCCAGATATGGCTATGGAACCCTAGTCCATAAGCGATCGCCCACCAAGCTGCAATAGGATGCACTCAATCCCGATCATATGCATCATCACCCGCCATCGCACCTCCCAAGTGAGGAAAGAAAAATCAATCATCAATTGATGCTTCAAAGGTATTCCTTGACTGGGAAAAGAACCTCGGAGGGCCTCATGAGGTCCCGATATAGGATATCCCGACAACCAAACAAGGAACACGGAGTACCCTAACCCGGGTCTCAACGCTGACCCTGCAAGGCCCCTTATCCTGAGTAGGAAGGCTAGAAGAAGACATCACCCCTTAATGAATACTACACCACATCCTCAACGCTTGAAACTGGTGCCGCACGCAAACTCTATGGTATACCCCTGATAAACAGAACGGAGGAGACTACGGTCTCCAACCGGTACATGGGGTATCCCTGGCACCACTAGTGGACCTACCGCTAAGGGTATCTACGGGATCGCCACGCGGGCCGCCCGCAGCTCCTGGATCTCTCGCGCCTGCTCAGCCAACGCTCCAGTCTATGCCTCCAGTGCTCTAGTCTGAGTGTCCAGAAGATCTTCCATCTCAGCGTTAGCTCGCGCCAACGCTGGAGGCATCCCGCGCAAGTCCTGGCCCAACAGCCGAGAACTCTCAAGTAGACTCCTCGCCTCCGGTAGGTTCGAAAACCTCCGAAGCCCAAGGGTGACCACGTCCACGCGCCCGTCTCCGAGGAGGCATATCAGCAACTAAGGAACCAGCACTAGGATCAGAATACTCGTCTCGAAATCCTAGGACTCATCTCAAAGAAAACAATTGGCTCTGACAGGACATGGCTCTGATACCAACTTTTGTCACGCCCCAGGGCGGCCGTCCCCGAGACGTGGCAAATATATAAATGATATCAGTAATCCATACACGAGGTCAAATAAATACTCCACAATAGAAAAGGCAATACACAAGTAACTGACATCAAATATATACAAAAAGCGGAAGCTCAAATGACTAAGTCTGTAATTCAAAGACATATTACAGACTAGAGTACACAATCAACAGTCCTGTGAGAGCCAATATATACAATAACTGACATCAATAGTCTACATACCGTGCACAAGCACAAGTATAATACATACAATGAAAAGGGAATGCTGATAGCCTCCGACTCGCAAGACATCCAACGCGAACGCAGGTCTCCTACTCGGATGGCGCCAGGGGAGCTCTTCTCTTGGATCCGACTCAGCGTCAACTGGGGAAAAACATAAGCGAGGGGTGAGCTACAAGCTCAGTGAGTGGTCAGAAACCAAACACCAACACCAACATTCGATCCTAAGGCAATCACCTATCAAGGAAACCATGGGTAGAAACCCAACGGTTAACAAGGTCACACGGCGGTGCAACCATACCCTGCCCTCGCCCTAGCCCCCACAGGGGTGAGTCTAGGGACTCGAAGGACAACTTGCTGTTCTACACCGTTCGTCATCCGGTAGCGCTCTCCCAGGCAGCCTCTACCTGGAGCCGGCCACGGTCAGTACACTGTCGAGCGCATCGATGGTACCTACAGGTGGGGGTCCACCCAGGGCGGCTCGTACCTAGGAAGCATCCACACGGATCCGGCGAAGAGGAGAACGATAATTCAGGCTTGCAACATCGTCCGGTGGTCCACCCTCGTGTAGCCTCACCTGGTACACTCCCCTGATCAGTACATCTGCCGAACGCATCGGGAGTACCTACAAGTGGGAGTCCTCTGTCAGGGCAGCTTCTACGTCGGGACCCCGGTATACGATGATATTGGGAGGAAACACTACTTGTTCGCAGCGCGAACCCTATGGAAAGCCAATCACTCAAGCTGGTGGGTCAAGTATCAACTCGAGCCCACAACACTCATACCAACACCCTCACCTCCGAAGGGTGACCTAGGTTGTCGGAAGTAACTGTACCAATCCCTCACCTTCACCCCAAAAGGGGTGACCCAGTCTCTTGGGAAGAGACTAGATCGTTTCTAAGCCCTTGGTCCACCGGTAGCCCTTTCCCCGGGTAGCCTCTGCCTGACATACTCCCACGATCAGTACACTGTCGACCACAGCGATGGTACCTACAGATGGGAGCCCGGTGCCAAGACAGCAATGGTACGCCGAGAAGTTCCTACACGGATCCAACGAAGGGGAAAAACGATAACTCATGCTC
Source organism: Acorus calamus (assembly GCA_030737845.1). NCBI lineage: Eukaryota > Viridiplantae > Streptophyta > Magnoliopsida > Acorales > Acoraceae > Acorus > Acorus calamus. The sequence continues at coordinate 8,464,063 of CM060879.1, forward strand.
GCAGCGCAAACCCCACGGGAAAACCATCTATACAAACTGATGGGTCGAGTATCAACGCGACCCCACCCTACTCACGCCAACACCCTCACCCTCACCCCGACGGGTGACATAGGATCTTGGGGAAGAGGTCGATTGTTCTAAGCCCTTGGTCCACCGGTAGCCCTTTCCCCGGGTAGCCTCTACCTGACATACTCCCACGAATGGGAGCCCGGTGCCAGGACAGCGTTTCCAACGCCGGGAAGTTCCTACACGGATCCAACGAAGGGGAAAAACAATCTACGCTCGCGAATACGATCCTCTTGGATCCGTCGTCATCGGTCATCAATCACCGATTAAGCGCAACGAATTCTCATGAATTCCCTCCAGGGCGCATAACTCAGATGCGGGGAAGACATTTAATTATAAGTGTCAAAACCATGGTATGACCCCACAAGAGGTCATACACTTGTCTAATATATTAGACAAGAATCATGGCCATATCGGCATATATATATATATGCAATTAACTACCCAATGATGGCCTACTTAACATGCATACATGGCATCAAACAGATAAACACACACAAATTACAACCTATTATACGTTGGATAACACCAACCTAGAAGGGAAGGGTTAAGCGCGATCTGCGCAACAACAGGTGCATGCTAATAATTCCAAGCAAACCCGAGTCGAGTAGGAACTACATCTACTCACTCGGTTCGCGAAGAGAAGGAGGGCGAGGGAGAGGGAATGCCTCATCCTCTCTCGAGCTGGTCATAGTTTTGCCCCAACAGATGGGTGCAACAACTATACCACACCCTCGAGTCCTAAATCAGAGGAATATTACGCATACACCCGTTATTAACCCAAGTTTAGACATGCTTGATAAATAGGGGTAGTCATTCAATCAAAATTACCTAAGTCATGCCATATTCTATACAATACATAGGCAAGTATAAGGTAGAATAGGGGTTCTACACAATATACGAGCTATACAACCTAGCATGCATAATATCTAGCATATTTAGGGTGCAATTAAAGCCCCATGGAAGCGCGAAGCACGACTACGTGCATCGAACGCTCCCGGAAGGGTTGGAATCAAACCACTCACCGATACCCGAGTCGTCGCGCATCCCAACCGACGAGGTCTGCAAGGCAAGGGGTACCAAAATGATGAGTATAACCATAAACAAACACATAAAATCAATTAGGCATGCCTAAGGCTAGACATGCACGCAAACGGGCTCGAACGCACGCAAGCATGCACGCCCGCACGCGTGCCCGAGCCCCCCGGACACCCACCCGAGGGTGCCGACCCTCAGCCGCCCAAACCGGGCCTCGGGCAGCACCCGCACGCACCCCGGGGAGCCCCGGGCGCAGCCCCGGGCATCCCCGCGCGCGCACGCCGCGCGCCCCGCGCGCAGCGCGCCCAGACGCGCGCAGACGCGCGCCCCTCGCGCGCAGACACGCGCGCGCTCGCGCGCGACCCCGCGCGCACCTCGCGCGACCCCCCGCGCACACTACCGCGCGCTACCGCGCGCTCCCGCGCGCCCGCACCAGCGCGCACGACCCGCGCGCGTACCCGCGCGCGTAACCCGCGCGATACACCTCCGCGCGCGCCCGCGCGCGCGCTCGCGCGTGCAGACCCGCGCGCCCAGCCTCCAAAACACTCTCCCATGTCCCCCACATGCACCCAAACCCAAACACTACCCATGCATGCCCTCCCAAGCACCCATACAAGCATGAAAACCAAATAAAGAAGAGGGAAAACTCACCCAAATGAGAGGGGGAGCGTAGGGGGAGGTGTAGGGGCTCGCAAGCGCACCCTTGGCCACCTCGTCCGCCACCACCGCCTCCACCACCTCCATCTTGCTTCCCATCCTTCTTCTTCTTCACTTGGGCATTTCAACAAACACCTAGGGGGGGGGACTGATTAGAGAGGGGAAGGAAAAGAGAAGGGATGTGGAAGAGAAGGAAAGAATCAACAACAACAACAACAACATAAAACACACCTCACCTTTTCCACTCCTTCTTCTCCATCACCAACACCTCCTTCTCCTCCACCCAAAACACCCTTCAAAGGGGCTGGAGCAGCTCAAAAGAGAGCCCAAACAGTGGCTAAGTGAGGCTGAAGTCGTAACATTTTGGAGCCTTTAAATAGGCAAAGTCGGGCTGAAAGACTAAGTCGTCCTCGGACTAAAAACTCTGCGCAGCCTTCACTTAAACGGCCATAACTTTCTCAATACAGCTCCGAATTGCATGATTCCAGTGGCATTGGAAAGATAAGACGATTATCTACAACTTTCATGTTTACACCTAGATCAAATAACCCCTCCAGCTATTTCGAAATCTAGGCTAAACATCTTACAGGGCTGCAGCCTGGATTTCTCAACTTCGGGGTATACATGGAAAAATACCCATAACTATTAATATACGAATCCAGTTGATCCAATTCCACTTCCATATGGAAGCTATATCAAAACTGGACATCTCGTAATAATATCGGATTTTTATCTCTTCATCTTAGATTTTAACAAAATCAAATCCGAATACCAATCCAAAACTGCATAATTCCAAAAACGTTATCGGAATTAAACGAAAATTTTATGGGCAGTACTAAACAGTACCAGGACCCATAATATGCAGTTATATCTTCAATCAGAGTCCTTAAACCCTAGAAGGTAGCTAAAAATCAAAATTTTAGCGACTCCGATCGAAATTAGGACTCTAAATGACACAGGTCTAACATTTCCAGATCAAGACACGGCAAAAAATCCCATTATTTCTGCCCAAACAACATTTTTCAACCCAAACACCATTTTTTTGAACCAAACATCATTTTTCAACCCAACTACGACCCAAGCATAGTTATTTTGTCCTAAACATCTTTCAACTCAAACACGACCCAAAAGATATTTTTCTTACAAAACCGTGGTTCTTTTATACAAACCGCTTTTTGTAACCCAAAAAGCATTTTTTACCCAAAATCGAACTAAACAACCTTTTTTCACCAAAACAGCAATTTTCAGACCAGAAAAGATTTTTTTTGACCCAACCAACATTTTGTCAACCCGTACATTATTTGTTGACCGAGACAGCATTTTACAACTAAAACATGTCCCAGGCACCATTTTTTTGACACAAACAACATTTTTTGGGTGCAAACCGGCTTTTGTCACCCAAATTGCAATTTAGGCCCAAAAATGACCTGAACCTCATTTTTTCAAAGAAAACTGCATTTTCTGAACCAGGCAACATTTTGTAGACCCGTGCATCATTTTTTGACCAAGACAGCTTTCTACGACTCAAACACTACCCATACCCGATTGTTTCAACCCAAACAACAGTTGTTGCTCTCAAACATCATTTTTAGACCCGAACATCGTTTTTCGGCCCAATCATCATTTTTTTGACCCAAATATCATTCTTCAAACCAAAACTACAATTTTTGACCCAAACACTACCCAAACACCAATTTTCCACCCAAACAGCATTTCATGGCCCAAACGTCATTTTTGTGACGCAAACAATATTTTCAGACCCAAAAGACATTTTTTGACGTGAACACAATTGTTTTTCTGTTGCAAACACCATTTCCAGATCAAATCATGGCCAAAATCCCATTATTTCGTCCAAAACAATATTTTCCAACCCCAACACCATTTTTTTTTACCCAAACATCATTTTTCAATCCAACTACGACCCAAACACCGTTATTTCGACCTAAATAGCATCTTTCATTTCAAACACGACCCAAAAGACATTTTTCTAACAAAACCAAAGTTTTTTTTTATACGAACCATTGTAACCCGAATTGCATTTTCGACCCAAGAAAGTCCTAAACATCCTTTTTTTTCACCAAAACAGAGCTTCCGAGAAGAGAAAATATTTTTTTTACTCAACCAGCATTTTGTCGACCCGTACATCATTTTTTGACCACGATAGCTTTTTACAACTTAAACATGACCGAGACACCATTTTTTCAACCTGGACAACATTTGTTGGGTGCACGTCGGATTTTATGACCCAAATTGCAATTTCGACCCAAAAATGACTTGAACCTCATTTTTTCAACGAAAACATCATTTTCTGAATCAAAGAGCATTTTGTCGACCCATACATCATTTTTTGACAAAGATAGCTTTTTACAAATCTAACACCGACCCAGCCACCATTTTTAGACCCAAACAATACTTTTTTCTGACCCACACAACTGTTTTAGGGCTCAAACACCATTTTTAGATCCGAACCGCATTTTTCGGCCCAAAAATCATTTTTTTGATCCAAATATTATTCTTCAATCCAAATTGCATTTTTCGACCCAAACCCAACCCAAACAACATTTTCCAAGCCAGACAACATTTTATTTTACATAATCACAAATTTTTTTACCGAAATATCTTTTTTGGCCCAACCACCATTTTTTCGACCCATACACCATTGTTTTGATAGAGACAGTATTTTCTAACCTAAACAGTTTTTTTCAACAGAAAAAACAACATTTTTTTTACTCAAACAACTTTCTTCCACCCAAACCACGATTTTCGATAGAAAGTCATTTTTTGACCCAAACACTTTCCAAACAACAATTTTCTACCCCAACCACATTTCACAACCCAAACATCATTTTTTTGACCCAAACAATATTTTCTGACCCAAAAGACATTTTTCGACGTAAACACCGAACATCATTTTTCCTATGCAAACACCATTTCCGGATCAAGAAACGGCCAAAAATCCCATTATTTCTGCCCAAACAACATTTTTCAACCCAAACAACATTTTTTTGAACCAAACATTAATTTTCAACCCAACTACGACCCAAGCACATTTATTTTAACCTAAATAACATCTTTCAACTCAAACATGACGCAAAAAACATTTTTCTAACAAAATCGCAGTTCTTTTATACAAACCCCGTTTTGTAACCCAAAATGCATTTTCGACCCAAAAACGAACTAAATATCCTTTTTTCACCAAAACAACACTTTCCAGACCTCAAAAGATTTTTATTGACCCAACCAGCATTTTGTCAACCTGTACATCATTTTTCGACGGAGACAACTTTCTACAACTCAAACACAACCAGGCACCACTTTTTCGACCCGAACAACATTTTTTGGGTGCAAACCTGATTTTGTCGCCCAAATTACAATTTCAGCCAAAAAATGACCTGAACCTCATTTTTTAAACGAAAACTGCATTTTCTTTACCAAGCATCGTTTTGTAGACCCATGCATCATTTTCCGACCAAGACAGCTTTCTACGACTCAAACACGACCCAGACCCCATTGTTTCAACCCGAACAACATTTTTTGCTCTCAAACACCCTTTTTACACCCGAACATTGTTTTTCGGTCCAAACATCACTTTTTCGACCCAAATATCATTCTTCAAACCAAAACTGCATTTTTCGACCCAAACACTACCCAAACATCAATTTTCTACCCAAACAACATTTCATGGCCCAAACATCATTTTCTGACCCAAATAGTAATTTCAGACCCAAAAGACATTTTTTGATGTGAACACAATTTTTTTCCGTTGTAAACACCATTTTTGGATCAAAACATGGCCAAAATCACATTATTTCGGCCCAAACAACATTTTCCAACCCCAACACCATTTTTTTTTACCCAAACATCATTTTTCAATCCAACTACGACCCAAACACCGTTATTTCGACCTAAACAACATCTTTCAATTCAAGCATGACCCAAAAGACATTTTTCTAAAAAAACCAAAGTTTTTTTTTATACTAACCGAATTTTGTAACCCGAATTGCATTTTCGACCTAAGAAAGTCCAAAACATCATTTTTTTTCACCAAAACAGAATTTCCTAGACAAGAAAAGATTTTTTTTACACAAACAACATTTTTTCGACCCGTATACGTCATTTTTCGACTACGACTGCTTTTTACAACTCAAACACGACCAAGACACCAGTTTTTTTACCCAGACAAAATATGTTGGGTGCACGCCGGATTTTGTGACCCAAATTGCAATTTTGACCCAAAATCGACCTGAACCTCATTTTTTACATGAAAACAAAATTTTTAGAACATAATAGCATTTTGTCGACCCGTACATCATTTTTTGACTAAGACAACTTTTAACGAATCAAACACCGACCCAGACACCATTTTTTCGATCCAAACAATACTTTTTTTTACCCAAACAACTGTTTTTGGGCTCAAACACCATTTTTAGACCCAAACAATATTTTTCGGCTCAAAAATCATTTTTTCCACCCAAATATTATTCTTCAATCCAAACTGCATTTTTCAACCCAAACCCAACCCAAATAGCATTTTTAGAGTCAAATAAAACCCAAACGACATTTTCCAAGCTAGACAGTATTTTTTTTTTACATAATCACAAGTTTTTACCCAAACATCTTTTTGGCCCAACCACCATTTTTTGACCCACACCATTGTTTTGACCGAGACTGTATTTTCTGAAGCAAACACCATTTCCGGATCTAGGCACGGCCAAAAATCCCATTATTTCTTCCCAAACAAAATTTTTCAACCCAAACACTATTTTTTTGATCCAAACATCATTTTCAACCCAACTACGACCCAAGCAGAGTTATTTCGACCTAAACAACATCTTTCAACTCAAACATGACCCAAAAGACATTTTTCTAACAAAACCGCGGTTGTTTTATACAAACCGCTTTTTGTAACCCAAAATGCATTTTCGACCAAAAAACGAACTAAACATCCTTTGTTTCACCAAAACAACACTTTCTAGACCAGAAAACCCAACCAACATTTTGTCAACCCGTACATCATTTTTCGACCGAGACAGCTTTTTACAACTCAAACACGACTCAGGCACCACTTTTTTTACCCAAACAGCATTTCTTGGGAGCAAACCGGATTTTTTCATCCAAATTGCGATTTCGGCCCAAAAACTACTGAACCTCATTTTTTCAACGAAAACTGCAATTTCTGAACCAAGCAACATTTTGTCGACCCGTGCATCATTTTTCGACCAAGACAGATTTCTATGACTCAAACACGACCCTGACCCCATTATTTCAACCCAAACAATAGTTTTTTCTCTCAAACACCATTTTTAGACATGAACAACGTTTTTTGGTCCAATCATCATTTTTTCGACCCAAATATCATTCTTCAACCAAAACTACATTTTTTGACCCTAACACTACCCAAACACCAATTTTCTACCCAAACAGCATTTCATGGCCGAAACGTCATTTTTCTGACCCCAACAATATTTTCAGATTCAAAAGATATTTTTTGACGTGAACACAATTTGTTTTCTGTGGCAAACACCATTTCCGGATCAAAACAAGGACAAAATCCCATTATTTCAACCCAAACAACATTTCTAGCCCCAACACTATTTGTTTTTACCCATGTCACGCCCCAGGGCGGCCGTCCCCGAGACGTGTCAAATATATAAATGATATCAGTAATCCATACACGAGGTCAAATAAATACTCCACAATAGAAAATGCAATAAACAAGTAACTGACATCAAATATATACAAATAGCGGAAGCTCAAACGACTAAGTCTGTAATTCAAAGACATATTACAGACTAGAGTACACAATCAATTGTCCTGTGAGAACCAATATACACAAGAACAGACATCAACTGTCCACATACTGTGCACAAGCACAAGTATAATACATACAATGAAAATGGAATGCTGATAGCCTCTGACTCGCAAGACATCCAACGCGAACGCGGGTCTCCTACTCGTATTGCGCCAGGGGAGCTCTTCTCTTGGATCCGACTCAGCGTCAACTGGGGAAAAACATAAGCGAGGGGTGAGCTACAAGCTCAGTGAGTGGTCAGAAACCAAACACCAACCATAATCATTCGATACAAAGGCAATCTCCTATCAAGGAAAGCCATGGGGTAGAAACCTAACGGTTAACAAGGTCACACGGCAGTGCGACCATACCCTGCCCTCGCCCTAGCCCCCACAGGGGTGAGTCTAGGGACTTGAAGGGCAAAACTTGCTGTTCTACACCGTTCGTCATCCGGTACCGCTCTCCCGGGCAGCCTCTACATGGAGCCGGCCACGGTCAGTACACTGTCGACAGCGTCGATGGTACCTACAGGTGGGGGTCCACCCAGGGCGGCTCGTACCTAGGAAGCATCCACACGGATCCGGCGAAGGGGAGAACGATAATTCATGCTCGCAATGTCGTCCGGTGGTCCACCCTCGTGTAGCCTCACCTGGTACACTCCCCTGATCAGTACATCTGCCGAATGCATCGGGAGTACCTACAAGTGGGAGTCCTCTGTCAGGGCAGCTTCCACGTCGGGACCCCGGTATACGACGATATTGGGAGGAACCTTTACATGTTCGCAACGCGAACCCCACGGGAAAACCATCTATACAAGCTGATGGGTCGAGTATCAACTCGAGCCCACCCCACTCACGCCAACACCCTCACCCTCACCCCGACGGGTGACATAGGATCTTGGGAGATTGCACAAACTGGTAGATCGAACCAACGCCGACCCACTACACCCTTACCAACACCCTCACCCCGACGGGTGACCTGGGCTGTTGGGAGTAACTGTATCAATCCCTCACCTTCACCCCCAAAGGGGTGCCCCAGGCTCTTGGGAAGAGACTAGATCGTTTCTAAGCCCTTGGTCCACCAGTAGCCCTTTCCCCGGGTAGCCTCTACCTGACATACTCCCACGATCAGTACACTGTCGACTGAAGCGATGGTACCTACAGATGGGAGCCCGGTGCCAGGACAGCGTTTCCGACGCCGGGAAGTTCCTACACGGATCCAATGAAGGGGAGAAGCAATCTACGCTCGCGAAAACGATCCTCTAGGATCCGTTGACATCGGTCATCAAACACCGATAAGCGCAATGAATTCTCATGAATTCCCTCCAGGGCGCATAACTCAGATGCGGGGAAGACATTTAATTATAAGTGTCAAAACCATGGTATGACCCCACAAAAGGTCATACACTTGTTTAACACATTAGACAAGAATCATGGCCATATCGGCATATATATATATATGCAATTAACTACCCAACGATGGCCTACTTAAACATGCATACATGGCATCAAACAGATAAACACACACAAATTACAACCTATCATACGTTGGATAACACCAACCTAGAAGGGAAGGGTTAAGCGCGATCTGCGCAACAACAGGTGCATGCCAATAGTTCCAAGCAAGCCCGAGTCAAGTAGGAACTACATCTACTTACTCAGCTCGCGAAAAGAGGGAGGGCGAGAGAGAGGGAAAGCCTCATCCTCTCTTGAAGCGGGTCATAGTTTTGCCCCAACCAGATGGGTGCAACAACTATACCAAACCCTCGAGTACTAAATCAGGAATATTACGCATACACCCCGTTATTAACCCAAGTTTAGACATGCTTGATATGTTCAAATAATAATAAGGTAGTAATTCAAACAATATTACCTAAGTCATACCATATTCTATACAATACATAGGCAAGTATAAGGTAGAATAGGGGTTCTACACTATATACGAGCTATACAACCTAGCATGCATGATATCTACATATTTAGGGTGCAAATAAAGCCCCATGGAAGCGCGATGCACGCCTACGTGCCTCGAGCGCTCCCGGAAGGGTTGGAATCGAACCACTCACCTAACGAGCGCACGGCTCACGAAATGCAAGAGAGCGACGAATTGAATCCGAAGCCTGAAATCAATCCACCAAGGATCATCCACTGGTTGCATTTGGCTATAACAAGCTGCTCGACACCACGAAGCACACTCCGCACGCATCTGAGCACCATAAGCATGCCTCGAGTACCCCGTGCACGCTGCCCATGCACTCCGCACGCATGGAACAACGTCGAGCACGTCCCCGAGCACCTCGTGCATGTTTCCTACGCACTTCGCACGCATCGAGCAAGGCCAAGCACGCCCTCAAGCACCTCGTGCACGCTGCCCGCACACTCCGCACGCATCGGGCAAGCCAAGCACGCCCTCGAGCACCTCGTGCACGCTGCCCGCACACTCCGCACGCATTGGGCAAGGCCAAGCACGCCCTCGAGCACCTCGTGCACGCTGCCCGCGCACTCCGCACGCATCAGAGAACGGCATGCACGCCCTCGAGCACCCTGTGCACGCTGTCTTCACGCTCCGCACGCATGCGAGCACGCCGAGTGCACGCCCGCAACCCCGCAAGCCGCTCTTGTGATCTCAAGCGTGTGATACATCAACCCTAAGTCCATTTAACAAATAAACACAAGTACAAGTGATGAGTGAGGTAAACCTTTGGGAGGAGACGAAAGAGGGACATGCAAGGTTTACTCACACATATCCACGAACGGGTGACGTGCACACATACACAACACAAGGTAATGGAGCTTTTCGAACATAGCACATGGTCACGCATGCAACATCACGTCCATTGCATGGCCCAGCAGCCCACGCGCACTCTTTCGCGCTCACTCGCACACAGCCGCGACCCGCAAATATAACTCCACATTCGCACGCCCACCGCAACATGCCCAACACATTCACGGCCACCATACCCTCTTTTGAATCATCAACCCATGCTCGCCTAGCCCCTAAGCACTCCCTTTCCAAACAGCCTAACAACAACCCATCAAAACAGGGACTTCATCTCCATCTCCAACTCGCACAATCTCATCCATTGACACTGCCGTGCGAAACATGCGAGAGAGCATAAAAGGGAGCGGGTGCAAGCAACACACACAATAATCTCACCAACACCACCTTCACTTCCTTCACACCTTCCTTTGCCTTCCCTTCTCCACCACTTCTCCATCTCCTCTGTTTCTCTTCGATGCAGCACCGACAAAAGAAAACCCCAAAATGAGAGAGACGAGAGTAATTAAGGCTCAAAAGAGTGGTAGGTGGGTTGTGTGAGGGATGGGGTGAGTTTAAGTTACACTCACCACTAATACACAATATCAAAGAAAATGACTTAGTGGCTAAGTCACGTGCACCACAAGATCTCCAGACAGCTTTCACTTAAACGGCCCTAACATTCTCAATACAGCTCCGAATTGCATGATTCCAGTGGCATTGGAAAGCTAAGAAGATTATCTACAGCTTTCATGTTTACACCCAGATCAAATAACCTCTCCACCTATTCCGCAAGCTAGGCTAAACATCTTACAGGGCTGCTGCCTGGATTTTTCAACTTCGGGGTATACACGGAAAATACCCATAACTTTTAATATACGAATCCAGTTGATCCAATTCCACTTCTATATGGAAGCTATCCCCAAACTTAATATCTCGTAATAATATCGGATTTTTACCTCATCATCTTGGATTTTAATAAAATCAAATCCGAATATCAATCCGAAACTGCATAATTCCAAAAACGTTATCGGAATTAAATGAAAATTTTATGGGCAGTACTAAACAATACCAGGACCCATAATATGCAGTTATATCTTCAATCAGAGTCTTCAAACCCCAACAGGTAGCTAAAACTAAAATTTTAGCGACTCCGATCGAAATTAGGACTCTAATGACGCGGGTCTAACAACCCAAACATCATTTCTCAATCCAACTATGACCCAAACACCGTTATTTTGACCTAAACTACATCTTTCAATTCAAACACGGCCCAAAAGACATTTTTCTAACAAAACCAAACTTTTTTTTATACGACCCGCATTTCAAAACCCGAATAGCATTTTCGACCCAAGAAAGTCCTAAACATCCTTTTTTTGACCTAAACAAGACTTCCTAGACGAGAAAATATTTTTTTTTAACCCAACCAGCATTTTGTCGGCCCGTATATCATTTTTCAACCACGATAGCTTTTTACAACTCAAACATGACCAAGACAATATTTTTTCAACCCGGACAGCATTTTTTAGGTGCACGCTGGAATTTGTGACCCAAATTGCAATTTCGACCCAAAAACGACTTGAACCTCCTTTTTTCAACGAAAACAACATTTTCTGAACCAAATAGCATTTTGTCGACCCGTACATCATTTTTCGACTAAGACAAGCTTTTTACGAATCAAACAGCGACCCAACCACCATTTTTTCGACCCAAACAATTCTTTTTTTTTACCCAAACTGTTACACCCCGGAACAGCCCTCCCGGGACCATAACAATCCTACAAAACAATGACTCATACATAAGAGGTCAACAATGACCCCTGATAATAATGAAACAATAATCGCATAAGTAACAAGGAGACAGGAATGCAATAAGTAACAAAAGAAAAATAATGCGGAAGCGTAAAATATAATTAAGTCTGTAAATCAAAAACATTATTACAGACTCGAATACACCATTATCGTCCTGTGAGAGCCCAAGTCTAGTCCAAATACAACCACATGTGCGACACGCATAATTACTAATACATACACAAAAATAGGATTGCTGACAATCCCGCACTTCCCAACTGAAAGTTGGGACACTCCACGCACGAAATACGCTAGAAGGATGCTCCAGCTCCACGCCCCACTGTCCCTGGTAGAAAACAACACACGAGGGGTGAGCTACAAGCACTTTGGGTGGCAAGAATCCAACTCAAGAATAATAATATAACACTAATACATTTTTCCTTTCAAGGAAAGACATGGATGGGAGAACACCGACAGATATATATGTCACATAGAGACATGACCACACATCACCCTCACCCTCACCCCGAAGCGGGGGGGGGGGACTGTTGGGACTTTTGGGGAACAACTAATCCATTAACACTTACGAGTGGTAACACAAACTAATACCACGCTACAAAGATTCTCCACATCTAGATACACGCATACCAATCCCTCGCATCATCCGGTAGCCCTCTCCCGGGTAATCCTCATCCTAACGGCCATCCATGGTCAGTACTCAAGCCTCGTACGATGGTAGCATCATACTCTAGGCATTCCCAACGATACGGATTCACCCATGGTTGGTACTCAAGCCTCTTATGTTAGTGACATCATACTCTGGGCATTCTCGACGATACGGCATCAACCGTGGTCGGTACTCCTAGCCTCGTATGATAGTCACATCATACTCTGGGCATTCCCAACGATATGGATTTACCTGTAGTTGGTACTTAAGACTTGTATGGTAGTGACATCATACTCTGGGCATTCCCGACGATACGGCATCACCCGTGGTCGGTACTCTAAGCCTCGTATGGTAGTCACATCATACTCTGGGCATTCCTAATGATATAGTGGCACAATGCAGGACAGATTCAACACCGGGTAGCTTCGATGCACGATGATGTAGGGTTACAGTACTCCTCGTTCGCAATATCATCCGGTAGCCCTCTCCCCGGCGGCCTTCCGGTGGCACGGTGGCACCACGCGGGGTATCTCCAACGCTGGGTAGCTTCGACACACGATGATATAGGGAGGAACACTTCGTGCTCGCAATACGATCCTCACACGCTTAACACAGGTATGCCTAACATACTATTGTAATAGCTATCGTGTAACAAACACCGAGTAGCTTCTACACACGAAGATGTAGGGAAACAATACTCCACGCTCGCAATATCATCTGGTAGACCTCTCCCAGGTAGCCCTCTCCCTGGCGGCCTTCCGGTGGCACGGTGGCACCACGCAGGGTAGCTCCAACGCTGGGTAGCTTCAACGCATGATGATATGGGGACGGGTACTCCATGCTCGCAAGACGATCCTCCCGGATCAACTACTATCATCTAACAAATACCATTGCTAAATAGAATTCTCTTCAATTCCCACACAAATGCATCCCTTGGATGCGGGGGAAAGAAGCAAAGTCCTCGCACTCAATCATGACAAGACATGATCCTAAAGGTGAGTCATGCACACACCTAACACAGATATGCTTGACATTCTATCATCATAGCTATCAGATAACAAACTCCAATACAACAATGAATTCTCATGAATTCCCATAGAGATGCATCAATCGGATGCAGGCAAGATAGCTATAACATTTGCATACTAAAACATGTATGATCCTAACAACAACAGATAATAGATATGCATACCATAAACAAGGCCAAGCAATTAAATACACACACAATATCAACAACAAGGTGCATGGACCACATGTCCAAAGAACCTAGCATTCAAGAATTAGCCACACTAAGCATCTATCAACACAAAGGCAATATTATGTAAAAAATCAAGATTGAATATTGCGATAAAAACCCTATGGATACGCGATGCACAATCACGTGCATCGAGCATTTTTCAAAAGGGGGAGGATCGAACCACTCACCAAAAACCCAATCACTGCGAGTTCCGCCAACGAAAGCTGCAAAACACAACCAATGATTATCAAATCAAACCTGAAGTTTCCTAGCACCTATATATATAAGCCTACTTCATGAAGACACCCACTTTAAGTATTGCACCAAACATGAACATTAACTTATTGAAGAAATCAAGAAAAACTGCTACATCTGCAGCAATTACCCAACTTGTTGATCTCTACAGCTCCAAATACTCATCCAAAAATTCTAAAATAAATCATGCACATACTCTGATATGTTGGAATCATAATCCGTGAAGACATCAAATCCTGATTTAATTTGAAATACCCGAAATAAATTATTACAGACTCGAATACACCATTATCGTCCTGTGAGAGCCCAAGTCTAGTCCAAATACAACCACATGTGCGACACACATAATTACTAATACATACACAAAAATAGGATTGCTGACAGCCCCGCACTTGCCAACTGATAGTTGGGACACTCCACGCATGAAATACGCTAGAAGGATGCTCCAGCTCCACGCCCCACTGTCCCTGGTGGAAAACAACACACGAGGGGTGAGCTACAAGCTCTGTGAGTGGCAAGAATCCAGCACAAGAATAATAATATAACACTAACACATTTTTCCTTTCAAGGAAAGACATGGATGGGAGAACACCGACAGATATATATGTCACATAGAGACATGACCACACATCACCCTCACCCTCACCCAGAAGGGGGGGCGGGATTGTTGGGACTTTTGGGGAACAACTAATCCATTAACACTAACGAGTTGTAAAACAAACTAATACCACGCTGCAAAGATTCTCCACATCTAGATACATGCATACCAATCCCTCGCATCATACGGTAGCCCTCTTCCGGATAATCCTCATCCAAACGGCCATCCATGGTCAGTAATCAAGCCTCGTACGATGGTAGCTTCATACTCTGGGCATTCCCAACGATACGGATTCACCCATGGTCGGTACTCAAGCCTCTTATGTTAGTGACATCATACTCTGGGCATTCTCGACGATACGGCATCACCCGTGGTCGGTACTCCTAGCCTCGTATGATAGTCACATCATACTCTGGGCATTCCCAACGATATGGATTTACCCGTAGTCGGTACTTAAGCCTCGTCTGGTAGTGACATCATACTCTGGGCATTCCCACGATACGGCATCACCCGTGGTCGGTACTCTAAGCCTCGCATGGTAGTCACATCATACTCTGGGCATTCCTAACGATATTGTGGCACAATGCAGGACATATTCAACACCGGGTAGCTTCGATGCATGATGATGTAGGGTTACAGTACTCCTCATTCGGAATATCATCCGGTAGCCCTCTCCCTGGCGGCCTTCCGATGGCACGGTGGCACCACGCAGGGTACTCCAACGCTGGGTAGCTTCGACGCACGATGATATGGGGAGAAAGCACTTTGTGCTCGCAATACGATCCTCACACGCTTAACACAGGTAGGACTAACATACTATTGTCATAGTTATCGGGTAACAAACACCGATTAGCTTTCACGCACGATGATGTAGGGAAATAGTACTCCACACTCATAATATCATCCGGTAGACCTCTCCCAGGTTGCCCTCTCCCTGGCGGCCTTCCGGTGGCACGGTGGCACCACGCAGTGTAACTTCGACGCATGATGATATGGGGAGGGGGTACTCCATGCTCGCAAGACGATCCTCCCGGATCAACTACTATCATCTAACAAATACCATTGCTAAACAGAATTCTCTTGAATTCCCACACATATGCATCCCTTAGATGCGGGGGAAAGAAGCAAAGTCCTCCCACACAATCATGACAAGACATGATCCTAAAGGCGAGTCACGCACACACCTAACACAGATAGGCCTGACATTCTATCATCATAGCTATCAGATAACAAACTCCAATACAACAATGAATTCTCATGAATTCCCATAGAGATGCATCAATCGGATGCAGGCAAGATAGCTACAGCATTTGCAGACTAAAACATGTATGATCCTAACAACAACAGATAAAAGATATGCATACCATAAACAAGGCCAAGCAATTAAATACACACACAATATCAACAACAAGGTGCATGGACCACATGTCCAAATAACCTAGCATTCAAGAATTTGCCACACTAAGCATCTATCAACACAAAGGCAATATTATGTAAAAAATCAAGATTGAATATTGCGATAAAACCCTATGGATACGCGATGCACAGTCACATGCATCGAGCATTTTCCAAAAGGGGGAGGATCGAACCACTCACCAAAAATCCAATCACTGCGATTTCCGCCAACGAAAGCTGCAAAACACAAAAAATGATTATCAAATCAAACATGAAGTTTCCTGGCACCTATATATATAAGCCTACTTCATGAAGACACCCACTTTTAGTATTGCACCCAACATGAACATTAACTTATTGAAGAAATCAAGAAAAACTGCTACATCTGTAGCAATTACCCCTACTTGTTCATCTCCACAGCTCTAAATACTCAACCAAAAATTCTCAAATAAATCATGCACATACTATGTTATATTGGAATCATAATCCGTGTAGACATCAAATCCTGATTTAATCTTAAAATACCTGAAATAAATTATTTTCAGAAACAGGTCTATTTCTACGCGAATCTGGACAGGCCATGAACATTAGGCTATAACTTTAAATACAGGTAACCAAATGACACTAAACTTGATATATAGCATCTAGACATTGAATGATCAAATCACGTGAAGACATAACCTTCATAACATGTTTCTAGACATTAATTTTATATGGATCTTCACAAGATAGAAAATCTAATTTAATACAACACAAAACCCCCACCATTAATGCATAAGCACAAACATCTCATGTGCAATAGCAATTACCCATAACACCCTCTCAACAGCGCCCACAATCAATTGCACACACACTCACACCAATATAAACTCAAATACATGAATTGGCATAAAGAAAAGGGGAAGAGAGTACCTCTTGGAGGAGGAAGAGGAGGATTTCACAAGCAAAAACACACACAACCTTCCCTTCTTTGCTGGCTGGACAGATCACAGAGGGGAGAAAATTAAAAGAGGGCTTAAAAGAGAGGGACCAAGCTAATCAAATAGGCTCACACACATGAACATGCACTTTCACCCTCTCTTCCACTTCTTCTCTTCCTCTGCATTAGCTTTTCTCCTCTTCTTTGGCACTCCATTTCATTTTCGATTGAAAATGAGTTTCTTCCACTCTCTCTCTCTCACAACAAACAACACACATACATTCGGCTATGATTTTTCAGCAAAAATGGACACACAAACAACACCAATTAAAGATGAAATACTAAAGAAGAACCTGAATTTCACTCACCTCCATTTGAGCCAACACCAAACCTTCTCTTCCCTTGGCTTCTCTTCACCCAAACCCCCTTGAAGCAGCCATGGCAACCCCAATTCACAGCAGCAGCAACAAAGAAAAGAGAGAGCTTGACAGCCAACAAAGGAAAAAAACAAAAGAAAAACAGGGGATTCATAAAATCCTCTTCAATCTCTTCCTCTCTCCCCCCCTCTCTCTCCCTCTCACACCAAAACTCACATTGTTGGAACCCCCCAAAAATAAAGTTGAAACCCACTTTTTATTCCCCCAAAATAACACACATTCATTGGGGTAGAAATGACAAAACCGTCCCTCACAAGAAATTCTGGACAGATTCCACTAAAACAGTCATAACTTCTACAATATAGCTCCGAATTGCACAATTCAGATTCCGCTGGAAAGATAAGACGATTATCTACAATTTTCATGTTATAACCAGATCAAATAACCTCTCTAGCTATTCCAAAATCTAGGCTAAGCATCTTACAGAGCTGCAGCCTGGATTTCTCATCTTCGGGGTATACTTGGAAAAATACCCATAACATTTGATACATGAATCTAGTTGATCCAATTCCACTTCTGTAAGGAAGCTAGCTCAAAACTGAATATCTCATGAAATATCTGATTTTTACCTCTTCATCTTTGATTTTAATAAAATCAATCAGAATACCAAATCAAAACTACATAATCCCGAAAACGTCAGAATGCGACGAAAATTTATAGGTAGGCCAATGCCAGTACCAGGAGAATATGTATGCAGTCAGATTTTGAAATTGAATGCCCAAACTATAAAAATAAATACAACCCAATATTTAACAGCCAAAAAGTGACACGGACTTAACATCATTTCCCCCTTAGAAAAATTTCGTCCTCGAAATGTAAGATTCTTAGGAGGGAAGTGCAAGGTTATGCGTCACGCATGGTGTCCTCTCATTCGCAAGTGGAGAAAAGAAAAGCAATTCACCAGAAGTGACTACAGAACTCATTCCGTAAGCAATCACCCAGAAAGCCACATGACTTGATGATATAAACATCACACACACTACAATTTCCTTGATTGAAACGTGATCCACATGCAAATGATCATAACAACTTCATCAATCTAGTACTCATGGGTTGGAATCTCCTATCCAGACCCCGGTCCCAAAACAAGGAATCCAATAACTGACCTTGCTCCACCGATCGAATTGACAACTCACAGAGCACAAGGGTGACCACAACCACTTCAACGGAAGCAAGGAGGCATGTCAGCATTCTATGGCGAAATACTAAGATCTGAGTGAGCGGATAAAATCCTACGACTCATCTACTCGACCAGACTTAGGGTAGCTCCAACGCTGGGTAGCTCCAACGCTGGGTAGCTTCGACGCACGATGATATGGGGAGGAAGCACTTCGTGCTCGCAATACTATCCTCACACTATTAACAGAGGTAGGCCTAACATACTATTGTCATAGTTATCAGGTAACAAACACCGAGTAGCTTCTACGCACGAAGATGGGGAAACAGTACTCCACACTCACAATATCATCCGGTAGCCCTCTCCCAGGTAGCCCTCTCCCTGGCGGCCTTCCGGTGGCACGGTGGCACCACGCAGGGTAGCTCCAACGCTGGGTAGCTTCGCCGCATGATGATATGGGGAGGGGGTACTCCATGCTCGCAAGACGATCCTCCCGGATCAACTCTATCATCTAACAAATACCATTGCTAAACAGAATTCTCTTGAATTCCCACACAAATGCATCCCTTGGATGCGGGGGAAAGAAGCAAAGTCCTCACACTCAATCATGACAAGACATGATCCTAAAGGCGAGTCACGCACACACCTAACACAGATAGGCCTGACATTCTATCATCATAGCTATCAGATAAAAAACTCCAATACAACAATGAATTCTCATGAATTCCCATAAAGATGCACAATCGGATGCAGGCAAGTTAGCTACAACATTTGCATACTAAAACATGTATGATCCTAACAACAACATATAATAGATATGCATGCCATAAACAAGGCCAACCAATTAAATACACACACAATATCAACAACAAGGTGCATGGACCACAAGTCCAAAGAACATAGCATTCAAGAATTAGCCACACTAAGCATCTATCAACACAAAGGCAATATTATGTAAAAAATCAAGATTGAATATTGCGATAAAACCTTATGGATACGCGATGCACAATCACATGCATCGAGCACTTTCCAAATGGGGGAGGATCGAACCACTCACCAAAAACCCAATCACTGCGAGTTCCACCAACGAAAGCTGCAAAACACAATCAATGATTATCAAATCAAACATGAAGTTTCCTGGCACCTATATATATAAGCCTACTTCATGAAGACACCCACTTTTAGTATTGCACCAACATGAACATTAACTTATTGAAGAAATCAAGAAAAACTGCTACATAATTACCCCTACTTGTTGATCTCCACAGCTCCAAATACTCATCCCAAAATTCTAAAATAAATTATGCACATATTCTGATATGTTGGAATCATAATCCGTGAAGACATCAAATCCTGATTTAATCTTGAAATACCCGAAATAAATTATTTTCAGAAACAGGTCTATTTCTACGCGAATCTGGACAGGCCATGAATATTAGGCTATAACTTTCAATACAGGTAACCAAATGACACTAAACTTGATATATAGCATCTAGACATGTGAATGATCAAATCACATGAAGACATAACCTTCATAACATGTTTCTAGACATTAATTTTATATGGATCTTCACAAGATAGAAAATCTAATTTAATACAACACAAAACCCCCACCATTAATGCATAATCACAAACATCTCATGTGCAATAGCAATTACCCATAACACCCTCTCAACAGCGCCCACATTCAATTGCGCACACACTCACACCAATATAAACACAAATACATACACTGGCATAAAGAAAAGGGGAAGAGAGTACCTCTTGGAGGAGGAAGAGGAGGATTTCACAAGCAAAAACGCACACAACCTTCCTTTCTTTGCTGGCTGGACAGATCACAAGAGGGGAGAAAATTAAAAGAGGGCTTAAAAGAGAGAAACCAAGCTAATCCAATATGCTCACACACATGAACATGCACTTTCACCCTCTCTTCCACTTCTTCTCTTCCTCTGCATTAGCTTTTCTCCTCTTCTTTGGCACTCCATTTCATTTTCGATTGAAAATAAGTTTCTCCCACTCTCTCTCTCTCACAACAAACAACACACATACATTCAGCTATGATTTTCAGAAAAAGTGGACACACAAACAACACCAATTAAAGATGAAATAGTAAAGAAGAACTTGAATTTCACTCACCTCCATTTGAGCCAACACCAAACCTTCTCTTCCCTTGGCTTCTCTTCACCCAAACCCCCTTGAAGCAGCCATGACAACCCAATTTACAGCAGCAGCAACAAAGAAAAGAGAGAGCTTGACAGCCAACAAAGGAAAAAAAGCAAAAGAAAAACAGGGGATTCATCAAATCCTCTTCAATCTCTTCCTCTCCCCCCCCCTCTCTCTCCCTCTCACTCTAAAACTCACATTGTTGGAACCCCCCAAAAATAAAGTCGAAACCCACTTTTTATTCCCCCAAAATAACACACATTTATTGGGGTAGAAATGACAAAACCGTCCCTCACTAGAAATTCTGGGCAGATTCCACTAAAACAGTCATAACTTCTACAATATAGCTCTGAATTGCACAATTCAGATTCCGCTGGAAAGATAAGACGATTATCTACAATTTTCATGTTATAACCAGATCAAATAACATCTCCAGCTATTTCGAAATCTAGGCTAAGCATCTTACAGAGCTGCAGCCTGGATTTCTCATCTTCAGGATATACTTGGAAAAATACCCATAACATTTGATACATGAATCCAGTTGATCCAATTCCACTTCTGTAAGGAAGCTAGCTCAAAACTGAATATCTCATGATAATATCTGATTTTTACCTCTTCATCTTTGATTTTAACAAAATCAATCAGAATACCAAATCAAAACTACAAAATCCCGAAAACGTCAGAATGCGACGAAAATTTATATGTAGGCCAATGCCAGTACGAGGAGAATATATATGCAGTCATATTTTGAAATTGAATGCCCAAACTATAAAAATAAATACAACCCAATATTTAACAGCCAAAAAGTGACACTGACTTAACATCATTTCCCCCTTAGAAAAATTTCATCCTCGAAATGTAAGATTCTTAGGAGGGAAGTGCAAGGTTATGCGTCACGCATGGTGTCCTCTCATTCGCAAGTGGAGAAAAGAAAAGCACTTCACTAGAAGTGACTACAGAACTCAGTTCGTAAGCAATCACCCAGAAAGCCACATGACTTGATGATATACACATCACACACACTACAATTTCCATGATCGAAACGTAATCCACATGCAAATGATCATAACAACTTCATCAATCTAGTACTCATGGGTTGGAATCTCCTATCCAGACCCCGGTCCCAAAACAAGGAACCCAATAACTTACCTTGGTCCACCGATCGAATCGACAACTCACAGAGCACAAGGGTGACCACAACCACTTCAACGGAAGCAAGGAGGCATGTCAGCATTCTAAGGCGAAATACTAAGATCAGAGTGAGCGGATAAAATCCTACGACTCATCTACACGACTAGACTTAGGCTTTGACAGGACCAGGCTATGATACCAACTTTGTTACGCCCCGGAACAGCCCTCCCGGGACCATAACAATCCTACAAAACCATGACTCATACATAAGAGGTCAACAATGACCCCTGATAATAATGAAACAATAATCGCATAAGTAACAAGGAGACAGGAAAGCAATAAGTAACAAAAGAAAAATAATGTGGAAGCGTAAAATATAATTAAGTCTATAAATCAAAAACATTATTACAGACTTGAATACACCATTATCGTCCTGTGATAGCCCAAGTGTAGTCCAAATACAACCACATGTGCGACACACATAATTACTAATACATACACAAAAATAGGATTGCTGACAGCCCCGCACTTGCCAACTGAAAGTTGGGCCACTCCACGCACGAAATACGCTAGAAGGATGCTCCAGCTCCACGCCCCACTGTCCCTGGTGGAAAACAACACACGAGGGGTGAGCTACAAGCTCTGTGAGTGGCAAGAATCCAACTCAAGAATAATAATATAACACTAACACATTTTTCCTTTCAAGGAAAGACATGGATGGGAGAACACTGACATATATATATGTCACATAGAGACATGACCACACATCACCCTCACCCTCACCCCGAAGCCGGGGGGGGGGGGGAACTGTTGAGACTTTTGGAAAACAACTAATCCATTAACAGTAACGAGTTGTAACACAAACTAATACCACGCTACAAAGATTCTCCACATCTAGATACATGCATACCAATCCCTTGCATCATCGGGTAGCCCTCTCCCGGGTAATCCTCATCCTAACGGCTATCCATGGTCAGTACTCAAGCCTCGTACGATGGTAGCATCATACTCTGGGCATTCCCAACGATACCGATTCACCCATGGTCGGTACTCAAGCCTCTTATGTTAGTGACATCATACTCTGGGCATTCTCGACGATACGGCACCCGTGGTCGGTACTCCTAGCCTCGTATGATAGTCACATCATACTCTCGGCATTCCCAACGATATGGATTTACCCGTAGTCGGTACTTAAGCCTCGTATGGTAGTGACATCATACTCTGGGCATTCCTGACGATACGACATCACCCGTTGTCGGTACTCTAAGCCTCGTATGGTAGTCACATCATACTCTGGGCATTCCTAACGATATTGTGGCACAATGCAGGACAGATTCAACACCGGGTAGCTTCGATGCACGATGATGTAGGGTTACAGTACTCCTCTTTCGCAATATCATCCGGTAGCCCTCTCCCTGGCGGCCTTCCGGTGGCACGGTGGCACCACGCGGGGTAGCTCCAACGCTGGGTAGCTTCGACGCACGATGATATAGGGAGGAAGCACTTCGTGCTCGCAATACGATCCTCACACGCTTAACACAGGTATGCCTAACATACTATTGTCATAGCTATCGGATAACAAACACCGAGTAGCTTCTATGCATGATGATGTAGGGAAACAGTACTCCACGCTGGCAATATCATCTGGTAGCCCTCTCCCTGGCGGCCTTCCGGTGGCACGGTGGCACCACGCAGGGTAGCTCTAACGCTGGGTAGCTTCGATGCACGATGATATGGGGAGGAAGCACTTCGTGCTCGCAATACTATCCTCACACTATTAACAGAGGTAGACCTAACATACTATTGTCATAGTTATCGGATAACAAACACCGAGTAGCTTCTACGCACGAAGATGTAGGGAAACAATACTCCACACTCACAATATCATCCGGTAGCCCTCTCCCAGGTAGCCCTCTCCCTGGCGGCCTTCCGGTGGCACGGTGGCACCACGCAGGGTAGCTCCAACGATGGGTAACTTCGCCGCATGATGATATGGGGAGGAGGTACTCCATGCTCGCAAGACGATCCTCCCGGATCAACTCTATCATCTAACAAATACCATTGCTAAACAGAATTCTCTTGAATTCCCACACAAATGCATCCCTTGGATGCGGGGAAAGAAGCAAAGTCCTCACACTCAATCATGACAAGACATGATCCTAAAGGCGAGTCACGCACACACCTAACACAGATAGGCCTGACATTCTATCATCATAGCTATCAGATAAAAAACTCCAATACAACAATGAATTCTCATGAATTCCCATAAAGATGCATCAATCGGATGCAGGCAAGATAGCTTCAACATTTGCATACTAAAACATGTATGAGCCTAACAACAACAGATAATAGATATGTATACCACAAACAAGGCCAATCAATTAAATACACACAATATCAACAACAAGGTGCATGGACCACAAGTCCAAAGAACCTAGCATTCAAGAATTAGCCACACTAAGCATCTATCAACACAAAGGCAATATTATGTAAAAAATCAAGATTGAATATTGCGATAAAACCTTATGGATACGCGATGCACAATCACATGCATCGAGCACTTTCCAAAAGGGGGAGGATCGAACCACTCACCAAAAACCCAATCACTGCGAGTTCCGCCAACGAAAGCTGCAAAACACAATCAATGATTATCAAATCAAACATGAAGTTTCCTGGCACCTATATATATAAGCCTACTTCATGAAGACACCCACTTTTAGTATTGCACCCAACTTGAACATTAACTTATTGAAGAAATCAAGAAAAACTGCTATATCTGCAGCAATTACCCATACTTGTTGATCTCCACAGCTCCAAATACTCATCCAAAAATTCTAAAATAAATCATGCACATACTCTGATACGTTGGAATCATAATCCGTGAAGACATCAAATCCTGATATAATCTTGAAATATCCGAAATAAATTATTTTCAGAAACAGGTCTATTTCTACGCGAATCTGGACAGGCCATGAACATTAGGCTATAACTTTCAATACAGGTAACCAAATGACACTAAACTTGATATATAGCATCTAGACATGTGAATGATCAAATCACATGAAGACATAACCTTAATAACATGTTTCTAGACATTAATTTTATATGGATCTTCACAAGACAGAAAATCTAATTTAATACAACACAAAACCTCCACCATTAATGCATAATCACAAACATCTCATGTGCAATAGCAATTAACCATAACACCCTCTCAACAGCGCCACACACACCCCCACCATTCAATTGCACACACACTCACACCAATATAAACACAAATACATACATGTGCATAAAGAAAAGGGGGAAGAGAGTACCTCTTGGAGGAGGAAGAGGAGGATTTCACAAGCAAAAACATACACAACCTTCCCTTCTTTGCTGGCTGGACAGATCACAAGAGGGGAGAAAATTAAAAGAGGGCTTAAAAGAGAGAGACCAAGCTAATCAAATAGGCTCACACACATGAACATGCACTTTCACCCTCTCTTCCACTTCTTCTCTTCCTCTGCATTAGCTTTTCTCCTCTTCTTTGTCACTCCATTTTATTTTCCATTGAAAATGAGTTTCTCCCACTCTCTCTCTCTCACAACAAACAACACACATACATTCAGCTATGATTTTTCAGCAAAGATGGACACACAAACAACACCAATTAAAGATGAAATACTAAAGAAGAACTTGAATTTCACTCACCTCCATTTGAGCCAACACCAAACTTTCTCTTCCCTTGGCTTCTCTTCACCCAAACCCCCTTGAAGCAGCCATGACAACCCCAATTCACAGCAGCAGCAACAAAGAAAAGAGAGTGCTTGACAGCCAACAAATAAAAAAAAAGAAAAGAAAAACAGGGGATTCATCAAATCCTCTTCAATATCTTCCTCTCTCTCCCCCTCTCTCTCTCCCTCTCACTCTAAAACTCACATCGCTGGAACCCCCCAAAAATAAAGTCGAAACCCACTTTTTATTCCCCCAAAATAACACACATTTAGTGGGGTAGAAATGACAAAACCGTCCCTCACTAGAAATTCTGGGCAGATTCCACTAAAACAGTCATAACTTCTACAATATAGCTCCGAATTGCACAATTCAGATTCCGCTGGAAAGCTAAGGCGATTATCTACAATTTTCATGTTATAACCAGATCAATTAACCTCTCCAGCTATTCCAAAATCTATGCTAAACATTTTTCAGGGCTGCTGCCTGGATTTCTCATCTTCGGGGTATACTTGAAAAAATACCCATAACATTTGATACATGAATTCAGTTGATCCAATTCCACTTCTGTATGGAAGCTAGCTCAAAACTGAATATCTCATGATAATATCTGATTTTTACCTCTTCATCTTGGATTTTAACAAAATCAATCCGAATACCAAATCAAAACTGGATAATCCCAAAAACGTCAGAATGCGAAGAAAATTTATAGGTAGGCCAATGCCAGTACCAGGAAAATAGATATGCAGTCAGATTTTGAAATTGAATGCCCAAACTATAAAAAAAAATACAACCCAATATTTAATAGCCAAAAAGTGACACAGACTTAACACAAACAACTGTTTTTGGACTCAAACACCATTTTTAGACCCGGACAAGATATTTCGGCCCAAAAATCATTTTTTTGACCCAAATATCATTCTTCAATCCAAACTGTATTTTTCGACCCAAATCCAACCCAAACAATATAGACCCAAATAAAACCGAAACGACATTTTCCAAGCCAGATAGCATTTTTTTAAATAATCACAAATTTTTTACCCAAATATCTTTTTTGGCCCAACCACCATTTTTTTGACCCACACACACCGTTGTTTTGACCGAGAGTGTATTTTCTGACCTAAACAGTTTTTTTCGACAGAAAAACAACATATTGTTTTACTCGAACAACGTTCTTCCACCCAAACCGCGATTTTCGAACAACGTCATTTTTCAAACCAAACACTCCCCAAACATCAATTTTTGACCCGAACAACATTTCACGACCCAAACGACTTTTTTTGGCCCAAACAGTATTTTTCTACCCAAAAGACATTTTTTGACGTAAACATCGAACTTCATTTT
Source organism: Acorus calamus (assembly GCA_030737845.1). Classification (NCBI taxonomy): domain Eukaryota; kingdom Viridiplantae; phylum Streptophyta; class Magnoliopsida; order Acorales; family Acoraceae; genus Acorus; species Acorus calamus. The sequence continues at coordinate 8,491,139 of CM060879.1, forward strand.
TCTGATGCAAACACCATTTTCAGATCAAGACACGGCAAAAAATCCAATTATTTCTTCCCAAACAACATTTTTCAACCCAAACACCTTTTGTTTTAACCAAACATCAATTTTCAACCCAACTACGACCCAAGCACAGTTATTTCGACCTAAACAACATCTTTCAACTCAAACACGACCCAAAAGACATTTTTCTAAAAAAATGCAGTTCTTTTATACAAACCGCTTTTTGTAATCCAAAATGCATTTTTGACCAAAAAACGAACTAAACATCCTTTTTTTCACCAAAACAGCACTTTGAAGACCAGAAAATAATTTTTTGGACCCAACCAGCAATTTGTCAACCGGTACATTATTTTTCGACCGAGATAGCTTTTTACAACTCAAACACGACCCAGACACCACTTTTTCTACCCAAACAACATTTTTTGGGTGCAAACCGGATTTTATCACCCAAATTGCAATTTCGGCCCAAAAACGACCTGAACCTCATTTTTCCACAAAAACCGCATTTTCTGAACCAAGCAACATTTTGTCGACCCGTGCATCATTTTTTTACTAAGGCAGCTTTCTAGGACTCAAGCACGACCCAGACCCCATTGTTTCAACCCAAACAATAGTTTTTGCTCTGAAACACCATTATTAGACCCGAACATCGTTTTTCGGCCCAAACATCATTTTTTTGACCCAAATATCATTCTTCAACTTAAAACTGCATTTTTAAACCCAAACACTACCCAAACAGTATTTCACGTCCCAAACGTCATTTTTCTGACCCAAACAATATTTTAACGTGAACACAATTTTTTTTTCCATTGCAAACACCATTTTCGGATCAAAACGTGTCTAACATCCCATTATTTCGGCCCAAACAACATTTTCCAACCCCAATATTTTTTTTACCCAAACATCATTTTTCAATCCAACTACGACCCAAACACTGTTATTTCGACCTAAACAACATCTTTCAATTCAAACACGACCCAAAAGACATTTTTCTAACAAAACAAAAGTTTTTTTTTGTACGTACTGCATTTTGTAACCCAAATTGCATTTTCGACCCAAGAAAGTCCTAAACATCCTTTTTTCACCAAAACAGACTTTCCACACCAGAAAAGATTTTTTTGACCCAACTAGCATTTTGTCAACCCGACATCATTTTTCGACTGAGACAACTTTTTACAACTCAAACACGACCCAGACACCACTTTTTCGACCCAAACAACATTTTTTGGGTGCAAACCAAATTTTGTCACCCAAATTGCAATTTCGGCCCAAAAACGACCTGAACCTCATTTTTCAACAAAAACCACATTTTCTGAACCAAGCAACATTTTGACGACCCGTGCATCATTTTTTGACCAATGCAGCTTTCTACGACTCAAACACGACCCAGACCCCATTGTTTCAACCCAAACAACAGTTTTTGCTCTGAAACACCATTTTTAGACCCGAACATCGTTTTTCGGCCCAAACATCATTTTTTTGACCCAAATATCATTTTACAACTCAAAACTGCATTTTTAAACCCAAACACTACCCAAACATCAATTTACTACCCAAACAGTATTTCACGTCCCAAACGTCATTTTTCTAACCCAAACAATATTTTAACGTGAACACAATTTTTTTTTCCATTGCAAACACCATTTTCGGATCAAAACATGTCCAACATCCCATTATTTCGGCCCAAACAACATTTTCCAACCCCAATATTTTTTTTTACCCAAACATCATTTTTCAATCCAACTACGACCCAAACATTGTTATTTCGACCTAAACAGCATCTTTCAATTCAAACACGACCCAAAAGACATTTTTCTAACAAAACAAAAGTTTTTTTTTTTGTACGAACCGCATTTTGTAACCCGAATTGCATTTTCGACCCAAGAAAGTCCTAAACATCCTTTTTTCACCAAAATAGAACTTCCTAGATGAGAAAAGATTTTTTTTACCCAACCATTATCTTGTCGACCCGTATATCATTTTTCGATCACGCCAGCTTTTTACAACTCAAACACCACCGAGACACCATTTTTTTGACCCGGACAACAAGTTTTGGCTGCATGCCGGATTTTGTGACCCAAATTGCAGATTCGCCCCAAAAACGACTTAAACTTCACTTTTTCAACGAAAACAACATTTTCTGAACCAAATAGCATTTTGTCAACCCGTACATCATTTTTCTTCTAAGACAGCTTTTTACGAATCAAACACTGACCATGGCACAATTTTTTCGACCCAAACAAAACTTTGTTTTACCCAAAGAACTATTTTTTGGGCTCAATCACCATTTTTAGACCCGAACAACATTTTTCGGCCCAAAAATCATTTTTTCGAATCAAATATCATTCTTCAATCCAAACTGCATTTTTCGACTGAAATCGACCTAAACAGCATTTTGTGAGTCAAATGAAACCCAAATGACATTTTCCAAGCCAGAGAGCATTTTTTTTTACATAATCCCTAACTTTTTACCCAAATATCTTTTTTTGCCCAACCACCATTTTTTCGACCCACACACCATTGTTTTTGACCGAGACTGTATTTTCTGACCTAAGCAGCTTTTTCGACAGAAAAACAACATTTTTTTTACTCGAACACCATTCTTCCACCCAAACCGTGATTTTCGATAGAAAGTCATTTTTCGACTCAAACACTCCCCGAAGATCAATTTTCTACCCGAAGAGCATTTCACGACCCAAACGTTATTTTTTTGACCCAAACTATATTTTCCGACCCAAAAGACATTTTTCAACGTAAACAACGAACATCATTTTTCTAATGCAAACACCATTTCCAGATCAAGACACGGCCAAAATTTCCATTATTTCTGCCCAAACAATATTTTTCAACCTAAACACCATTTTTTTGAACCATACATCATTTTTCAACCCAACTACGACCCAAGCACAATTATTTCGACCTAAACAACATCTTTCGACTCAAACACGACATAAATGACATTTTTCTAACAAAATCGTAGTTCTCTTATACAAACCACTTTTTGTAACCCAAAATGCATTTTCGACCCAAATAGGAACTATACAACCTTTTTTTCACCAAAACAGCACTTTCCACACCAGAAAAGATTTTTTTGACCCAACTAGCATTTTGTCAACCCGACATCATTTTTCGACTGAGACAACTTTTTACAACTCAAACACGACCAGACACCACTTTTTCGACCCAAACAACATTTTTTGGGTGCAAACCAAATTTTGTCACCCAAATTGCAATTTCGGCCCAAAAACGACCTGAACCTCATTTTTCAACAAAAACTGCATTTTCTGAACCAAGCAACATTTTGACGACCCGTGCATCATTTTTTGACCAATGCAGCTTTCTACGACTCAAACACGACCCAGACCCCATTGTTTCAACCCAAACAACAGTTTTTGCTCTGAAACACCATTTTTAGACCCGAACATCGTTTTTCAGCCCAAACATCATTTTTTTTACCCAAATATCATTCTACAACTCAAAACTGCATTTTTAAACCCAAACACTACCCAAACATCAATTTACTACCCAAACAGTATTTTACGTCCCAAACGTCATTTTTCTGACCCAAACAGCATTTCACGACCCAGTTGCCATTTTTTCGACCCAAACAGTATTTTCAGACCCAAAAGACATTTTTTGACGTGAACACAATTTTTTTTTCCGTTGTAAACACCATTTCCTAATCAAAACATGGCCAAAATCCCATTATTTCGACCCAAACAACATTTTCCAACCCCAACACCATTTTTTTTACCCAAACATCATTTTTCAATCCAACTACGACCCAAACACCGTTATTTCGACGTAAACAACATCTTTCAATTTAAACATGACTCAAAAGTCATTTTTCTAAGAAAACCAAAGTTTTTTGTACGAACCGCATTTTGTAACCCGAATTGCATTTTCAACCCAAGAAAGTCTTAAACCTCTTTTTTTTTTTCCTCCAAAACAGAATTTCCCAGACGAGTTAAGATTTTTTTTTACCCAACCAGCATTTTGTCGACCCATTCATCATTTTTCGAGCACGACAGCATATTACAACTCAAACACGACCGAGTTACCTTTTTTTTTACCCGGACAACATTTTTTGGGTCCATGCCGGATCTTGTGAATCAAATTGCAATTTTGACCCAAAAACGACCTGAATCTTATTCTTTCAACGAAAACAAAATTTTCTAAACCAAATAGCATTTTGTCGACCCGTACATCATTTTTTGACTAAGATTTTTACGAACCAAACACCGACCAAGCCACCATTGTTTCGACCCAAACTATACGTTTTTTTTTTACCCAAACAACTGTTTTTGGGCTCAAACACCATTTTTCGACCTGAATAGCATTTTTCTACCCAAAAATCATTTTTTCGACCAAAATATCATTCTTCAATCCAAATTGCATTTTTCGATCCAAACCCAACCCAAATAGCATTTTTTGACTCAAATAAAAGCCAAACGACATTTTTCAAGCTAGACATCATTTTTTTTTGTACATAATCACAAATTTTTTACCCAAATATCTTTTTTGGCCCAACCACCATTTTTTCGACCCACACACCATTGCTTTGACCGAGATTGTATTTTCGGACCAAAATAGTTTTTTTCAACTGAAAAACAACATTTTTTTTACTTGAACAACGTTCTTCCACCAAAACCGTGATTTTCGATAGAAAGTCATTTTTCGACCCAAACACCCCCCAAACATCAATTTTCTACCCGAACAGCATTTCACAACCCAAATGTAATTTTTTCGACCGAAAGAGTATTTTTCGACCGAAAAGGCATTTTTCGACGTAAACACTGAACATCATTTTTCTGATGCAAACACCATTTCCGAATCAAGACACGGCAAAAAATCCCATTATTTCTGCCCGAACAACATTTTTCAACCCAAACACCATTGTTTTGAACCAAACATCATTTTTCAACCCAACTACGACCCAAGCATAGTTATTTCGACCTAAACCACATCTTTCAACTCAAACATGACCCAAAAGAAATTTTTATAAAAAAACTGCAGTCCCTTTATACAAACTGCATTTTGTAACCCAAAATGCATTTTGACTAAAAAACGAACTAAACATCCTTTTTTTCACCAAAGCAGCACTTTGAAGACCAGAAATGATTTTTTTTTACCCAACCAGTATTTTGTCAACCAGTACATTATTTTTCGACAGAGACAGCTTTTTACAACTCAAACACGACCCAGACACCACTTTTTCGACCCAAACAACATTTTTTGGGTGCAAACCAGATTTTGTCTCCCAAATTGCAATTTCGGCCCAAAAACGACTTGAACCTCATTTTTCAACAAAAACCGCATTTTCTAAACCAAGCAACATTTTGTCGACCTGTGCATCATTTTTCAACCAAGACAGCTTTCTACGAATCAAACATGACCCAGACCCCATTGTTTCAACCCAAACAACAGTTTTTGGTCTCAAACACCATTCTTAGACCCGAACATCATTTTTCGGTCCAAACAACATTCTTTTACCCAAATATCATTCTTCAAGCCAAAACTTCATTTTTCGACCCAAACACTACCCAAACATCAATTTACTACCCAAACAGCATTTCACGTCCCAAATGTCATTTTTCTGAACCAAACAGCATTTTCAGACCCAAAAGACATTTTTTAACTTGGACACAATTTTTTTTTTTCCGTTGCAAACACCATTTCCGAATCAAAACATGGCCAAAATCCCATTATTTCAGCCCAAACAACATTTTCCAACCCCAACATTGTTTTTTACCCAAACATCATTTTTAAATCCAACTACGACCCCAACACCATTATTTTGACCTAAACAACATCTTTCAATTCAACCACGACCCAAATACCACTTTTTCGACCCAAACAAGATTTTTTGGGTGCAAACCGGATTTTATCACCCAAATGGCAAATTCGGCCCAAAAACTACCTGAACCTCATTTTTTCAACGAAAATCGCATTTTCTGAACCAAGCAACATTTTGTCATCCCGTGCATCATTTTTCGACCAAGACAGCTTTTTACGACTCAAACACGACCCACACCGCATTGTTTCAACCCAAACAACAGTTTTTGGTCACAAACACCATTTTTAGACCAGAACATTGTTTTTCGTCCCAAACATCATTTTTACTCCCCAAAAATCATTCTTCAACCCAAAACTGCATTTCACGGCCCAAACGTCATTTTTCCGACCCAAACAATATTTTCACACCCAAATGACATTTTTTGACGTGAACACAATTTTTTTTTCCGTTGCAAACACCATTTCTGGATCAAAACATGGCCAAAATCCCATTATTTCGGCCAAAACAACAATTTCCAACCCCAACATTTTTTTTACCCAAACATCATTTTTCAATCCAACTACGACCCAAACACAGTTATTTCGACCTAAACAGCATCTTTTAATTCAAACACGACCCAGAAGACATTTTTCTAACAAAACCAAAGTTTTTTTTGTAACCCGAATTGCATTTTCGACCCAAGAAAGTCCTAAACATCCATTTTTTCTCCAAAACAAAACTTCCTAGGCGAGAAAACATTTTTTTACCCAACCAGCATTTTGTCAACCCGTACATCATTTTTCGACCAGGATAGCTTTTTACAACACAAACATTACCGAGACACCATTTTTCGAACCGGACAACATTTTTTGGGTGCACGCCATATTTTGTGACCCAAATTACAATTTCGACCTAAAAACGACCTGAAGCTCATTTTTTCTACAAAAACAACATTTTCTTAACCAAATAGCATTTTATCGACCCGTATATCAATTTTCGACTATGACAGCTTTTTACGAATCAAACACTGACCTAGCCACCATTTTTTCGACCCAAACAATACTTTTTTTTACCCAAACAACTGTTTTTGGGCTCAAACACCATTTTTAGACCCGAACATATTATGGCCCAAAAATTAATTTTTTGACCCAAATATCATTCTTCAATCAAAACTGCATTTTTTGACCCAAACCCAACCCAAACAGCATTTTTAGACTCAAATAAAACCCAAACGACATTTTCCAAGCCAGACAGCATTTGTTTTTACATAATCACAAATTTTTTACCCAAATATCTTTTTTGGCCTGACCACCAATTTTTCGACCCACACACCATTGTTTTGACATAGACTATATTTTCTGACCTAAACAGTTTTTTTTGACAGATAAACAACAATTTTTTTACTCGAACAACGTTCTTCCACCCAAGCCGTGATTTTCGATAGAAAGTCATTTTTCGACCCAAACAGTCCCCAAACATCAATTTTCTACCCGAACAACATTTCATTACCCAAACTCCATTTTTTCGACCCAAACAGTATTTTTTGACCTGAAAGACATTTTTCGACGTAAACACCGAACATCATTTTTCTGATGCAAACACCATTTCCAGATCAAGACATGGCAAAAAAATCCCAATATTTATGCCCAAACAACATTTCTCAATCCAAACACTATTTTTTGATTAAAACATCATTTTTCAACCAAACGAATCCAAACACTATTTCTTTGAACAAAACATCATTTTTCAACCAAACACGACCCAAAAGGCATTTTTCTAACAAAACCGTAGTTCTTTTATACAAACCGCTTTTTGTAACCCAAAATGCATCTTCGACCCAAAAATGAACTAAACATCCTTTTTTTTCACCAAAACAACACTTTCAAGAACATAAAAGATTTTTTCTGTCCCAACCAGCTTTTTGTCAACCGGTACATCTTTTTTCGACCGAGACACCTTTTTACAACTCAAACACGACACAGATACCACTTTTTCGACCCAGACAAGATTGTTTGGGTGCAAACCGGATTTTATCACCCAAATTGCAAATTCGGCCCAAAAACAACCTGAGCCACTTTTTTTCAACGAAAATCGCATTTTCTTAACCAAGCAACATTTTGTCGTCCCGTGCATCATTTTTTGACCAAGACAGCTTTCTATGACTCAAACATGACCCAGACCCCATTGTTTAACCCAAACAACAGTTTTTGGTCTCAAACACCATTTTTAGACCTGAAAATCATTTTTCGGCCCAAACATCATTTTTTCTCCCCAAAAATCATTCTTCAACCCAAAGCTGCATTTTTCGACCGAAACACTACCCAAACATCAATTTACTAGTCAAATAGCATTTCACGGCCCAAACGTCATTTTTCCGACCCAAACAGTATTTTCACACCCAAAAGACGTTTTTTGATGTGAACACAATTTTTTTTTCCGCTGCAAACACCATTTCCGGATCGAAACATGGCCAAAATTCCATTATTTCGGCCAAAACAACATTTTCCAACCCCAACATTTTTTTTACCCAAACATCATTTTTCAATCCAACTACGACCCAAACATCGTTATTTTGACCTAAACCGCATCTTTCAATTCAAACACGACCCAAAAGACATTTTTCTAACAAAATCAAAGTTTTTTTTTACGAACCGCATTTTGTAACCCGAATTGCATTTTCGACCCAAGAAAGTCCTAAACATCCTTTTTTTCACCAAAATAGAACTTCCTAGATGAGAAAAGTTTTTTTTACCCAACCAGCATTTTGTCAACCCGTACATCATTTTTCGACCAGGAGAGCTTTTTACAACACAAACATGACCGAGACACCATTTTTTCGACCCGGACAACATTTTTTGGGTGCACGCCATATTTTGTGACCCAAATTATAATTTCGACCCAAAAACGACCTAAAGCTCATTTTTTCAACGAAAACAACATTTTATGAACCAAATAGCATTTTATCGACCCGTACATCATTTTTCGACTATGACATCTTTTTACAAATCAAACACCGACCCAGCCACCATTTTTTCGACCCAAACAATTTTTTTTTTACCCAAACAACTGTTTTTGGGCTCAAACCCCATTTTTAGACCCGAACAACATTTTTTGGCCCAAAAATCAATTTTTTGACCCAAATATCATTCTTCAATCCAAACTGCATTTTTTGACCTAAACCCAACCCAAACAGCATTTTTAGACTCAAATAAAACCCAAACGACATTTTCCAAGCCAGACAACATTTTTTTTACATAATCACAAATTTTTTACCCAAATATCTTTTTTGGCCCGATCACCAATTTTTCGACCCACACACCATTGTTTTGACCGAGACTGTATTTTCTGACGTAAACAATTTTTTTCAACAGAAAAACAACAATTTTTTTACTCAAACAGCGTTCTTCCACCCAAGCTGCAATTTTCGATAGAAAGTCATTTTCCGACCCAAACACTCCCCAAACATCAATTTTCTACCCGAACAGCATTTCATGACCCAAACTCCATTTTTTCGACCCAAACAGTATTTTTCGACGCAAAAGACATTTTTTGATGTAAACACCGAACATCATTTTTCTGATGCAAACACCATTTCCAAATCAAGACATGGCAAAAAATCCCAATATTTTAGCTCAAACAACATTTTTCAACCAAACTACGCCCTAAGCATAGTTATTTCAACGTAAACAACATCTTTCAACTCAAACACGACCCAAAAGGCATTTTGCTAACAAAACCGTAGTTCTTTTATACAAACCGCTTTTTGTAACCCAAAATGCATTTCCGACCCAAAAATGAACTAAACATCCTTTTTTCACCAAAACAACACTTTCAAGAGTAGAAAAGATTTTTTCTGACCCAACCAGCTTTTTGTTAACCCGTACATCTTTTTTCGACCGAGACATCTTTTTATAACTCAAACACGACACAGACACCACTTTTTCGACCCAAACAAGATTTTTTGGGTGCAAACCGGATTTTATCAGCCAAATTGCAAATTTGTCCCAAAGACGACCTGAACCTCATTTTTTCAATGAAAACCGCTTTTTCTGAACGAAGCAACTTTTTTGTCGTCCCCGTGCATCATTTTTCGACCAAGACAGCTTTCTACGACTCAAACACGACCCAGACCCCATTGTACCAACCCAAACAACAGTTTTTGCTCTCAAACACCATTTTTAGACCCAAACATCGTTTTTCGGCCCAAACATCATTTTTTCTCCCCAAAAATCATTCTTCAACCCAAAATTGCATTTTTCAACCCAAACACTACTCAAACATCAATTTACTACCCAAACAGCATTTCACGGCCTAAACGTCATTTTTCTGACCCAAACAGTATTTTCACACCCAAAAGACATTTTTTTGATGTGAACACAATTTTCTTTCCGTTGCAAACACCATTTCCGGATCAAAACATGGCCAAAATCCCATTATTTCAGCCCAAACAACATTTTCCATTCCCAACACCATTTATTTTTATCCAAACATCATTTTTCAATCGAACTACGATCCAAACACCGTTATTTAGACCTAAACAACATCTTTCTATTGAAACATGACCGAAAAGACATTTTTCAAACAAAACCAAAGTTTTTTTTACGAACCGCATTTTGCAACCCGAATTGCATTTTCGACCCAAGAAAGTCCTAAACATCCTTTTTTCACCAAAACAGACCCTTCCCAGATGAGAAAATATTTTTTTACCCAACCAGCATTTTGTCAAACTGTATAACATTTTTTGACCACGACAGTTTTTTACAACTCAAACACTATCGAGACAAATTTTTTTCGACCCGGACAGTATTTTTTGGCTGCACGTCGAATTTTGTGACCCAAATTGTAATTTCGACCCAAAAACGACCTGAACCTCATTTTTTCAATGAAAACAACATTTTCTGAACCAAATAGCATTTTTTCGACCCGTACATCATTTTTCGACTAAGACAGCTTTTTACGAATCAAACACCTACCATGCCATCATTTTTTCGACCCAATCAATACATTTTTTTACCCAAACAACTATTTTTGGGCTCAATCACCATATTTAGACACGAAATCAATTTTTCGATCCAAATATCATTCTTCAATCCAAACTGCATTTTTTGACCCAAACCCAACCCAAACAACATTTTTAGACTCAAATAAACCCAAACGACATTTCCCAAGCGAGATAGCATTTTTTTTTACATAATAAAATATTTTCACCCAAATATCTTTTTTGGCCCAACCACCATTTTTTCAACCTACACACCGTTGTTTTGACCGAGACTGTATTTTCTGACATAAACAGTTTTTTTCGACAGAAAAATAACATTTTTTTTCTCGAACAGCGTTCTTCCACCCAAACAACGATTTTCGATAGAAAGTCATTTTTCGACCCAAACACTCCCCAAACATCAATTTTCTACCCGAACACCATTTCCTGAACAACATTTTTCAACCCAAACACCATTTTTTTGAACCAAACATCATTTTATAACCCAACTACGACCCAAGCACAGTTATTTCGACCTAAACAACATCTTTCAACTCAAACACGACCAAAAGACATTTTTCTAACAAAACCGCAGTTCTTTTATACAAACCGCTTTTTGTAACCCAAAATGCATTTTCGACCCAAAAACGAACTAAACATCATTTTTTTCACCAAAACAGCACTTTCCAGACCAGAAAAGATTTTTTTTTACCCAACCAGCATTTTGTCATCCCGTACATCTTTTTTTGATCGAGACATCTTTTTACAACTCAAACACGACCCAGACACCACTTTTTCGACCCAAACAACATTTTTTGGGTGCAAACAGGATTTTATTACCCTAATTGCAAATTCGGCCAAAAAACGACCTGAACCTCTTTTTTTCAATGAAAATCGCATTTTCTGAACCAAGCAACATTTTGTCGCCTCGTGCATCATTTTTCGACCAAGACAGCTTTCTACGACTCAAACACGAACGAGACCCCATTGTTTCAACCCAAACAACAGTTTTTGATCTCAAAAACCATTTTTAGACCCGAACATCGTTTTTTAGCCCAAACATCATTTTTTCTCCCCAAAAATCATTCTTCAACCCAAAACTGCATTTTTTGACCCAAATACTACATAAACATCAATTTACTACCCAAACAGCATTCCACGGCCCAAACATCATTTTTTTTACCCAAACTGTATTTTCATACCCAAAAGACATTTTTTAACGTGAACACAATTTTTTTTCCATTGCAAACACCATTTTCGGATCAAAACATGGCCAAAATCCCATCACTTCGACCAAATCCCAAAACCATTTTTTTACCCAAACATCATTTTTCAATCCAACTATGAACCAAACACCGTTAGTTCGACCTAAACTCCATCTTTCAATTCAAACACGACCCAAAAGGCATTTTTCTAACAAAACCAAAGTTTCTTTTATACGTACTATATTTTGTATCCCGAATTGCATTTTCGACCCAAGAAAGTCCTAAACATCCTTTTTTCACCAAAATAGACTTTCCCATATTAGAAAAGATTTTTTTTACCCAATTAGCATCTTGTCGACCCGTACATCATTTTTCGACCACGACAGCTTTTTACAACTCAAACTCGACCGAGACACAATTTTTAGACCCGGAAAACATTTTTTCGGTGCACGCCAGATTTTGTGACCGAAATTGCAATTTCGACCAAAAATTGACCTAAACCACATTTTTTCAACGAAAACATCATATTCTGAACAAAATAGCATTTTTTATGAATCAAACACCGACCTTGCCACCATTTTTTCTACCCAAACAATACTTTTCTTTACCCAAACAACTGTTTTTGGGCTCAATCACGATTTTTAGACCCGAACAGTATTTTTCGGGCCAAAAATCATTTTTTCGACCAAATATCATTCTTCAATCCAAACTGCATTTTTCGACCCAAACCCAACCCAAACAGCATTTTTAGACTCAAATAAAACCCAAACGACATTTTCCAAGCCATAAAGCATTTTTTTTTACATAATCACAAATTTTTTACCCAAATATCTTTTATGGCCCAACCATCATTTTCTCGACCCACACACCATTGCTTTGACCGAGACTGTATTTCTGGCATAAACAGATTTTTTTGACATAAAAACAACTATTTTTTACTCGAACAGTGTTTATCCACCCAAGCCGCGATTTTCGATAGAAAATCATTTATCGACACCCAAACACTCCCCAAACATCAATTTTCTACCCGAACAACATTTCACGTCCCAAACGTCCATTTTTTCTACCCAAACAGTATTTTTCGACCCAAAAGACATTTTTCGTCGTAAACACCAAACATCATTTTTCTGATGCAAACACCATTTACGGATCAAGACACGGACAAAAATCCCATTATTTCTGCCCAAACAACAATTTTCAACCCCAACACCATTTTTTTTCCATTGCAAACACCATTTCCGGATCAAACATGGCAAAAATCAGTTTATTTCAGCCCAAACAACATTTTACAACCCCAACACCTATTTTTTCAATCCAACTATGACCCAACACCGTTATTTCGACCTAAACAACATCTTTCAATTCAAACACGACCCAAAAGACATTTTTCTAACAAAACCAAAGTTTTTTTATACGAACCGCATTTTGTAACCCGAATTGCATTTTCGACCCAAGAAAGTCCTAAACATCCTTTTTTTCACCAAAACAGAACTTCCTAGACGAGAAAAGATTGTTTTTTACCAAACCAGCATTTGGTCAGCCCGAACATCATTTTTCAACCACGATAGCTTTTTACAACTCAAACACCATTTTTTTTACCCGGACAACATTTTTTGGGTGCACGCCGGATTTTGTGACCCAAACTGCAATTTTGACCCGAAAATGACCTGAACTTCATTTTTTTAACGAAAACAACATTTTCTGTACCAAATAGCATTTTGTCGACCCGTACATTATTTTTTGACTAAGCCAGCTTTTTACGATTCAAACACCGACCCAACCACCTTTTTTTCGACCCAATTTTTTTACCCAAACAACTGTTTTTGGGCTCAAACCCCATTTTTAGGCCCAAACATCATTTTTCAGCCCAAAAATCATTTTTTCAACCCAGATATCATTCTTCCATCCAAACTGCATTTTTTGACCAAAACCCAACGCAAACTACATTTTTATACTCAAATAAAACCCAAATGACATTTTCCAAGGCAAACAACATTTTTACTTTTACATAATCACAAATTTTTTACCCAATTATCTTTTTTAGCCCAACCACCATTTTTTCGACCCACACACCATTGTTTTGACTGAGACTGTATTTTCTGACCTAAACAGTTTTTTTTAATAGAAAAATAACATTTTTTTTACTTTCCACCCAAGCCGCGATTTTCGATAGAAAGTCATTTTTTGACCCAAACACTCCCCAAACATCATTTGTCTACCCAAACAGCATTTCACGACCCAAACAATATTTTTTGACCTAAAAGACATTTTTCGACGTAAACACCGAACATCATTTTTCTGATGCAAACACCATTTCCATATCAAGACATGGCAAAAAATCCCATTATTTCTACCCAAACAACATTTTTCAACCCAAACACCGTTTTTTTTTAACCAAACATCATTTTTCAACCCAACTACGACCCAAGCACAGTTATTTTGACCTAAACAACATCTTTCAACTCAAACACGATCCAAAAGGCATTTTTCTAACAAAACCGCAGTTCTTTTTGACAAACCACTTTTTGAAACCCAAAATGCATTTTCGACCCAAAAACGAAGTAAACATCCCTTTTTTCACCAAAACAGCACTTTCCAGACAAGAAAAGATTTTTTTTGACCCAACCAGCATTTTGTCAACCCGTACATCATTTTTCAACTGATACTTCTTTTTACTACTCAAACACGACCCAGACACCACTTTTTTGACCCAAACTGCATTTTTTGGGTGCAAACTGGATTTTATCACCCACATTGCAATTTCGACGCAAAAATGATCTAAACCTTGTTTTTTTAACGAAAACCGCATTTTTTGAACCAAACAACATTTTGTCAACCCGTGCATCATTTTTCGACCAAGACAGCTTTCTACGACTCAAACACGACCCAGTTCCCATTGTTTCAACCCAAACAACTGTTTTTGCTCTCAAACACCATTTTTAGACCCGAACATCGTTTTTCGGTCCAAACATCATTTTTTTTCCCAAATGTCATTCTTCCACGCAAAACTGCATTTTTTGACCCAAACAGTACCCAAACATCAATTTTCTACCCAAACAGCATTTCACAACGCAAATGTAATTTTTTCTACACAAACAGCATTTTCAGACCCAAAAGACTTGACGTGAACATAATTTTTTTTCCATTGCAAACACCATTTCCGGATCAAAACATGGCCAAAATGCCATTATTTCGGCCCAAACAACATTTTCCTAACAAAACCAACACTTTTTTTTTACCCAAACTTTATTTTTCGATCCAACTTGGACCCAAACACCGTTATATCGACCTAAACTGCATCTTTCAATTCAAACACGACCAAAAAGACATTTTCCTAACAAAACCAAAGCTTTTTTCTACGAACCGCATTTTGTAACCCAAATTGCATTTTCAGCCCAAGAAATTCCTAAACATCCTTTTTCACCAAAAAAGAACTTCACATACTAGAAAAGGTTTTTTTTTACACAACCCGCATTTTGTCGACCCGTACTGTCACGCCCCAGGGCGGCCGTCCCCGAGACGTGGCAATAATATAAAGTATCAGCTATCACAAAAGAGGTCAACAATGACTCCAATAAATAATACACAAGGCTAATGAAGCAATGATAACTGATAACTCAACTAAAATGCGGAAGCATGAAATATCAATAAGTCAGAAACCAAAAATATTATTACAGACTCGAATACACAATCACTGTCCTGTGAGAGCCAAGTCTAGTCCAAATAAAATACAACATGTGCAACACGCACGATTTACCAAATACATGACTCCAGGACTGTTGACAGCCTCGCACTCGCCAATCCGTCGGATCTAGGTCAATCTCATAATGTGATGAGTCAGAATTCGAGTCATCTGAGATGGTTAAGATGGGTTCAATAGGCCATGATATGATTGGGTCTTGAGCAGTTATAGACAATGGATATTCAACCTCAGTCAGGTCTAAGGGTTGGATGGTGGATTCAGGTTGTGTGGGAGTAGGGTAAAAGAGTTCCAATAGTTCTCCATCCAAAAACTCTTCATCATCATCAGAGTCCTGCTTGGGACATTCTATAGATTCTATGATTTCAGGTGCCAGAGACACATAGGATGATGGGGGTGGAATAGCAGTGTATTGCCTTTGGAGCGGTTGCCGGGGAATAAAGGTTTGTGTTTCTCGTGGAATAGGGGCATAGGCAGTGGGAACTTTTGCTCTATCACTATAGGCCTGACTAGGCTGTGTCTGGGAGACATGGTTCAATGGTCGGATTAGTCCTCCCTCCATGGGATGAATTGAGATGGACTCGGGTATTTGTTATGGGAATGGGGGGAGGGGCTTGATAGGGTTTTGGATTATAGGCTGCTGTTGTAACGGCATGGAAGCGGGTACTCATTGGGGAGAAAAGGTATTAGAATAAGTAGCTTGCTGAGGCATTATATATCCAGAAGGACCAGGTGTATACTATCTCGGGGCTGGTCCTTGATCAGGAACACGCACTTCGTTCGGGTAGAGAGCCGAAACTTGTCTTGTAATCCCCTCTACCGTGGGGGTTGTCAAGGGGTTTTTCCTAAAGAGTCTTGACCAGTTGTTGGAAGTGAATGGGTTAGGGGGTCCAGTACAGCGTTGGATCCGGTTGTGTCTATCTATTAGGAGTTGATAGGTGGTGCAATCTCCGTATGACAGACTGGTACGAAGTTCTGAGGTTAGGTTTAGTAACATCATGTCAGTTTCTTGACATTCTGTTAATTGCAGGCCTGTTTGGTGTACAAGGGTGCCCAACCTAGACACATAGGATTCAAAGTCCTCTCCATGCTCCATTCGTTCAGCTGTGAGGTCTGGGATAGAGGGGATCCTAGTTCTTTAGTAACCGTAGCGACTCAAGAATTTGTCGCTTATGGCTGAAAAATTGGATAAATGGTCTACCGGCAAAGTAGAAAATCATTGGATAGCCTCTCCTTCCAAGGACTTTTGAAATAGGTATACAAGGAGAGCTTCATTATCCAAGAAGGGACGAGAGTCCAGATAAAAAGCTTTTAGGTGGACATCCGGGTCTCCGTGGCCATTGTACCAGTGATATTTTGGAATTTTTAAATTTGTCGGGAGACTGACGGAAGGGATTTGTTGTAGGTGGTGTAAGGACCTGTGGTTGGGGGTGGTTGTTTTTTTCTCAGAGAGGATTCTCCGTATGGTGTCATCGAGAGTTTCGGCCTTGGGTGAATAGGTTAGCGGTCTCGGGTTGGAGGTAGCCTGGTAAGGGCATGGGGCAGAAATGGTCGGAAACATTGGATTCGTAGGGGAAGTCGGGGCAAATGAAAAGGTGGGGGGAGAAAAAGGGTTTCGTCTTGGATTAACCGAGAAACCGGGTGTTAGTGGGGTATTGGGGGTGGGATGAACCTTGGGGGTCTTGGCAGGGGTTTCCTGCCTCAAGGTCTTGGTCTGGCGATAGTCGGCGAGGTCATTGAACATGTCCTCTACCGATTGGTACCCTAAAGCAGCCATCCTCTCCTCTAGGTGGCTAAGGAGTTGTGTGCTTTGGTCTCCCTGGTTGTCTTTCTCCTCTACTGTTTTCCCATGGGTGTAGATTTCCATGGTGTGAATATGGAATGGCCTAGGTATGAATGAATGCAGATTTAAAGCAGTAAATAAAGTAGCAAAGGGGTGCGCAGCTGTGTGCGGCTGGAAGCAGTAAAGGATGCGCAGCCGTGTGCGACTTAAAGCAGTAAAAGATGCGATTAAAGCAGTAAAGGGTGCGTAGCTGTGTGCGACTTAAAGCAGTAAAGGATGCGCAGTCGTGTGCGACTTAAAGCAGTAAATGATGCGATTAAAGCAGTAAAGTGTGCGCAGTTGTGTGCGACTTAAAGCAGTAAAGTGTGCGCAGCTGTGTGCGACTTAAAGCAGTTTAAAGATGCAATTAAAGCAGTAAAGGGTGCGCAACTGTGTGCGGCTTAAAGCAATAAAGTGTGTTGTGATGCATAATAGAGGAGGATTTGACTTGAGGGGGTGGAAAATTCTAGCTTTCCTAAAGAGGTGATGGCTTTCTAGACAAGTTATGGAATGAAGCAGAAGAGGATTACCTTTTGTTGTTTTTCACAAGGGAGTCCCACCGTGATTGCCAATTTGTCGGTATGTAAAACTGGTGGTTCTGCGAACTTGGTCCTGGTCCGTCTCGCGACTGATCAGATCACCATCTGGAGAGTCGTTCCTGAGCCGCCCGACTGCTTCTCAGATATGACGGGGTTTGTTGTTTATGATCGCCACCTGCTTTCTCAAAAAGCAGGAAAAGTTGGGATTGGATTTGATCGCCTCGCGGGGGGAGTTTGTGGGGTCTCCTCTCTGGGACACGGATATACTGTACACAGAGGTGAAAAACTGGTAATCCTATTCTGCTTCTGGGGCTTGACTAGAGGAGATATGGGACTAAAAAAGGGTTAGGAGGGAGTCGGCTAGTGGGAATTAGCCGCCTGGTAGGGGACGGTTGGTTGGGACTAGCCGCCTGGTACCTGGTTCTGGGTTTTCTGGATTTGGGCAGAACCTAGGTAGGGAAGTGTTTTGGCTTTGGCTAGGGTGGTGGTAATGAGGATTGAAAGTGGTGTTGGTGGTTTCCTCTTCTAGATTTGGGCAACACCTAGGTATGAATTTGGATTTGTTTGGCTAGGGCTAAGAGTGGTTTAGGACAATGATTTAGAGGGGGGTTTATGGAGAGTGGAATTTGGTGGGGAATGACTTTCCTTCTCTCTCAACTAGGGCTCTCTCTCTCTCTCTCTCTCTCTCTTTTTCTCTTTCTCTAACACACACTTTGGAAATGAAAATGACCACCCTTTGGTTCTCACCCCTACCCCTCCTTTTATAGTAGAAATGGGTGCATAGGATTATTCTTTGGGCAATAGCATGGGTTGGGTTAGAGGGTGAAGCCAAGTAACCATCATTGCAAAAAGACGCACTCTATCGTCCATTGGGCAATAGCATGGGTTGGACAAAAGGGTGAGGCTAAGTAACTTCACACCTAAGTAAAGTTGCTTTATGCTTTATGGGTGAGTCCAGATGCGAGCTGGCTACCCTAATTCAGCCGCCTGGGCGGGGACGGCTAGCTGCAGTTAGCCACCCAGTGAGGGGCGGCTAGTTAGGAGATGCCGCCGGTATGATGGCCTGCCAAACGTCCAATCTCTGATAAGCGGTGGCTTGAGGCGGTTACTAAGGTTGAACCGTCAGAGAAGGGGCGGCTAATTGGAACAAACCGCTGCAATCATCAACATTAAATGCTGCTTTATGTCCCATCTAAGAGAAGCGGTTGGGGGCGGTTAAGGGGCGGCTAATTGAAACTAGCCGCCCAGTGAGGGGCGGCTACTTTCAACTAGCCGCCCGGCTTCTGGTCACTTAGGTTTCTAAGTGTTGTGGCCAGGGTTTCTCCTATTGTTCCTCTAATTCTTTAAAGTAGTTTTCTATTTGATCCAAATGTGGTCATTTAAAAATGTTACTTGAAGTAATTTTCTTTTCTTTGGACGGTCAAAATTGGGGTATATACAACGACGTGACTTCAACACACACTTACCCTCACCCTAGCCCCCACAGGGGTGAACCTAGGGACTTAGAGGACAAAACTTGCTGTTCTACACCGTTCATCATTTGGTAGCACTCTCCCGGGCAGCCTCTACCTAGAGCCTCCCATGATCAGTACACTGTCGAGCGCGTCGATGGTACCTACAGGTGGGGGTCCACCTTGGGTGGCTCGAGCCTAGGCAGCTTCAACACGGATCCGGCGAAGGGAAGAACGATACACACTCGTAATGTCGTCCGGTGGTCCATCGTCATGTAGCCTATACCTGGAACACTCCCATGATCAGTACATATGCTGAATGCATCGGGAGTACCTACAAGTGGGAGTCCTCTGTCAGGGCAGCTTCAATGTCGGGGCCTCGGTATACGACGATATTGGAAGGAACCACTACATGTTCGCAATGCGAACCCTATGGGAAAGTTAACTACTCAAGCTGATGGGTTGAGTGTCAACTCGAGCCCACCCCACCCTCACCCTCACAGGGTGACATAGGACTTTTGGGATGAGGTCGAGTGTTCTACACCGCTCGTCATCAGTAGTCTCTCCCGGTGCCTGGTAGCCTCCCACATCCACTATCTCTGCTATATGGACACACCAACAGGCGTCATGGATAGTACCTGGGAGCACCTCACAGGGTTCTGGCCTCTACCGGGTAGCCTCCCATGATTGCTACCTCGGCTGTATGGACTCACCAATACGCGTCATGATTAGTACCTGGGAGCACCCCACCGGACTTTACTACGCCGGGCAGTCTCTACATGGAGCCGACGAAGGGAAAAACACTAAACACACGCGAATACGATCCCCATGGATCCATCATCATCGGTTATCAAACACCGATAAGCTCAAAGAATTCTCACGAATTCCCTCCAGGGCGCATAACTTAGATGCGGGGAAGACATTTTATTCTAAGTGACAACGCCATGGTAAAACCCCATAAGAGGTTATACACTTGTCTAAACACATTGCGTGCGGTCGTGCGGTCGGTGCGGATTCGACGTGCGTCGTCCGATCGCGGGTCCATCGCATCAGACGGTCGGGGGCAATTCACATCAACCGTTGGATGCGATGGACCCGCGATCGGACGACGCACGTCGAATCCGCACGACCGCACCGACCGCACGCTATCACTCGACTATATATATATATATATATAACATACAATTATTTTCCAAGGATGACCTACATAAACATGCATACATGGTATCAATCATGCAAACACACAAGATACAACCTAACATGCGTTGGATAGCACCAACTTAGAAGGGATGGGTTAAACGCGATTCGCGCATCAATAGGTGCATGCCAATAATTCTAAGCAAGCCTGAGTCAAGTAGGAACTACATCTACTTACTCAGTTCGTGAAAAGAGGGAGGGCGAGAGAGAGGGAATGCCTCATCCTCTCTTGAAGCTGGTCATAGTTTTGCCCCAACAAGATGGGTGCAACAACTATACCACACCCTCAAGTCCTAAATCAAAGGAATATTATGCACTTACCCCGTTGTCAACCCAAGTTAAACATGCTTGATGTGTCTAATAATAAGGGTAGTATTTCAAACAAAACTACCTAAGTCATGCCATATTCTATACAATACATAGGCAAGTATAAGATAGAATAGAAGGCTTTACACAATATACGAGCTATACAACCTAGCATGCATGATATCTATGTCACGCCCCAGGGCGGCCGTCCCCGAGACGTGGCAAATATATAAATGATATCAGTAATCCATACACGAGGTCAAATAAATACTCCACAATAGAAAAGGCAATACACAAGTAACTGACATCAAATATATACAAAAAGCGGAAGCTCAAATGACTAAGTCTGTAATTCAAAGACATATTACAGACTAGAGTACACAATCATCTGTCCTGTGAGAGCCAATATATACAATAACTGACATCAACAGTCTACATACCGTGCACAAGCACAAGTATAATACATACAATAAAAGGGAATGCTGATAGCCTCCGACTCGCAAGACATCCAACACGAACGCAGGTCTCCTACTCGGATGGCGCCAGGGGAGCTCTTCTCTTGGATCCGACTCAGCGTCAACTGGGGAAAAACATAAGCGAGGGGTGAGCTACAAGCTCAGTGAGTGGTCAGAAACCAAACACCAACACAACATTCGATCCTAAGGCAATCTCCTATCAAGGAAACCATGGGTAGAAACCCAACGGTTAACAAGGTCACACGGCGGTGCAACCATACCCTGCCCTTGCCCTAGCCCCCACAGGGGTGAGTCTAGGGACTCGAAGGACAACTTGCTATTCTACACTGTTCGTCATCCGGTAGCGCTCTCCCAGGCAGCCTCTACCTGGAGCCGGCCACGGTCAGTACACTGTCGAGCGCATCGATGGTACTTACAGGTGGGGGTCCACCCAGGGCGGCTCGTACCTAGGAAGCGTCCACACGGATCCGGCGAAGAGGAGAACGATAATTCAGGCTTGCAACATCGTCCGGTGGTCCATCCTCGTGTAGCCTCACCTGGTACACTCCCCTGACCAGTACATCTGCCGAATGCATCGGGAGTACCTACAAGTGGGAGTCCTCTGTCAGGGCAGCTTCTACGTCGGGACCCCGGTATACGACGATATTGGGAGGAAACACTACTTGTTCGCAGCGCGAACCCTATGGAAAGCCAATCACTCAAGCTGGTGGGTCAAGTATCAACTCGAGCCCACAACACTCACACCAACACCCTCACCTCCGAGGGGTGACCTAGGTTATTGGGAGTAACTGTACTAATCCCTCACCCTCACCTCCGAAGGGTGACACAGGCTCTTGGGAAGAGACTAGATCGTTTCTAAGCCCTTGGTCCACCGGTAGCCCTTTCCCCGGGTAGCCTCTACCTGACATACTCCCACGATTGGGAGCCCGGTGCCAGGACAGCGTTTCCAACGCCGGGAAGTTCCTACACGGATCCAACAAAGGAAAGAAACCAAACTACTCTCATGAAAATGATCCCCCTGGATCCCCATCATCGGTCATCAGACGCCGATCCACTACACCCTCACCCTCACCCCCTCCTCGGGGTGACATAAGCTCTTGGGGAAGAGGTCGATTGTTCTAAGCCCTTGGTCCACCGGTAGCCCTTTCCCCGGGTAGCCTCTACCTGACATACTCCCACGATTGGGAGCCCGGTGCCAGGACAGCGTTTCCAACGCCGGGAAGTTCCTACACGGATCCAACGAAGGGGAGGAACAATCTACGCTCGCGGATACGATCCTCTTGGATCCGTCATCATCGGTTATCAAACACCGATAGGCGCAATGAATTCTCATGAATTCCCTCCAGGGCGCATAACTCAGATGCGGGGAAGACATTAATTATAAGTGTCAAAACCATGGTATGACCCCACAAGAGGTCATACACTTGTCTAATATATTAGACAAGAATCATGGCCATATCGGCATATACATATATATGCAATTAACTACCCAACGATGACCTACTTAAACATGCATACATGTCATCAAACAGATAAACACACACAAATTACAACCTATTATACGTTGGATAACACCAACCTAGAAGGGAAGGGTTAAGCGCGATCTGCGCAACAACAGGTGCATGCCAATAATTCCAAGCAAACCCGAGTCAAGTAGGAACTATATCTACTCACTCGGTTCGTGAAGAGAAGGAGGGCGAGGGAGAGGGAATGCCTCATCCTCTCTCGAGCTGGTCATAGTTTTGCCCCAACAGATGGGTGCAACAACTATACCACACCCTCGAGTCCTAAATCAGAGGAATATTACGCATACACCCGTTATTAACCCAAGTTTAGACATGCCTGATATGTTCAAATAATAATAAGGGTAGTATTTCAAACAAAATACCTAAATCATGCCATATTCTATACAATACATAGGCAAGTATAAGGTAGAATAGGAGTTCTACACAATATACGAGCTATACATCCTAGCATGCATGATATCTTGCATAATTAGGGTGCAATTAAAGCCCCATGGAAGCGCGAAGCACGACTACGTGCATCGGGCGCTCCCAGAAGGGTTGGAATCAAACCACTCACCGATACCCGAGTCGTCGCGCATCCCAACCGACGAGGTCTGCAAGCCAAGGGTACCAAAAGGGTGAGTAAAATCATATACAAACATATAAAACCAATTAGGGATGCCTAAGACATAGACATCCACGCATACAGGCTCGAACGCACGCACGCATGCACGCACGCACGCGTGCCCGAGCCCCCCGGACACCCACCCGAGGGTGCCGACCCTCAGCACGGCCAAACCGGCCTCGGGCAGCACCATACGCACCCCGGGGAACCCCGGGCGCAGCCCCGGGCACCCCTGCGCGCGCACGCCGCGCGCCCCGCGCGCAGCGCGCCCAGACGCGCGCAAACGCGCGCCCTCCGCGCGCAGACACGCGCGCGCTCACGCGCGACCCCGCGCGCACCTCGCGCGACCCCCCGCGCACACCACCGCGCGCTACCGAGCGCTCCCGCGCGCCCGCACCAGCGCGCACGACCCGCGCGCGTACCCGCGCGCGCCCGCGCGCTTCACCCGCGCGATACACCTCCGCGCGCGCCCAGCCTCCAAAACACTCCCCCATGTCCCCCACATGCACCCAAACCCAAACACTACCCATGCATGCCCTCCCAAGCACCCATACAAGCATGAAAACCAAATAAAGAAGAGGGAAAACTCACCCAAATGAGAGGGGGAGCGTAGGGGGAGGTGTAGGGGCTCGCAAGCGCACCCTTGGCCACCTCGTCCGCCACCACCTCCATCTTGCTTCCCATCCTTCTTCTTCTTCACTTGGGAATTTCAACAAACACCTAGGGTGCTATTGGTTAGAGAGGGGAAGGAAGGGGCAAAAGATGGGGGAAGAGAGAATAGAACAACAACAACAACAACACCACCTCTAACATACCTTCTTTTGATCTTCTTCTCCATCATCTTCATTTCCTCCACCAAATACACACCACCACACACAAAACAAGGGCTGGACCAGAGTGAAAAAGAGGGGAAAAACTCAGCCAAAGTCGTGCACAAGGGGCTCTTAAATAGGTAAAAGAGAAGTGAAAGACCGAGCTGTCCTCGGACTAAAATCTCTGCGCAGCCTTCACTTAAACGACCATAACTTCCTCAATACAGCTCAGAATTGCACGATTCCAGTGGCATTGGAAAGATAAGACGATTATCTACAACTTTCATGTTTACACCTAGATCAAATAACCCCTCGAACTATTCCCAAATCTAGGCTAAACATCTTACAGGGCTGCAGCCTGGATTTCCTCAACTTCGGGGTATACATGGAAAAATACCCATAACTTTTAATATACGAATCCAGTTGATCCAATTCCACTTCTATATGGAAGCTATATCAAAACTGGACATCTCGTAATAATATCGGATTTTTATCTCATCATCTTGGATTTTAACAAAATCAAATCCGAATACCAATCCAAAACTGCATAATTCCAAAAACGTTATCGGAATTAAACGAAAATTTTATGGGCAGTACTAAACAATACCAGGACCCATAATATGCAGTTATATCTTCAATCAGAGTCCTTAAACCCCAGAAGGTAGCTAAAAATCAAAATTTTAGCGACTCCGATCGAAATTAGGACTCTAAATGACACAGGTCTAACATTCTCCCCCCCTTAGGAAATTTAGTCCTCGAAATTTAAGGAAACCCAAAGGGAAGACCGAACATAGAAGTGTCGCCCATAGAGTCCCTTGGCTCCCGAGTGGTCCGGACACCAAACTGGTGCTACCACGCACTTTAACCGAAGGAACGGTCTGGGTACGGAGCCTCTTCTCACATTGGTCCATGGTCTCGATCAACTGCTCCCCGAACGACAAATCCTGCTCGAGGATGAGCGGCTCGAACGGAATGACATGAGCAGGATCGTGGACATAATGTCTCAGCTATGAGACATTGGATGACGTCACAGGCACGAGTCGACCATGGGAGCAAGGCTTCATGACAGCCACCTCCCCTAATCCACTCAAGGACGAAAACCGGTCCGATGGAAGGCCGACTCAACACGCCCCGAACGTCAAAACAGAGGATGCCCTTAAACCGGGACACCATATACCAACATGGTCGCCGAACCCGAAGGTAGGCTCCTGGCGACGATGACCTGTGTAGCCCTTCAGACGGTTCTAGGTGGTGCAGAGGCACGCACGAACCATCTCGGCCACCGCAAGGTCAATAAATAACCATAGCCCTTCTAACTGGCGCTCCACAATCGTCCCACATAAGGGAGGTATAAAACTGCGCCCGTAGAGTGCCCCTTTTTCCATTTCATCTGGATGCTCGAATGGCAGTCGTCTCACAGGCAGACCCCTACCCAAAGGGTGGTGCCTCATCCAACTGCCCCAAGTCGAGCACGCAGGCAAATAGCATGTCCTCCAAGGCCTAAATCGTCCTCTTGCCTGGCTGTCCGTCGGTATCGAAACGCTGTACTTAAAAGGGAGGCTCGCGCGAAAAGCCTGCCAAAGGCTGCGCCAGAACCTCGAAGTAACCCACGCGTCTCAGCTCGAAATAGCACCGACCGGAGTGCCATGAAGACGAACAATCGCGAAGGCTCAAACACGCGTCGAAACGTCCAGAGACTCAATCAGTTGGATAGGGAGGAAAGTGCGGACCTAGTCAGTCGGTCAGTGATCACTCAGACAGCACATGACCCAGACGTGACTTTAGCGAGCCCACAACGAAATCCATGATAACTCACTCCCACGTCCACTGAGGAATCTTGATGGACGAACGCACTCCAATGCGACGATCAACAACTTCGCCTGAGGGCATGCCAACCAACATCCTCAACGAAGGCTACCTCAGAACAGCCCACGGAGGCCAATAACATATTTGAGATCATTGTAGGCATCTGGCGTATTCGTCTACCCCGACGGCAGTACCCAAAATTCGTAGTGCCCGAAACGGTCACGAAAGGCCAACTAAAGAATGCCCAACTCCCGGATCTCCAAATAGGGTACCTTGCGCGAAGATCGATCAACAGAAAGACACTAGCTCCCAAAGCTGGTCAAAACAGATCATCAATTCGCGGCAAGAGGTACTGATCTTCAACCCCTATGGGGAGATCAAAATAATTCCTGGGACGATTAAGTCCAAATCTGCTCCTCGAGCAAGGCTGACGCTCATGATGACCCTTACACACTGGGTAAGCCGCTCGACCGCACTTAATCCGCAAGACACGCAATAGGAGGTCGTCGATTCCCGACAACACCTAAGCGACGTCATCTACCTGATATGGCGGTTGAGTCCCATCACGAACGCTTAGCGTCACGTCTCCTCATTTACGACCCATGTGGGGGCAAGGCGCGACAGTACCTCAAACTGTGCTTCACATGCCGCCACCTACAGGTCGCCCAACTATAACCGTTGGAACTCCAACATCATGCACTCAATGGGCAGATTCATCACAGGGAGTCCAAGCTCTCGACGTCATCCAGTAGCACTCTTCCGGTGTGGCCACTACCTGATAGCCTCCCATGTCCACTATCTCTGCTATATGGGCACACCAACAAGCGTCGTGGATAGTCCCAGGGAGCACCTCACAGGACTCTTGCCTCTACCGGGTAGCTACTATGCACGATGATATATCGAAGCGACTCCAGATATGGCTATGGAACCCTAGTCCATAAGCGATCGCCCACCAAGCTGCAATAGGATGCACCCAATCCCGATCATATGCATCACCACCCGCTATCGCACCTCCCAAGTGAGGAAAAATCAATCATCAATTGATGCTTCAAAGGTATTCCTTGACTGGGAAAAGAACCTCGGGAGGGCCTCATGAGGTCCCGATATAGGATATCCCGACAACCAAACAAGGAACACGGAGTACCCTAACCCGGGTCTCAACGCTGACCCTGCAAGGCCCCTTATCCTGAGTAGGAAGGCTAGAAGAAGACATCACCCCTTAATGAATACTACACCACATCCTCAACGCTTGAAACTGGTGCCGCACGCAAACTCTATGGTATACCCCTGATAAACAGAACGGAGGAGAATGCGGTCTCCAACCGGTACATGGGGTATCTCTGGCACCACTAGTGGACCTACCGCTAAGGGTATCTACGGGATCGTCACGCGGGCCGCCCGCAGCTCCCGGATCTCTCGCGCCTGCTCAGCCAACGCTCCAGTCTATGCCTCCAGTGCTCTAGTCTGAGTGTCCAGAAGATCTTCCATCTCAGCGTTAGCTCGCGCCAACGCTGGAGGCATCCCGCGCAAGTCCTGGCCCAACAGCCGAGAACTCTCAAGTAGACTCCTCGCCTCCGGTAGGTTCGAAGACCTCCGAAGCCCAAGGGTGACCACGTCCACGCGCCCGTCTCCGAGGAGGCATATCAGCAACTAAGGAACCAGCACTAGGATCAGAATACTCGTCTCGAAATCCTAGGACTCATCTCAAAGAAAACAATTGGCTCTGACAGGACATGGCTCTGATACCAACTTTTGTCACGCCCCAGGGCGGCCGTCCCCGAGACGTGGCAAATATATAAATGATATCAGTAATCCATACACGAGGTCAAATAAATACTCCACAATAGAAAAGGCAATACACAAGTAACTGACATCAAATATATACAAAAAGCGGAAGCTCAAATGACTAAGTCTGTAATTCAAAGACATATTACAGACTAGAGTACACAATCATCTGTCCTGTGAGAGCCAATATATACAATAACTGACATCAACAGTCTACATACCGTGCACAAGCACAAGTATAATACATACAATAAAAGGGAATGCTGATAGCCTCCGACTCGCAAGACATCCAACGCGAACGCAGGTCTCCTACTCGGATGGCGCCAGGGGAGCTCTTCTCTTGGATCCGACTCAGCGTCAACTGGGGAAAAACATAAGCGAGGGGTGAGCTACAAGCTCAGTGAGTGGTCAGAAACCAAACACCAACACAACATTCGATCCTAAGGCAATCTCCTATCAAGGAAACCATGGGTAGAAACCCAACGGTTAACAAGGTCACACGGCGGTGCGACCTACCCTGCCCTTGCCCTAGCCCCCACAGGGGTGAGTCTAGGGACTCGAAGGACAACTTGCTATTCTACACTGTTCGTCATCCGGTAGCGCTCTCCCAGGCAGCCTCT
Source organism: Acorus calamus (assembly GCA_030737845.1). Lineage (NCBI taxonomy): Eukaryota > Viridiplantae > Streptophyta > Magnoliopsida > Acorales > Acoraceae > Acorus > Acorus calamus. Next base: position 8,519,745 of record CM060879.1, read on the forward strand.
ACCTGGAGCCGGCCACGGTCAGTACACTGTCGAGCGCATCGATGGTACTTACAGGTGGGGGTCCACCCAGGGCGGCTCGTACCTAGGAAGCGTCCACACGGATCCGGCGAAGAGGAGAACGATAATTCAGGCTTGCAACATCGTCCGGTGGTCCATCCTCGTGTAGCCTCACCTGGTACACTCCCCTGACCAGTACATCTGCCGAATGCATCGGGAGTACCTACAAGTGGGAGTCCTCTGTCAGGGCAGCTTCTACGTCGGGACCCCGGTATACGACGATATTGGGAGGAAACACTACTTGTTCGCAGCGCGAACCCTATGGAAAGCCAATCACTCAAGCTGGTGGGTCAAGTATCAACTCGAGCCCACAACACTCACACCAACACCCTCACCTCCGAGGGGTGACCTAGGTTATTGGGAGTAACTGTACTAATCCCTCACCCTCACCTCCGAAGGGTGACACAGGCTCTTGGGAAGAGACTAGATCGTTTCTAAGCCCTTGGTCCACCGGTAGCCCTTTCCCCGGGTAGCCTCTACCTGACATACTCCCACGATTGGGAGCCCGGTGCCAGGACAGCGTTTCCAACGCCGGGAAGTTCCTACACGGATCCAACAAAGGAAAGAAACCAAACTACTCTCATGAAAATGATCCCCCTTGGATCCCCATCATCGGTCATCAGACGCCGATCCACTACACCCTCACCCTCACCCCCTCCTCGGGGTGACATAAGCTCTTGGGGAAGAGGTCGATTGTTCTAAGCCCTTGGTCCACCGGTAGCCCTTTCCCCGGGTAGCCTCTACCTGACATACTCCCACGATTGGGAGCCCGGTGCCAGGACAGCGTTTCCAACGCCGGGAAGTTCCTACACGGATCCAACGAAGGGGAGGAACAATCTACGCTCGCGGATACGATCCTCTTGGATCCGTCATCATCGGTTATCAAACACCGATAGGCGCAATGAATTCTCATGAATTCCCTCCAGGGCGCATAACTCAGATGCGGGGAAGACATTAATTATAAGTGTCAAAACCATGGTATGACCCCACAAGAGGTCATACACTTGTCTAATATATTAGACAAGAATCATGGCCATATCGGCATATACATATATATGCAATTAACTACCCAACGATGACCTACTTAAACATGCATACATGTCATCAAACAGATAAACACACACAAATTACAACCTATTATACGTTGGATAACACCAACCTAGAAGGGAAGGGTTAAGCGCGATCTGCGCAACAACAGGTGCATGCCAATAATTCCAAGCAAACCCGAGTCAAGTAGGAACTATATCTACTCACTCGGTTCGTGAAGAGAAGGAGGGCGAGGGAGAGGGAATGCCTCATCCTCTCTCGAGCTGGTCATAGTTTTGCCCCAACAGATGGGTGCAACAACTATACCACACCCTCGAGTCCTAAATCAGAGGAATATTACGCATACACCCGTTATTAACCCAAGTTTAGACATGCCTGATATGTTCAAATAATAATAAGGGTAGTATTTCAAACAAAATACCTAAATCATGCCATATTCTATACAATACATAGGCAAGTATAAGGTAGAATAGGAGTTCTACACAATATACGAGCTATACATCCTAGCATGCATGATATCTTGCATAATTAGGGTGCAATTAAAGCCCCATGGAAGCGCGAAGCACGACTACGTGCATCGGGCGCTCCCAGAAGGGTTGGAATCAAACCACTCACCGATACCCGAGTCGTCGCGCATCCCAACCGACGAGGTCTGCAAGCCAAGGGTACCAAAAGGGTGAGTAAAATCATATACAAACATATAAAACCAATTAGGGATGCCTAAGACATAGACATCCACGCATACAGGCTCGAACGCACGCACGCATGCACGCACGCACGCGTGCCCGAGCCCCCCGGACACCCACCCGAGGGTGCCGACCCTCAGCACGGCCAAACCGGCCTCGGGCAGCACCATACGCACCCCGGGGAACCCCGGGCGCAGCCCCGGGCACCCCTGCGCGCGCACGCCGCGCGCCCCGCGCGCAGCGCGCCCAGACGCGCGCAAACGCGCGCCCTCCGCGCGCAGACACGCGCGCGCTCACGCGCGACCCCGCGCGCACCTCGCGCGACCCCCCGCGCACACCACCGCGCGCTACCGAGCGCTCCCGCGCGCCCGCACCAGCGCGCACGACCCGCGCGCGTACCCGCGCGCGCCCGCGCGCTTCACCCGCGCGATACACCTCCGCGCGCGCCCAGCCTCCAAAACACTCCCCCATGTCCCCCACATGCACCCAAACCCAAACACTACCCATGCATGCCCTCCCAAGCACCCATACAAGCATGAAAACCAAATAAAGAAGAGGGAAAACTCACCCAAATGAGAGGGGGAGCGTAGGGGGAGGTGTAGGGGCTCGCAAGCGCACCCTTGGCCACCTCGTCCGCCACCACCTCCATCTTGCTTCCCATCCTTCTTCTTCTTCACTTGGGAATTTCAACAAACACCTAGGGTGCTATTGGTTAGAGAGGGGAAGGAAGGGGCAAAAGATGGGGGAAGAGAGAATAGAACAACAACAACAACAACACCACCTCTAACATACCTTCTTTTGATCTTCTTCTCCATCATCTTCATTTCCTCCACCAAATACACACCACCACACACAAAACAAGGGCTGGACCAGAGTGAAAAAGAGGGGAAAAACTCAGCCAAAGTCGTGCACAAGGGGCTCTTAAATAGGTAAAAGAGAAGTGAAAGACCGAGCTGTCCTCGGACTAAAATCTCTGCGCAGCCTTCACTTAAACGACCATAACTTCCTCAATACAGCTCAGAATTGCACGATTCCAGTGGCATTGGAAAGATAAGACGATTATCTACAACTTTCATGTTTACACCTAGATCAAATAACCCCTCGAACTATTCCCAAATCTAGGCTAAACATCTTACAGGGCTGCAGCCTGGATTTCCTCAACTTCGGGGTATACATGGAAAAATACCCATAACTTTTAATATACGAATCCAGTTGATCCAATTCCACTTCTATATGGAAGCTATATCAAAACTGGACATCTCGTAATAATATCGGATTTTTATCTCTTCATCTTAGATTTTAACAAAATCAAATCCGAATACCAATCCAAAACTGCATAATTCCAAAAACGTTATCGGAATTAAACGAAAATTTTATGGGCAGTACTAAACAGTACCAGGACCCATAATATGCAGTTATATCTTCAATCAGAGTCCTTAAACCCTAGAAGGTAGCTAAAAATCAAAATTTTAGCGACTCCGATCGAAATTAGGACTCTAAATGACACAGGTCTAACAATCTAGCATATTTAGTGTGCAAATAAAGGCCCACGGAAGCATGAAGCACGACTACGTGCATCATGCGCTCCCGGAAGGGTTGGAATCGAATCACTCACCGATACCCGAGTCGTCGCGCATCCCATCCGACGAGGTCTGCAAGGTAAGGTTATCGATAGGGGTGAGTATAACCATATATAAACACTTAGAATTAATTAGGAATGCCTAAGACTTAGACATGCACGCATACGAGCTCGCACGCATGCCAGCACGTACGCAGGCACGCACAAGCCCCCCGGACACCCACATGAGCGTGCCAACCCTCATCATGCCCAAACAGGCCCTGGGCATCCCCGCCCGCATTCCCGGGCAGCCCCCGCAAGCACCCCCGGGCAGCCACCGTGCGCAGACCACGCGCCCAACCTACAACCACGCACGCGTGCCTCTGCGCGTGCATACGTGCACTTCCACGCGTTCAAGCGCGCACCTGCACCCGCACCCGCGCATGCGCCCGTGCGCGCGCTCACACGTGCGGACCCGCGTGCCCAAGCTCCAAAACCCTCCCCCAAGCCCCCACACACCCCAACACATCTACCTAGTGCGGACCCGCGCACCCAAGCTCCAAAACCCTCCCCCAAGCCCCCACACACACCCCAACACATCTACCTAGCATGCAAGAGAGGGGGAGGGAAAACCTCTATCAAGCAAGACCTCCCAAACACCCTTAAAGCCTTAAAAAAATCAATTTAAAGAAGATGGAAAACTCACCAAAAGGAGAGGGGGAGGGAAGGGGAGATGTAGGGGCTCACAAGCACACCCTCGACCACCTCGACCACCACCATCACCATCTCTTCCACTGCATCTCTTCTGCATGGGTGATCCAAAGGTGGGGGGGGGGACATGGGGAATCAGCTTGGGGAGGAAGAGAGAGAGGAGAAACCATACACACAACTCACCTTGATCAACTTCTTCCTTCCACTCCTTCACCATCATCTTTGGGGCATTCTAACAAACACATGGGGGGCTGAACCAAAAAGGGAGGGGAAACCATTAAAGGGGCTGAGAGAGAGGAGATGGGAAAGGAAAGAGACAACAACCAATCAACAAGAGCACACACACCTTGATCTCCTCCACAGGAACTCTTCTTTTCCATCACCTTCACTTCCTCCACCCAATACACACACAAGGGGCTGGACCAGAAATAGAGAGGAGAAGAGAGATTGAAAGTCGTGAGTTTTGGGGGGATTTATAGCTGAAAGAGGGACGGAATGACCAAGCTGTCAATGGACTAAAACTCTGGACAGCCGTCACTATAACGGCCACAACTTCCTCAATACAGCTCGGAATTGTACAATTCCAACGCCATTGGAAAGGCAAGAAGATTATCTACAACGTTCATTTTTGTCCCAGATCAAATAACCTCTCTAGATATTTCAAAATCTAGGATAAACATCAAACAGGGCTGCTGTCACGATTTCACATCCTCGGGGTATAATCGGAAAAATACTCATAACTTTTGATACATGAATCCAGTTGATTCAATTCCACTTTTGTATGAAAGCTAGCTCAAAACTGAACATCTCTTGATAATATCGGATTTAAATCTCATCATTTTGATTTTAACAAAATCAAATCTGAATACAAATCAAAACTGCATAATTCCAAAAATGTTATCGGAATTAAATGAAAATTTTATGGGCAGTACAAAATAGTACCAGGACCCATAATACGCAGTTAGATTTTCAATCAGAGTCCTCAAACTCAAGCAGGTAGCTAAAAACCAAAATTTCAGCGACTCCGATCGAAAGATAAGACTCTAAATGACAGAGGCCTAACACGTATATCAATTTTTGACCAAGACAACTTTTTACAACTTAGACACGACCGATATACCATTTTTTTGACCCGGACAGTATTTTTTAAGTGCGCGCCGGATGTTGTGACCCAAATTGTAATTTCGACCCAAAAATGACTTGAACCTCATTTTTTCAAAGAAGACAACTTTTTCTCAACCAAATGGCATTTTGTTACATTTTGAATCATTTTTCGACTAAGACAACTTTTTACGAATCAAACACCGACCCAGGCACCTTTTTTTCGACCCAAACAATACTTTTTTTTAATCCAAACAACTGTTTTTGGGCTCAAACAACATTTTTTGACCCGAACAGCATCTTTCGGTCCATAAATCATTTTTTCGACCCCAATAACATTCTTCATTCCAAACTGCATTTTTCGACCCAAACAGCATTTTTAGACTCAAATGAAACCCAAACGACATTTTCCTTGTCAAATAGCATTTTTTGGATCTGTAGGAATCAAGTTATCTTTAGGGGCCAAAGACCGTATGGTGAAAATATTTGGGAATTCACCAAGGGTCTCATTCGGGACTGGGGGAATGTTCGAGTGGGGACAAGGGAGATTTGTTTCCAGGATGATAGACTTGTAGTTCTTTAGAGGGTTAGGGGCTCAGTCTATGGGTCCTGGTAGATATCTCTTCTACCTGGGTATTTTATTTATATTTCTTGTTTTGCTTTATGTAATTTCTTTGGGCACTTGACCGTTAATATATTAAGGCAACCACCTACCGTTCCATAAAAAAAAAAGCATTTTTTTTACATAATCACAAATTTTTTACCCAAATATCTTTTTTGGCCCAACCACCATTTTTTTGACCCACACACCATTGTTTTGACCGAGACTATGTTTTCTGACCTAAACAATTTTTTTTCCGAAAGAAAAAAAACCTTTTTTTTTACTCGAACAACATTCATCCACGCAAGCCGTGATTTTCGATAGAAAGTCATTTTTCGACCCAAACACTCCCCGAAGATCAATTTTCTACCAAACAGCATTTCACGATCTAAACGTCATTTTTCCGACCCAAACAGTATTTTCCGACCCAATAGACATTTTTTGACGTAAACACCGAACATCATTTTTTTTTATGCAAACATCATTTCCTGATCAAGAAATGGCCAAAAATCCCATTATTTCAGCCCAAACAGTATTTTTCAACCCAAACACCATTTTTTTGAACCAAATATTTTTCAACGCAACTACGACTCAAGCACAGTTATTTCGACATAAACACCATCTTTCAACTCAAACACGACCCAAAAGACATTTTTCTAACCAAACCGCTGTTCTTTTAGACAAACCGCTTTTTGAAACCCAAAATGCATTGTCGACCCAATAACGAACCAAAATAGCACTTTCCAGACCAGAAAAGATTTTTTTTACCCAACCAGCATTTTGTCAAACTGTACATCATTTTTCGATCGAGACTGCTTTTTACAACTCTGACATGACTCAAACCCCACATTTTTGACCCAAACAACATATTTTGGGTGCAAACCGGATTTTGTCACCCAAATTGCAATTTTGACCCAAAAACGACATAAACCTCAGTTTTTCAATGAAAACCACATTTTCTGAACTAAACAACATTTTGTCGATCCGTGCATCATTTTTCGATCAAGATGGCTTTCTACGACCCAAACACGACACAGGCCCTATTGTTTCAACCCAAACAATACTTTTTTTGACCCAAATAATTGTTTTTGGGCTCAAACACCATTTTTTGACCAGAACAACATTTTTCGGCTGAGATATCATTTTTTCGACCTAAATATCATTCTTAAATCCAAACTGCATTTTTTGACCCAAACCCAACACAAACAGCATTTTTAGACTCAAATAAAATCCAAATGACATTTTCCAAGCCAAACAACATTTTTCTTTACATAATCACAAATTTTTTACCCAAACATCTTTTTTGGCCCAACCACCATTTTTTCGACCCACACACCATTGATTTGACCGAGACTGTTCTTCCATGCAAGCCGCAATTTTCGATAGAAAGTCATTTTTCGACCCAAACACTCCCCTAACGTCAATTTTCTACCCAAACAGCATTTCACGACCCAAATGTCATTTTTTTGACCCAAACAATATTTTTTGACCCAAAAGACATTTTTCGACATAAACACCGAACATCATTTTTCTGATTGAAACACCATTTCCAGATCAAGAAATGGCAAAAAATCCCATTATCTCTGCCCAAATAGTATTTTTCAACCCAAACACCATTTTTTTTAACCAAACATCATTTTTTAACCCAACTACGACCCAAGCATAGTTATTTTGACCTAAACAACATCTTTCAACTCAAAGAGGACCAAAAAGACATTTTTCTAACAAAACCGCTGTTCTTTTAGACTCAAATGAAACCCAAACGACATTTTCCTTGCCAAACAACATTTTTTTTTACATAATCCTGAATTTTTTACTCAAATATCTTTTTTTGGCCAAACCACAATTTTTTTGACCCACACACCATTGTTTTGACCGAGACTGTGTTTTCTGACCAAAACAATTTTTTTCGCCAGAAAAACAACATTTTTTTTTACTCGAACAACGTTCATCCACCCAAGCCGCGATTTCCGATAGAAAGTCATTTTTCGTCCCAAACACTCTCTAAACATCAATTTTCTACCCAAACAGCATTTCACGACCAAACAGTATTTTCTTACCCAAAAGACATTTTTTGATGTATACACCGAACATCATTTTTCTGATGCAAACACCATATACAGGTCAAGACATGGCTAAAAATCCCATTATTTCTGCCCAAACAACATTTTTCATCCCAAACACCATTTTTTTCAACCAAACATCATATTTCAACCCAACTATGACCCAAGCACCGTTATTTCGACCTAAATAACATCTTTCAACTCAAACCCGACCCAAAAGACATCTTTCTAACAAAAATGCAGTTCTTTTAGACAAATCGCTTTTTGTAACCATAATGCATTTTCGACCCAAAAACGGACTAAACATCCTTTTTTTTCACCAAAACAGCAACTTTCCAGACCATAAAAGATTTGTTTTTACCCAACCAGCATTTTGTCAACCCGTACATCACTTTTCGACAGAGACTGCTTTTTACAACTCAAATACAACCCAGACACCACTTTTTTTACCCAAACAACATTTTTTGGGTGCAAACCTGATTTTGTCACCCAAATTGCAATTTCGACTAAAAAACAACCTGAACCTTATTTTTCCAACGAAAACAACATTTTCTGAACCAAATAGCATTTTGTCAACCTGTACATCATTTTTTGACTAAGACAGCTTTTTAAGAATCAAACACCGACCCAGCCACCATTTTTTCGATCCAAACAATACTTTTTTTACCCAAATAACTATTTTTGGGCTCAAACACCATTTTTTGACCCGAACAACCTTTTTTGGCCCAGAAATCATTTTTTCGACCCAAATATCATTCTTCCATCCAAACTGCATTTTTAGACTAAAATAAAACCCAAACGACATTTACCATGCCAAACAGCATCTTTATTACAAAATCACAAATTTTTTATTAAAAAATATTTTTTGGCCCAACCACCATTTTTTCGACCCACACACCATTATTTTGAACGAGACTGTATTTTCTGACCTAAACAAATTTTTTCGACAGAAAAACAATACTTTTTTTTTACTCGAACAGCGTTCTTCCACCCAAGCCGCGATTTTCGATAGAAAGTCATTTCTCGACCCAAACACTCCCCAAACATCAATTTTCTACCCAAACAGCATTTCATGACCCAAATGTCATTTTTTCGACCCAAACAATATTTTCCGACCCAAAAGACATTTTTTGACATAAACACCGAACATCATTTTTCTGATGCAAACACCATTTCCTGATCAAGAAATGACCAAAAATCCCATTATTTCTGCCCAAACAGTATTTTTCAACCCAAACACCATTTTTTTGAACCAAACATTTTTCAACTCAACTACGACCCAAGCACAGTTATTTCGACCTAAACAACATCTTTCAACTCAAACACGACCCAAAAGACATTTTTCTAACAAAACCGCTGTCCTTTTAGACAAACCGCTTTTTGTAACCCAAAATGCATTTTCGACCCAATAACGAACCAAAACAGCACTTTCCAGACCAATTTTTTTTTATCCAACCAGCATTTTGTCAACCCGTACATCATTTTTCGACTGAGACTACTTTTTACAACTCAAACACGACTCAAACACCACTTTTTCAACCCAAACAGCATTTGTTGGGCGCAAACCGGATTTTGTCACCCAAATTGTAATTTTGACCCAAAAACAACATGAATCTCATTTTTTCAACGAAAACCGCATTTTCTGAACCAAACAACATTTTGTCGACCTGTGCATTTTGTCGACCTGTGCATCATTTTTCGATCAAGACGGATTTCTACGACTAAAACACGACACAGACTCCATTGTTTCAACCCAAACAATACTTTTTTTGACCCAAACAACTGTTTTTGGGCTCAAACACCAGTTTTTGACCAGAACAACATTTTTCGGCCTAGAAATCATTTTTTTGACCCAAATATCATTCTTAAATCAAACTGCATTTTTTGACCCAAACCCAACACAAACAGCATTTTAGACTCAAATAAAATCCAAATGACATTTTCCAAGCCAAACAACATTTTTTTTACATAATCACAAATTTTTTACCCAAACATCTTTTTTGGGCCAACCACCATTTTTTCGACCCACACCATTGTTTTGACCGAGACTGTATTTTTTAACCTAAACATATTTTTTCGACAGAAAAACATTTTTTTATTCGAACAACGTTCTTCCATCCAAGCCGTAATTTTCGATAGAAAGTCATTTTTTGACCCAAACACTCCCCAAACATCAATTTTCTACCTAAACTGCATTTCACGACCCAAACGTCATTTTTTCGACCCAAACAGCATTTTCCGACCCAAAAGACATTTTTCGACATAAACACCGATCATTTTTCTGATGCAAACACCATTTCCTGATCAAGAAATGGCCAGAAATCCCATTATTTCTGCCCAAACAGTATTTTTCTACCCAAATACCATTTTTTTGAACTAAAGATCATTTTTTAACCCAACTACGACCCAAGCATAGTTATTTCGATCTAAACAACATCTTTCAACTCAAACACGACCAAAAAGATATTTTTCTAACAAAACCGTTGTTCTTTTAGACAAACCGCTTTTTGTAACCCAAAATGCATATTCAACCGAAAAACGAACAAAACATTATTTTTTTTTCACCAAAATAGAACTTTCCAGACCAGAAAAGATTTTTTTTTACCCAACCAGCATTTTGTCAACCTGTACATCATTTTTCGATCGAGACTGCTTTTTACAACTCAAACACGACCCAAACACCACTTTTTCGACCGAAACATCATTTTTTGGGTGCAAACCGGATTTTGTCACCCAAATTGCAATTTTGACCCAAAAACGACCAAAACAACTGTTTTTCGACCAAACAACATTTTGTCGACCCATGCATAATTTTTCGACCAAGACGGCTTTCTATGACTCAAACACGACCCAGACCCCATTGTTTCAACCCAAACAATACTTTTTTTTTACCCAAACAACTGTTTTTGGGCTCAAACACCATTTTTTGACCCGAACAGCATTTTTTAGCCCATAAATTAATTTTTCTACCCAAATATCATTCTTCAATCCAAACTGCATTTTCCGACCCAACCCAAACAACATTTTTAGACTCAAATAAAATCCAAATAACATTTTCCAAGCAAAACAACATTTTTTTTACATAATCCCAAATTTGGTATCCAAATATCGTTTTTGGCCCAACCACCAATTTTTCGACCCACACACCATTGTTTTGACCGAGACTGTATTTTCTAACCTAAACAAGTTTTTTCGATAGAAAAACAACATTTTTTTACTCGAACATCGTTCTTCCACCCAAGCCACGATTTTCGATAGAAAGTCATTTTTGACCCAAACACTCCCCCCACATCATTTTTCGACGCGAAAAACATTTTTTGGGTGCAAACCGGATTTTGTCATCCAAATTACAATTTCGACCAAAAATTGACCTGAACCTCACTTTTTCAACGAAAACTAATTTTCTGAACCAAACAACATTTTGTCTATCCGTGCATCATTTTTTGACCAAGACGGCTTTCTACGACTCAAACACGACCCAGACCCCATTGTTTCAACCCAAACAATACTTTTTTTTACCCGAACAACTATTTTTGGGCTCAAACACCATTTTTTGACCTGAACAACATTTTTTGACCCCGAAATCATTTTTTCTACCCAAATATCATTCTTCAATCCAAACTACATTTTTTTGACCCAATCCCAACCCTAACAGCATTTTTAGACTCAAATAAAATCCAAACGACATTTTCCACGCCAAACAACATTTTACCCAAATATATTTTTTGGCCCAACCACCATTTTTTCGACCCGCACACCATTTTTTTGACCGAGACTGTATTTTCTGACCTAAGCAGTTTTTTTGGCAGAAAAACAACATTTTTTTACTCGAACAGCGTTCTTCCACCCAAGACGCGATTTTCGATAGAAAGTCATTTTTCGACCCAAACACTCCCCAAACATCAAATTTCTACCCAAACAACATTTCACGACCCAAAAGTCACTTTTTTTTACCCAAACAATATTTTCGATCCAAAAGACATTTTTTGACGTAAACACCGAACATCATTTTTCTGATGCAAACACCATTTCCAGATAAAGAAATGGCCAAAAATCCCATTATTTATGCCCAAATAACATTTTTCTACCCAAAAACCATTTTTTTGAACCAAACATCATTTTTCAACCCAACTACGACCCAAGCATTGTTATTTTGACATAAACAACATCTTTCAACTCAAACACGACCCAAAAGACATTTTTCTAACAGAATCGCAGTTGTTTTAGACAACCCGCTTTTTGTAACCCAAAATGCATTTTCAACCAAAAAACTGTCACGCCCCAGGGCGGCCGTCCCCGAGACGTGGCAAATATATACATGATATCAGTAATCCATACACGAGGTCAAATAAATACTCCACAATAGAAAAGGCAATAAACAAATAACTGACATCAAATATATACAAATAGCGGAAGCTCAAACGACTAAGTCTGTAATTCAAAGACATATTACAGACTAGAGTACACAATCAACTGTCCTGTGAGAGCCAATATATACAACAGACATCAACAGTCTACATACCGTGCACAAGCACCAGTATAATACATACAATGAAAAGGGAATGCTGATAGCCTCTCACTCGCAAGACATCCAACGCGAACGCGGGTCTCCTACTCGTATTGCGCCAGGGGAGCTCTTCTCTTGGATCCGACTCAGCGTCAACTGGGGAAAAACATAAGCGAGGGGTGAGCTACAAGTTCAGTGAGTGGTCAGAAACCAAACACCAACACAAACATTCAATATAAGGCAATCTCCTATCAAGGAAAGCCAGGGGGTAGAAACCCAACGGTTAACAAGGTCACACGGCGGTGCGACCATACCCTGCCCTCGCCCTAGCCCCCACAGGGGTGAGTCTAGGTACTTGAAGGACAAAACTTGCTGTTCTACACCGTTCATCATCAGTTAGCGCTCTCCCGGGCAGCCTCTACCCTGAGCCGGCCACGGTCAGTACAATGTCGACAGCGTAGGTGGGGATCCACCCAGGGCGGCTCGTACCTAGGAAGCATCCACACGGATCCGGCGAAGGGGAGAACGATATTTCATGCTCGCAATATCGTTCGGTGGTCCACCCTCGTGTAGCCTCACCTGGTACACTCCCATGATCAGTACATCCGCCGAATGCATCGGGAGTACCTACAAGTGGGAGTCCTTTGTCAGGGCAGCTTCAACGTCGGGACCCCGGTATACGACGATATTGGGAGGAACCTTTACATGTTCACAACGTGAATCCCACAGGAAAACCATCTACACAAGCTAATGGGTCGAGTATCAACTTGAGCCCACCCCACTCACGCCAACACCCTCACCCTCACCCCGACGGGTGACATAGGATCTTGGGAGCAATACCCTCACCCTCACACCGACGGGTGACATAGGATCTAGGGAGCAATACCCTCACCCTCACTCCGATGGGCGACATAGGATCTTGGAAATTGCACAAACTGGCAGGTCGGAGCAACGCCGACCCATTACACCCTCACCCTCACCCCCTCCTCGGGGTGACATAGGCTCTTGGGGAAGAGGTCGATTGTTCTACACCGCTCGTCTTCCGGTAGTCTCTCCCGGTGTGGCCCCTACTACCTGGTGGCCTCCCGGGTCCCTATCTCTGCTATGTGGGCACACCAACATGCGTCGTGGATAGTTCCTAGGAGCATCCCATGGGGTTCAGACCTCTACCGGACTAGCCTCCCACGATCACTACCTCAGCCGTATGGGCATGCCAACACGCGTCATGAGTAGTATCTGGGACGGCTCCACCAGACTTTACTACGCCGGGCAGTCTCTACTCGGAGCCGAAGAAGGAAAGAACACTCGACACCCGCGAATACGATCCCTATGGATCCGTCATCATCGGTTATCAAACACCGATAAGCGCAATGAATTCTCATGAATTCCCTCCAGGGCGCATAACTCAGATGCGGGGAAGACTTTTAATTCTAAATGTCAAGCCATGGTATGACCCCACAAGAGGTCATACACTTGTCTAACACATTAGACAAGAATCATGGCCATATCGGCATATATATATATATATATATATATATATATATATATATATATATGCAATTAATTACCCAGGGATAACTTACTTAAACATGCAGATGAGGGCATAATAAACATTCAATCACATAAGTACGACTTAAGCAGGCGTTGGGTATCACCAACTCAAAGGGGAGGGTTAAGCGCGATCCGCGCGACAATAGATGTATGCCAATACTTCCACGCAAACCCGAGTCAAGTAGGAACTACTTGCATCGAGCGCTCCCGGAAGGGTTGGAATCAAACCACTCACCGATACCCGGGTCGTCGCGCATCCAACCGACGAGGTCTGCAAGGCAAGGGGTATCAAAATGATGAGTATAACCATAAACAAACACATAAAATCAATTAGGCATGCCTAAGGCTAGACATGCACGCAAACGAGCTCGAACGCACGCAAGCATGGATGCACGCACGCGTGCCCAAGCCCCCCGGACACCCACCCGAGGGTGCCGACCCACAGCACGCCCAAATCGGGCCCCGGGCAGCTCTCGCACGCACCCCGGGGAGCCCCGGGGATAGCCACGCGCAGCGCGCCCAGACGCGCACCCTCCGCGCGCAGACACGCGAGCGCTCGCGCGCGCACCTCGCGCGACCTCCCGCGCACCCTGCGCGTACGCGCACGCGCCCGCCCACCTGCCTGCGCGCGCACGCGCGCGGACAGCCCCGTGCGCGCGCCCAACACTCCCCAGCCCTCCCCAAGCCTCCCACATGCACCCAAACACAAACACCACCCATGCATGCCCTCTCAACACACCCCCAAAGCCATAAAACCAAATTAAAGAAGTGGAGAACTTACCAATCCTAAGAGGGGGAGGGAAAGGGGAGAGGTTGGGGCCCTCGAGCACACCCACGACCATCTCGACCACCATTACCACTACAACCACCTCTCTTTGGCTTCTCTTCTTCACATGGCTTCACCTTGGCATTTTATCAAACACATGGGGGCTGATTAGAGAGGAGAGGGAAGAGCAAAAGATGGGAAAGTGAAAGAATCAACAACAACAACAACCACCACAACTCACCTTCTTCAACTTCTTCTTCTCCATCACCACCACCTCCTCCACCCAAGCCTTCATCAAAGGCTGGACCAGCTCAAAAGAGAGCCCAAACAGTGGCTAAGTGAGGCTGAATTCGTAACATTTTGGGGGGTTTAAATAGGCTAAGGTCGGGCTGAAAGACCAAGTCGTCCTCGGACTAAAATCTCTGCGCAGCCTTCACTTAAACGACCATAACTTCCTCAATACAGCTCCAAATTGCACGATTCTAGTGGCACTGGAAAGCTAAGAAGATTATCTACAGCTTTTATGTTTACACCGAGATCAAATAACCTCTCCAGATATTCCGAAATCTAGGCTAAACATCTTACAGGGTTGCAGCCTGGATTTCTCAACTTCGGGGTATACATGGAAAAACACCCATAACTTTTAATATACGAATCCAGTTGATCCAATTCCACTTTCATATGGAAGCTAGATCAAAACTAAACATCTCGTAATAATATCGGATTTTTATCTCTTCATCTTGGATTTTAACAAAATCAAATCCGAATACCAATCCGAAACTGCATAATTCCAAAAACGTTATCGGAATTAAACGAAAATTTTATGGGCAGTACTAAACAGTACCAGGACCCATAATATGCAGTTATATCTTCAATCAGAGTCCTCAAACCCCAGAAGGTTGCTAAAAGCCAAAATTTTAGCGACTCCGATCGAAATTAGGACTCTAAATGACACAGGTCTAACAAAAACGAAATAAACATCGTTTTTTCACCAAAATAGCACTTTCCTTACCAGAAAATACTTTTTTTACCCAACCAACATTTTGTCAATCCGTACATCATTTTTCAACTGAGACTGCTTTTTACAACTCATACACAACCCAGACACCACGTTTTCGGCCCAAATAACATTTTTTGGGTGCAAACTGGATTTTGTCACCCAAATTGCAATTTTGACCCAAAACAACCTGTATCTCATTTTTTTAACGGAAACCGCATTTTCTGAACCAAACAACATTTTGTTGACCCGTGCATCATTTTTTGACCTAGACAGCTTTCTACGACTCAAACACGACCCAGACCTCATTGTTTCTACCCAAACAACATTTCATGTCCCAAATAATATTTTCCGATGCAAAAGACATTTTTTGACTTGATCACAATTTTTTTGCGGTTGCAAACACCATTTCTAGATCAAAACATGGACAAAATCCCATTATTTTAACCCAAACAACATTTTCCAACCCCAACACCATTTTTTTACCCAAACATCATTATTCAATCCAACTACGACCCAAACACTGTTATCTCGACCTAAATAGCATCTTTTAATTCCAACACGACAATAAAGACATTTTCCTAACAAAACCAAAGTTTTTTTTATACGAACCGCATTTTGTAACCCAAATTGCATTTTCGACCCAAGAAAGTCTTAAACATCCTTTTTTTTCACCTAAACAGAACTTCCTGGACTAGAAAAGATATATTTTTTTACCCAACCAGCATTTGGTTGACTCGTATATCATTTTTCAACCAAGACAGCTTTTTACAACTCAAACATGACCGAGACACCATTTTTTTTCAACCCAGACAACATTTTTTGGACCCGGACAACATTTTCTCGGTGCACGTCGAATTTTTTGACCCAAATTACAATTTCGAACAAAAAATGACGTGAACCTCATTTTTTCAACGAAAATAACTTTTTCTGAACTAAATAGCATTTTGTCGACCCGTATATCATTTTTTGACTAAGACAGCTTTTTACGAATTAAACACCGTCCCACCCAACCTTTTTTTGACCCAAACAACTATTTTTGTTATCAAACACCATTTTTTTTTACCCAAACAATACTTTTTTTGACCCAAACTACTGTTTTTTTGCTCCAACACCATTTTTAGACCCGAGCAGCATTTTTCGGCCCAAATATCATTCTTCAATCCAAACTACATTTTTTGACCCAAACCCAACCCAAACAGCATTTTTTTTATATAATCACAAATTTTTTACCCAGATATCTTTTTTGGCCCAACCACCATTTTTCGACCCACACACCATTGTTTTGACCGAGTCTATATGTTCTGACCTAAACAGTTTTTTTCGACAGAAAAACAACATTATTTTTACTCGAACAACGTTCTTCCACCCAAGACGCGATTCTCGATAGAAAATCATTTTTCATCCCAAACACTCCCCAAACATCAAATTTCTACCCAAACAACATTTCACGACCCAAACGTCATTTTTTTTTACCCAAACAGTATTTCCGATCCAAAAGCCATTTTTTGACGTAAACACCGAACATCATTTTTCCGATGCCAACACCATTTTCGGATCAAGATATGGCCAAAAATCTTATTATTTCTACCCAAATAACATTTTTCAACCTAAACAGTATTTTTTTGAACCAAACATCATTTTTTAACCCAACTACTACCCAATCACAGTTATTTCAATCTAAACAAAACATCTTTCAACTCAAACACGACCCAAGAGACATTTTTCCAAGAAAACCGCAGTTCTTTTATACAAACCGCTTTTTGTTACCCAAAATGCATTTTTGACCCAAAAACGAACTAAACACCCTTTTTTTCACCAAAACTACACTTTCTAGACCAGAAAAGATTATTTTTGACCCAGCCAGCATTTTGTCAACCCGTAAATCATTTTTTGACTGAGACTGCTTTTTACAACTCAAACACGACCCAGACATCACTTTTTTTACCATAACAACATTTTTTGGGTGCAAACCGGATTTTGTCACCCAAATTGCTATTTCGCCCAAAAAACGATCTTACCTCATTTTGTCAATGAAAACCTCATTTTTTCAACGCAAACCGCATTTTCTGAACTAAGCAACATTTTGTCGACCCGTGCATCGGTTTTCAACCAAGACAACTTTCTACACTCAATCTATTTAACAAATGTTTGAAAATGACTCGTGTTTTATTTTCAATGGTAGAAGGTTTAAAGTATTTTTACAAAAGGTAGGGTTTCATGTTTCCTGCCTCAGGACAGCTCGGTTAAGAGCCGTCATCCACATTTCTGGATAGCTCCTAGAGGAGCCATTGGGTTAGTCATGGACGGCCCCCTATGGGAGCCGTCGGTTTCATGGGACGGCTCTTAAGGGAGCCGTCGGGTTTTCTGTGAGCACGGGTCCATCCAGTCCTGTATGTTTGGCGCATATTGTTATCGATTCATATCGTTTTCATGTCAGGTTAGATTGCCTTAGGCCTTCTGGAGTTGTTTCAGATTGTTGGACCTTAGGTGAGTGGGTCTGGTCTCCCATGTAGTTTTGGAGGATTTTATCAATGACTTGAAATGTTATTTTATGTATAAACTCGAGTATGTCATATTATATAGGCTGCTGGCTTATTATGTATTGTGCAGAAAATGTTAATGTTTTGAAACTTTTGCATGCATATTATTGCAATAAAAATATGTGTTGATCATGCATGAATTGCATTCGTCTAGGTGGCTCAGTCTTGGCGACTGTGGTTCATAATGGACTCAAGTTTAGGTAACTTATGTCTAGGTGATATGTGTCTAGGTGATAAGATTTCCAAAGTGAAATCCTTGCAGCTAGGTGCTGTAGATGGCTAGGTGCCATAGAATATGGGCATGTGTGTCCGTTGCATTCATACACATCATGAATTTCATAATTATTTGAGATATGCATTGGGAAATTGATTCATTATTGAACCTTGGATTATAAAAATATCATTTTACTGTATTCTGAAATGCTATTTATTGATTATTGCAATGACTGTCTTATGAAGTTTATCAAAGATTATTATTTTGTGATAAATTATATTATTGGGACTTAAAGGTCTATTCACTGAGCGCGTGGTAGCTACCCTCTCTTTTTCCATCCTTTTAGATTAGCTGTTGTTGTACGACGATCTCGGTGGTGGTGATTGTAGCTCGTGTGTTATCTTCCGTTGCATTTTAGGTGGTTGAATAAACCCTTTTCTTGGCATGTAGTTCCTTAGTCCCTTTCAGCAAAAATAGATGGATGCTTATGTTTAACCGTTATTGTGTGTTTTCATCCGCGTTTAGGATGAGTTATGTTTAGATCCTGGACATAGTTTTATTATTTAATAAATGCTTAATAGTTTCAAAAATAAATATTTATATATGTACGTGACCCGTGTTTAATAGAGAAATTAACGGACCGTATTAGAGCTTCAAAATGGAGTCTTGGGTACGGGGGCGTTACAGAGTGGTATCAGAGCCTGCGTTTTTCCTCTTAGGGAAAAAGACTTAGGATAGACTAATAGGTCTGCATTCATATAGATCATGTTCTAAAAGGATGCTACTTCATTTCGGAGAAAACTTGAGATGGCAACTAGCAGCAACACTTTGTGTCAGGATCTCCAAACCCTGACCAACCTGGTGGCCCAGACGATTCAGCACCAAAATGACATGGCGCTGCGATGGCTAGGAGAGAATCAGAACCAACCTGAACAGTTGGTGATGAGATTTAAGAAGATGGATCCGCCAATATTCCAAGGCATCGGCACCGATCCACTAGCTCCGAAACACTGGATCACTAAGCTCGAAGGGATTTTCAGGACCATGTTGCTGACTAACAGCCGATGCATTCTTTTAGTAGCTCACCAGCTAAGAGGAACTGCTATTCAATGGTGGAGCGTCCATCAACAATCTTTGAACCGTTGAATCGAGCAGATCACTTGGGAAGAATTCATGGAGATGTTCTGCAAGAAGTACTTTCCTTCGGCAGAGCACGACCGCATCGTTCAAGCATTCTTGGACCTTCGTCAAATTCATGACATGACGGTGGCCCAGTATGAAGAGAAGTTCCTAGAGTTGTCGGTCTTTGCACCGGAATACATTCAAGTGGAAAGCGAGAAGTGCCGTCGTTTCCAGGAAGGTCTGAGGAGCGACATTCACCACAGACTACGCAATCTCCGAATTCGTGTCTATGAGGAATTGAAGGATTGCACACTATTTACGGAACAGGACTGCTTGGAGTGGAAGAAGGAGAATAAAGCTCGTGCGAAGAATAGAAATGATGCTCGTCCTAGTGGTAATCAGAGGTTCGACAATCGGAAGCGGAACCAAGGCAACACAGGTCCAGATCGTGGAGTTCGTAGCATGGTCATTTGCTATTTCTGTAGAGAGGCAGGACACAAATCAAATGTGTGTCCTAAGAAACACACTGATCCTCGTGCATGCTACAACTACGGGAAGCTGGGACATCGCATAGCTGACTGTCCTGAACCGAAGATGCCGCGAAATGGGAACCCACAAGCACACAATGGTGAGTCCGCTCGAGGTGGACAAAGAGCGTCAGGTCCGCGTGGTCATCCTGCTCAGCCACAACAGCATGTACAAGTCCATGCATTATCCGTGGGATATGTTCGCGTGACTGATGAAGTCGCCCAAGGTATGATTTCGATTATCGGATATGATGCTTTCGTATTATTTGATTTTGGAGCTTCGCATTCTTTTGTATCTCTCGAATATGTGAAAAAAGCAAGCTTGGTTGCTAGTCCTCTAGAGAAGCCCTTTATTGTTGCAACTCCTATTGGAGAATTGATCGCCATTTGATCGGTCTATTGCGGATGTGTGGTCTGGATAGAAGATTAGTGTCTTGTCACAAATCTGCTGCTTTTGGAGATTCAGAAGATCGATGTCATCCTTGGCATGGATTGGCTCTCTGCTTACCATGCCAGCGTGGACTATTATTCGAAGACAATATCATTCAAGATTCCAGGGTTACGAACCATGCGTTTTGTCGGTGATGGAGGCGTAAGACCATTCGGCCTTATTTCAGCATTGCAAGCACAACACTTTTGGAGAGCGGATGCATGGGGTACATAGCTAGTATTGTGTACACTAAGGCAGAAAAAACAAGTGTCGAAGGTACATTGGTGGTCGCGGAAATTTCAGAAGTTTTCCAGATGACCTGCCGGGCTTGCCACCTGATCGAGAAATTGAATTTTCTATCAATCTTTTCCCCGATGCAGAACCGATATCAAAAGCTCCTTATCATATGGCATCTGCAGAATTGGCAGAGTTGAAGGCTCAATTGGAGAAACTAATGGACAAGGGATTTGCACGACTGAGTGTGTCTCCTTGGGGTGCACCGGTATTGTTCGTCAAAAAGGACGGTTCGTTGCACCTATGCATTGATTACCGTCAACTGAATAAAAAAATGATTAAAAACAAATATCCTCTTCCAAGAATAAATGACTTGTTCGATCAACTTCTGGGAGCTATGGTTTTCTCCAAGATCGACTTAAGGTCAGGCTATTACCAGTTGAAGATCAAGATGGAGGACATCCCGAAACCGGCTTTTTGCACCCGATATGGGCATTATGAGTTTCTGGTCATTCCGTTTGGTCTTTCAAATGCCCCTGCAGTGTTCACGGATATGATGAATCAGGTCTTCAAGCCTTTCCTTGACGAGTTCATTGTTGTCTTCATCGACGACATTTTGATATACTCGAAGAACAAGAAAGAGCATGCTGAACATCTTCTTTTGGTACTCCAAAAGTTAAAAGAGCATCAACTCTATGCAAAGTTCAGCAAGTGTGAGTTCTGGTTAGGGAGAGTGACATTTCTTGGTCATGTCATCTCTAAG
This sequence comes from Acorus calamus, assembly GCA_030737845.1. Classification (NCBI taxonomy): domain Eukaryota; kingdom Viridiplantae; phylum Streptophyta; class Magnoliopsida; order Acorales; family Acoraceae; genus Acorus; species Acorus calamus. The sequence goes on from CM060879.1 coordinate 8,541,223, forward strand.
GCCGGAATCTTAGTTGACCCCTCGAAGATCAAGGCAGTGATGGAGTGGAAGCAACCGATGAATGCTACGAAAATTCAGAGTTTTCTTTGCTTAGCAGGTTACTTCGGAGGTCTGTTCAGGACTTTTCAAAGATTGCAGTTCCATTGACCCGTCTAACCCAGAAGAATGCCAAGTATGTTTGGTCGGAGCAGTGTGAGAAAAGTTTCCAAGAGCTAAAGTAGAGACTCACATCTGCTCCTATTTTAACCATTCCATCAGTTCCTTGTGGGAACGTGGTTTATTGCGATGCCTCCCATTGAGGCTTGGGTTGTGTGTTGATGCAACACTAGAAGGTAGTCGCATATGCATCTCATCAGCTGAAGGTACATGAAGTGAATTATCCCACTCATGACTTGGAGTTGACACCAGTGATCTTTGCTCTAAAGATTTGGAGGCATTATCTCTACGGCAAAGAGTTTGAAGTCTTCACTGACAGAAAAGTCTGACGTATTTGCAATCTCAGTCAGATTTGAATAATCGTTAGAGGCGATGGGTTGAATTTTTGAAGGACTATGATTGTAAAATCCAGTATCACCCCGGCAAGGCTAATGTGGTCGTGGATGCGCTATATCGTTAACTTTTAGGAATTTTGTCACACATGATTGTTTGCCAATGGAAACTTTTGAATGAAGCGGTCAGTATTTTCAGTGTGATAAATGAGATAAATGAGAGAGGATTCTTTGCACGGCGTGTTGTTAAGCCGAATCGCATAGATGAGATAAAGAAGGAAAATTGGTGGATGAATAGTTGAAGAAGGTCTCATCTGAAAAGGGGCAAGGATTGAAGCCGGACTTCGCTATCTGGGCCGATGGAGTACTTTGTTATCGAAGTCGTGTTTGCATCCCTACGGACGCCGACTTGAAAAAGAAGATCCTTGATGAGGCACATTGATCTCGGTACACCGTATGTTATATATGTGTCACTTTTTAGCCTATGGGTAACCTTTGGGTCAGTTCTGGCCATTTTTGAAATTTTCTTTTTCGATCGGAACCGCTAAAATTTTGGCTTTTTAGCCATCTGCGTGAGCTAGAGAACTCCGATTTCAAACCTAACTGCATATTATGGGTCCTGGTACCGTTCTCTACTACCCATAAAAATTTCATCGAATTCCTGTAACGTTTGGAAAATTATGCAGTTCCGAACCGTATCCGGGTTTTCTTCGTTACTGGTTTTGTGGGAGGAATAGTGTTAGATATTTTGGTGGTTATGGTGACTCTTGGTAAGCTTACCCCCCATTACTTAATGGTTAAGTAAGTCATTGGTTTTGGTGAGTGTGAGTGGGTGGTTTTAAGTTAGATTCACCCCCACCTTTTTCCCTTCACATAACCCCCCCCCCCAAAAGTGAGTTTTCACTCTCTTTCTCTTCCCCTCTCACTCCCACGTAGCCCTCCCTCTCCTTCTCAGATTATGTGTGTGTGTGTGTGCTGATTTGTGGAGAAGAAGCCCAAAGAAGAAGGTTTGTGTGCATGTGTAGTTGTGTTGTTGTTGATTCTTTCTCTCCTTCTCTTCTCTCATGTCTTTCCCCCCCCCCCTGTTTTCAGCCATTAGAAGGCTGAGGGTGGCTGAGGAGGTGGTGGTGCTGGTGGAGGCGGTTGTAGTGGCGCCAAGGGCACCGAAGAACCTTCCTTTCCCTATCCCCCCTTCCTTTGGTGAGCTCTCCTTCCCCTTTTTATTGGGTTTTCTTGCTTGAGGGGCTTGTGGGGAGGTCATGCATGCTAAGTACTTGGGTTTGGGTGAGTGAGGGGGCTGGGAAGGAGTGGGAAGGGGCCTGGGCGCGCGTGCATGCGCTGGCAGGCGCAGGCGGACACGCAGGGGCGCACGCGCGCGCGCCCAGACTCCGCGGGGCGCGCGCGTGCGCGCGATCGTGCGCGTACGGGCGCGGGGGGTCCGTCGGCGTGCGCGAGCGGGCGCGTGCGGGCGCGGAGGGCGATCTGGGCGCGCGGGGAGTGCAGGGGGGTCTGGGTGCGCGGCTGGGCACGGGGCAGTGCGCCGACAGGTGCGGGTGCGCGTGCGCGTGCACGTGTGCATGCACGTGCGTACGCGTGCGGGGCCACGCATGTGGCTGCCCGGGGGTTCGGATAGGTGTCGGGGACTCGGATGTGCGTGCGGACGCGCGTGCTCGCACACGTGCGAGCACGTATTCGTGCATATTCGAGTCTTGGGTACTTCTAGTTAATTTTATGTGTTTATGGGGTCTTACTCACCAATAGTTGGGATGCCATGTCTGTTAGGCTAAGAATGCACCCATGCTATGATTGGATATGACATGCTTGGTTTATACACCCCTGTATCATGCATAGGAGCCATGTATACCTAGACACATGCTACATGTTAGTACAAACCCGACCTATGCATGTCCCCACCCAGTTTAATTCAATTAATCATATGAGGAAGTACAAGTATAAGCATGCCTAAGGAAATATTATGTCTTGTAACTAAATTTCACAAGCTTCCATGATTAATCTTTATTTCTTGTAAGAATTAAAATGCATGCTTAAGCCATATTTTCTCGCCTAATGAGATCAGGTAAGTGTATGACCACCTAGGGGGTCATGCTATGTCATGGACACTTAGAATGAAATATCTTCCCCGCATCTGAGTTATGCGCCCTGGAGGGAATTCATGAGAATTCGTTGCGCATATCGGTGGTTGTTAACCGATGACGACGGATCCTTAGGGATCGTATTCGCAGGGGTCGAGTGTTCTTCCCTCGTCGGCTCCGAGTAGAGACTACCCGGCGTAGCAGAGTCTGGTGAGGAGCCCTCCCAGATACTACTCATGACGCGTGTTGGCGTGCCCATACGGCTGAGGTAGTGATCGTGGGAGGCTAGTCCAGTAGAGGCCTGAACCCTGTGAGGTGCCGGGAGGCTGCCTGGTAGTATGGGCCACACCGGGAGAGACTACCGGAAGACGAGTGGTGTGGAACAATCGACCTTCTTTCCTAGGGAGCCTATGTCACCCCGAGGAGGGGGTGAGGGTGAGGGACTCGATGATTGTTTGAAGTTATATGAATTGTGGTACTTGAATTGTTCCATTCACTGAGCGTGTGGCTCACCCCTCGCATATGTTTTCTCCAGTTGTCGCTGATCCGGATCCGAAGGAGGAGCTCCCTGAGACGCGATTCCAGTAGGAGACAGCGTGCACGTTAGATATCTCGCGCGTGAGAGGCTTTCAGCATCCCCCGTTTTCTTGTATGTATCTCTACTTGTGCTTGGGCACTGTGTATGGGTTGGTGTTGTCTTTTGTTGTATATATATTGGCTCTCACAGGATAATTTGATTGGGTACTCTAGTCTGTTAATATATCTTTGAAATACAGACATAGTCGTCTTTGCTTCCGCTATTTTTGTATGTGTATGATGTCAGTCACTTGGTTTCGTTTTATTGCCTTTGACATACTGGTGTATTTATTGACTTCGTGTATGGATTACTGATATCATATATATACTTGCCACGTCTCGGGGACGGCCGCCCCGGGTCGTGACACCGTACACCCTGGTGGAATGAAGATCTATCGAAATCTCAAATTGAATTTCTGGTGGAATGGAACGAAGAAGGACATTGCGGAGTTTGTGTCGAGATGCTTGTTATATATGTGTCACTAATTAGCCTATTGGTCACATTTGGGTCATTTCTGGCCATTTATCAAATTTTCTTTTTTCGATCGGAGTCGCCAAAATTTTTGTTTTTAGCCATCTGCGTGAGCTTAAGTAATCCGATTGAAAATCTAATTTCATATTATGGGTCTTGGTACTATTTAGTACTACCCATAAAAATTTCATCAAATTTCGGTAACGTTTTAAAAATTATACAGTTCTGAACCGTATCTGGGTTTCGATCATTACTGATTTGTTTGGTGGAATAGTAATAAGATATTCTGAGTGGCTATGGTGACCCTTGGTAACCATACCCCCCCTGCTTAAGGATTAAGCAAAGCTTGCTTATTTTCTTTGTGTGTGGATGAGGTTAGGGTTATGTTCACCCCCTTTTTTCCCATCCCATTACCCCCCCCCCCCAAATGAGAGTTTTGCCCTCTCTTTCACTTCTCTCCCTCCCTCAACGTGTTCCTCTCCCTCTCTTGATTGTGTGTGTGTGTGTTTTGAAGGAAAAGAAGGAGAAGAAGAAGCAAAAGAAGCACAAGAAGGTTTGTGTGTGTTATTGTTGTGGTTCTTGATTCCTTTCTCTTAGGCTCCCTCTCATGCTCCCTTTGACCCTGCTTTCAGCCATTAAGGGCTGGTGGAGGGGCTGTTGGAGGTGGTGGTGGTGGTAAGAGGTGGCCGTGGGCATATCGAGGGCCACGAGCCTCCCATTTTCCCTTTTCCCTTTCTTGGTAAGCTTTCTCCCTTCCTTTGTTTTGATTTTCTTGGTTAGGGCACTGTTAGGGAGGTCATGTATGCCATATATGTAGGTTAGTAGGGTGTGTGTGGCGGGGGGGAGGGGGAGGGGAGGTGTATCCCATGGACCCGAGCAGAGGGAGGAGGAGCTAGAGGCAGCGGCCCGTGTGCATCAGACCGGACTCACCGCCTTTTTGAAGCTTCATCCTCCTGAGTTCCATGGCTCGACGAGGGACCCCCTTGCCCTAGAGCGTTGGTTGATGGAGATAGACAAGATCTTCTCGACCATGCACTGCACCGGCTGCCAGCGTGTCTCGTTGGCCACTTTCATGTTGAAGGGTAGCGCTGCTGACTGGTGGGCCACCCGATCTATGGACATTCCGGAGGGTGTGGAGCGACTCCTTTGAGCCGGGTTCCGAAACTACTTCTTGGCAGAGTACTTCCCGTTCTCGACGCGACAGATCGTGATGCGGGAGTTCGAGCAGCTGACGCAGGGTACCATGTCAGTGTCGGACTACTCCACACGTTTCATGAGGCTCTCTCGGTTTGCCCCTGCCTTGGTGATGGACGAAGAGACGAGATGCCGTCGGTTTGAGATGGGTCTCAACAACGCCATCAGGGTGCACGTTTCCTCATAGACACTCTCGAGGTATACCGATTTGGTGTCTCGGGCGAGGACAGTCGAGCGTGATCTTGGGCTCTCCTCAGCTATTATTCCATTTGAGGATCAGAAGCCACCCAGGAGTCGGGATTCGGGGCGTCACAAGGGCAAGCGGCCCCGTGTGGATCGACCAGCGGCCGCCGCTACTCCAGTCGATGAGGTGCAAGCGCGAGGCCCTGCACCCATTGCCGCCTTTCCAGCACAGGCGAGGGGACCGGAGATGCGACGCTGTTACCATTGTCAGCAAGTCGGGCACATCCTCTTTGACTACCCCAATACTAGCCGACCTCCTGCGCCTCAACTTCAGTTTCAGCAGCCACAGCAGGTGCCGCGTCAGCAGCAGCAGGTGCCGCGCCAGCAGCAGCAGATGCCGCGTCAGCAGTAGCAGATGCCGCGTCAGCAGCAGCAGACACACCAGCAGCAGCAGCAGCCGCAGCGTCAGTTTCAGCAGCCACAGGGTGGCAGGATTGACCAGAGGAGGCAGGCAGTACATTCTGCGAGGCGTGCCCCTGCTCCTCAGCCACAGCTCGTTCAGGGGCGTGTGGCAGCGCTTACTGCTGAGGATGCGCAGGCTTCGGGTAGCGTGGTCCAAGGTATTGTTCTGATATCCCAGTGTCCTGCTTATGTGTTGTTTGATTCCGGGGCCACACATTCATTCGTGTCTCCCGCTTTCGCGAGACGAATGGGTGTGGTGTCGACCCCTCTAGATGTTATGCTGGAGATATCATTGCCGGTCGGAGACCGTATTCTCCTTCGCTCAGTGTATCGGGGATGTACTGTGGTGATTTCGGGGCATGATTTCCCGGTGGATCTAATCGAGCTCGTCATGACGGACTTCGACGCCATCCTGGGGATGGATTGGCTAGCAGTGAGTCACGCCACTATCGAATGTTTTGCGAAGTCGTTGTCTTTTCGCGTCCCTGGTCGGAGGTCCTTCCAGTTCGTGGGCGATAGGGACGTTGCTCCTTTGGGGTTCGTGTCGTCCATCCAGGCGTGGAGACTCCTTCAGGGCGGATGCGAGGGTTACCTGGCGTGCATTGTGGACGAGGATGCACCGCTGCGGGTTGATATCAGTCAGACTCCTATCATGGCGGAATATCCAGAGGTTTTCCATGATGATCTTCCAGGCTTACCACCGGATCGCGCGATCGAGTTCGAGATTAATCTGATTCCGGGGACCGAGCCGATTTCGAGGGCTCCGTACCGGATGGCCCCAGCAGAGTTGAAGGTGCTGAAGGAGCAGCTGGAGGAGTTGCTTGAGAAGGAGTTCGCACGTCCGAGCGTTTCTCCGTGGGGAGCCCCTGTCTTGTTTGTTCGGAAGAAGGACGGTTCGCTGCGTTTGTGTATTGACTACAGACAGCTGAACAAGCGGACCGTGAAGAACAAGTACCCCTTACCGCGGATTGACGATCTGTTTGACCAGCTCCAGGGAGCGCGTGTCTTCTCTAAGATCGATCTCCGTTCGGGCTACTATCAGCTGAAGATCCGGGAGTCGGATATTCTGAAGACGGCCTTTCGTACCCGTTACGGGCACTACGAGTTTCGAGTTCTGCCGTTTGGGTTGACGAATGCGCCGGCCGCTTTCATGGATTTGATGAATCGGGTGTTTCGACCCTTCCTCGACTCCTTCGTGGTAGTCTTCATTGACGATATTTTGGTGTACTCGAGGAGTCTTGAGGAGCACGCTGACCATCTTCGCACTGTCTTGGAGACATTGGCCAGACATCAGTTGTTCACCAAGTTCAGTAAGTGCGAGTTTTGGTTAGAGCGTGTGGCCTTCCTTGGCCATGTGATTTCCGGTGAGGGTATATCTGTGGACCCAGAGAAGACGCTTGCCGTGTCGAATTGGCGGCGACCGTCGAACCCCACCGAGATTCGGAGCTTCCTGGGTTTGGCGGGCTATTATCGGAGGTGTGTTGAGGGTTTCTCGAAGATAGCCGTCCCTCTGACCCGCCTCACTCGGAAGGATGTCCGGTTCGAGTGGTCCCCATCTTGCGAGGAGAGCTTCCAGGAGTTGAAGCGGAGACTCACCTCAGCGCCCGTTCTTACCATTCCGTCGGGGAGTGGCGGATTCGCAGTCTACTCTGATGCGTCACGGCTGGGTTTGGGTTGCGTCCTGATGCAGAACGGTAAGGTTATTGCTTACGCGTCGCGTCAGTTGAAGCCCCATGAGCAGAATTACCCCACCCATGACCTGGAGTTAGCAACGATCATCTTTGCGCTGAAGATTTGGAGGCACTACCTCTATGGTGAGGAGTTTGAGCTCTTCACGGATCACAAGAGCCTAACTTATTTGCAGTCCCAGCCGTAACTCAACATGCGTCAGAGACGTTGGGTCGAGTTCCTGAAGGACTACGATTGTGACATCGCTTACCATCCGGGTAAGGCGAATGTCGTAGCAGATGCCCTGAGTAGGCAGCCCTTGGGCATGGCCGCCCACATGGCTGTGCGTCGTTGGAGGCTTCTAGAGGAGGCCGCTTGCTAGATCAGTGTTCGGGAGACGCCTGCTGGTGGCTATCTGGCCAGGTTAGTGGTGCAGCCTGTTCTCCTCGACGAGATCCGCTCGGCACAGGGGCGGGATCCGCACTTTCTGGTCCTTTCTGAAGGCGTCGCCCGGGGTGAGCGACCGGATTACCAGATTCGCGAGGACGGGATCCTGCGGTTCAGAGGCCGGGTATGTATTCCTGACGACGCAGAGCTGAAGCAGAAGATCTTGGACGAGGCCCATCGCTCGAGGTACACAGTGCATCCGGGTGGCACGAAAATGTACAGGGGCCTTCGTCATAGCTACTGGTGGCGCGGGATGAAGGCGGATGTTGGCCATTTCGTTGCCCGTTGCTTGGTATGCCAGCAGGTGAAGTCGGAGAATCAGCGTCCTGCGGGGAAGCCGCAGTCCATGGAGATTCCGCAGTGGAAGTGGGAGCAGATTACTATGGACTTTGTTTCGGGTCTGCCAAGGTCACGTTCGGGTCGCGATGCCATCTGGGTGATCGTCGACCGACTGACCAAGTCCGCCCATTTTCTCCCCATCCGACTCACCGATTCCCTGGACACCTTGGCGCAGTTGTTTGTCTCCGAGATCGTTCGTCTCCACGGCACTCCGGTCAGCATCGTTTCAGATAGAGATGCGAGGTTCACTTCGAGGTTCTGGCGTAGCCTCCAGCACGCCCTTGGTGCGAACCTCCACTTCAGTACCGCTTTTCATCCGTAGACCGATGGCCAGTCGGAGAGGACGATTCAGACCTTGGAGGACATGTTGCGGGCCTGCATCCTTGACTTCGGGGGTAGTTGGGAGAGGCACCTTCCGTTGGTAGAGTTTGCCTACAACAACAGCTACCACTCGAGTATTCGAATGGCACCTTATGAGGCACTCTATGGCCGCAGCTGTAGGTCTCCCTTGTGTTGGGATGAGGTCGGAGAGCGCCAGTTGGAGGGGCCAGAGATCGTCCGCCTGACCTCAGAGAAGGTCAAGACGATTCGTGAGCGTATCCGTACCGCTCAGAGCCGTCAGAAGAGCTACGCCGATCGCCGTCGCCGTGAGCTCGCTTTCGAGGTTGGTGACCATGTCTTTCTGAAGGTGTCCCCGTCGAAGGGCATCTTCCGTTTCGGTGTGCGGGGCAAGCTGAGTCCGCGTTTTATTGGCCCGTTTCTCATTCTGGAGCGGATTGGGGAGGTGGCCTATCGCCTAGCCATGCCCCCACAGTTGGCTTAGGCCCATGACGTCTTCCACGTCTCGCAGCTGAGGCGTTATGTCCATGATCCTGCTCACGTCATCCCGTTCGAGCCACTCGTCTTCGAGCCAGACTTGTCATTCATGGAGCAGCCGATCGAGATCCGGGACCGGCGCGAGAAGAGGCTCCGCACCATGACCGTCCAATTGGTTAAGGTGCGTTGGCAGCACCGTTCAGGTGCCGAGGCCACTTGGGAGCGCGAGGACGCCATGCGTGACGCATATCCACATCTTTTTACTTCTTAGATGTTTTTGTATTAAATTTTGTGGACAAAATTTCCTAAGGGGGGAAGAATGTTATATATGTGTCACTTTTTAGCCTATGGGTAACCTTTGGGTCAGTTCTGGCCATTTTCGAAATTTTCTTTTTCGATCGGAACAGCTAAAATTTTAGCTTTTTAGCCATCTGCGTGAGCTAGAGAACTCCGATTTCAAACCTAACTGCATATTATGGGTCCTGGTACCATTCTCTACTAAATAAAAATTTCATCGAATTCCGGTAACGTTTGGAAAATTATGCAGTTCCGAACCGTATCCGGGTTTTCTTCGTTACTGGTTTTGTGGGAGGAATAGTGTTAGATATTTTGGTGGTTATGGTGACTCTTGGTAAGCTTACCCCCCATTACTTAATGGTTAAGTAAGTCATTGGTTTTGGTGAGTGTGAGTGGGTGGTTTTAAGTTAGATTCACCCCCACCTTTTTCCCTTCACATAACCCCCCCCGCCAAAAGTGAGTTTTCACTCTCTTTTTCTCTTCCCCTCTCACTCCCACGTAGCCCTCCCTCTCCTTCTCAGATTATGTGTGTGTGTGTGTGCTGCTTTGTGGAGAAGAAGCCCAAAGAAGAAGGTTTGTGTGCATGTGTAGTTGTGTTGTTGTTGATTCTCTCTCCTTCTCTTCTCTTATGTCTTCCCCCCCCCCCAGTTTTCATCCATTAGAAGGCTGAGGGTGGCTGAGGAGGTGGTGGTGCTGGTGGAGGCGGTTGTAATGGTTTCGGTGCACCAAGGGCACCGAAGAACCTTCATTTCCCTATCCCCCCTTCCTTTGGTGAGCTCTCCTTCCCCTTTTTATTGGGTTTTCTTGCTTGAGGGGCTTGTGGGGAGGTCATGCATGCTAAGTACTTGGGTTTGGGTGAGTGAGGGGGCTGGGAAGGAGTGGGAAGGGGCCTGGGCGCGCGTGCGGGCTTATCCGCGCGCGTGCGTGCGCTGGCAGGCACAGGCGGACACGCAGGGTGCGCGCATGCGCTGGCAGGCACAGGCGGACACGCAGGGGCGCGCGCGTGCGCGCGATCGTGCGCGTACGGGCGCGGGGGGTGCAGGGGGGTCTGGGTGCGAGCGGGCGCGCGGGGAGTGCGCCAGGGGCGCGGGGCGCGCGCGCGCGTGTGCGTGCGTGCGTGCGTGCGCGTGCTGGGCCGCGCGCAGGGGGTGCAGGGGGGTCTGGGTGCGCGGCTGGGCATGGGGCAGTGCGCCGGCGGGTGCGGGTGCGCGTGCGCGTGTGCATGCACGTGCGTACGCGTGCGGGGCCACGCGTGTGGCTGCCCGGGGGGTTCGGATAGGTGTCGGGGACTCGGATGTGCGTGCGTACGCGCGTGCTCGCACACGTGTGAGCACGTATTCGTGCATATTCGAGTCTTGGGTACTTCTAGTTAATTTTATGTGTTTATGGGGTCTTACTCACCAATAGTTGGGATGCCTTGTCTTGCAGATCTTGGCCAGCGGTAGCGCGACGATGCGGTTTACGGTGAGTGGGTCAATCCAACCCAGTTGGGAGGTGTTCAAGGCACGTTGGGGTGCATCGCCCTCCCCTAGGGTACCATAACTGCGTATAACCTCAGATATATTGTAGATATATGCATGATATTGTCTGTTAAGGTAAGAATGCACCCATGCTATGATTGGATATGACATGCTAGGTTTATACACCCCTGTATCATGCATAGGACCCATGTATACCTAGACACATGCTACATGTTATTACAAACCCGACCTATGCATGTCCCCACCCAGTTTAATTTAATTAATCATATGAGGAAGTACAAGTATAAGCATGGCTTAGGAAATATTATGTCTTGTAACTAAATTTCAGAAGCTTCCATGATTAATCTTTATTTCTTGTAAGAATTAAAATGCATGCTTAAGCCATATTTTCTCGCCTAATGAGATCAGGTAAGTGTATGACCACCTAGGGGGTCATGCTATGTCATGGACACTTAGAATGAAATATCTTCCCCGCATCTGAGTTATGCGCCCTGGAGGGAATTCATGAGAATTCGTTGCGCTTATCGGTGGTTGTTAACCGATGACGACGGATCCTTAGGGATCGTATTCACAGGGGTCGAGTGTTCTTCCCTCGTCGGCTCCGAGTAGAGACTACCCGGCGTAGCAGAGTCTGGTGAGGAGCCCTCCCAGATACTACTCATGACGCGTGTTGGCGTGCCCATACGGCTGAGGTAGTGATCGTGGGAGGCTAGTCCAGTAGAGGCCTGAACCCTGTGAGGTGCCGGGAGGCTGCCTGGAAGTATGGGCCACACCGGGGAGACTACCGGAAGACGAGTGGTGTAGAACAATCGGCCTTCTTCCCTAGTGAGCCTATGTCACCCCGAGGAGGGGGTGAGGGTGAGGGACTCGATGATTGTTTGAAGTTATATGAATTGTGGTACTTGAATTGTTCCATTCACTGAGCGTGTGGCTCCCTGAGACGCGATTCCAGTAGGAGACAGCGTTCACGTTAGATATCTCGCGCGTGAGAGGCTTTCAGCATCCCCCGTTTTCTTGTATGTATCTCTACTTGTGCTTGGGCACTGTGTATGGGTTGGTGTTATCTTTTGTTGTATATATATTGGCTCTCACAGGACAATTTGATTGGGTACTCTAGTCTGTTAATATATCTTTGAAATACAGACATAGTCGTCTTTGCTTCCGCTATTTTTGTATGTGTATGATGTCAGTCACTTGGTTTCGTTTTATTGCCTTTGACATACTGGTGTATTTATTGACTTCGTGTATGGATTACTGATATCATATATATACTTGCCACGTCTCGGGGACGGCCGCCCCGGGTCGTGACACCGTACACCCTGGTGGAATGAAGATCTATCGAAATCTCAAATTGAATTTCTGGTGGAATGGAATGAAGGACATTGCGGAGTTTGTGTCGAGATGCTTGTTATATATGTGTCACTAATTAGCCTATTGGTCACATTTGGGTCATTTCTGGCCATTTATCAAATTTTCTTTTTTCGATCGGAGCCGCCAAAATTTTGGTTTTTAGCCATCTGCGTGAGCTTAAGTAATCCGATTGAAAATCTAATTTCATATTATGGGTCTTGTTACTATTTAGTACTGCCCATAAAAATTTCATCAAATTTCGGTAACGTTTTAAAAATTATACAGTTCTGAACTGTATCTGGGTTTCGATCGTTAGTGGTTTGTTTGGTGGAATAGTAATAAGATATTCTGGGTGGCTATGGTGACCCTTGGTAACCATACCCCCCCCCCCTGCTTAAGGATTAGGCAAAGCTTGCTTATTTTCTTTGTGTGTGGGTGAGGTTAGGGTTATGTTCACCCCCTTTTTTTCCCATCCCATTACCCCCCCCCCCAAATGAGAGTTTTGCCCTCTCTTTCACTTTTCTCCCTCCCTCAACGTGTTCCTCTCCCTCTCTTGATTGTGTGTTTGTGTGTTTTGAAGGAAAAGAAGGAGAAGAAGAAGCAAAAGAAGCACAAGAAGGTTTGTGTGTGTTATTGTTGTGGTTCTTGATTCCTTTCTCTTAGGCTCCCTCTCATGCTCCCTTTGACCCTGTTTTCAGCCATTAAGGGCTGGTGGAGGGGCTGTTGGAGGTGGTGGTGGTGGTAAGAGGTGGCCGTGGGCATATCGAGGGCCACGAGCCTCCCATTTTCCCTTTTCCCTTTCTTGGTAAGCTTTCTCCCTTCCTTTGTTTTGATTTTCTTGCTTAGGGCACTGTTAGGGAGGTCATGTATGCCATATATGTGGGTTAGTAGGGTGTGTGTGTGTGGGGGGGGGGGGGAGGGGAGGTGTTGGGACAGATCTGGGCGCGCGTGCAGGGGGCGCTGGTGGGCTCATACGCGCATGCGCGGGTGCGTGGGAGCAAGCGGAGTGTAGGTGCGGGTCGTGTGCGAGTGCTAGCCGTGCGCGCGGGTGCGAGGGGGGCGTGTACGTGCACGTGTGTGTGTGTGCAGGGGCCACGCGTGTGGCCCTCCGAGGGCTCGGGTAGGTGCCGAGGCACTTGTATATGCGTGCGTACATGCGTACTTGTATGCGTTCGAGTCCGTGTGCGTGCATATATGAGTCTTTGGCATTTCTAATTAATTTCAAGTATTTTTATGTAGTTATACTCATCAATTTGGATGCCCTTGTCTTGCAGATCTTGGCGAACGGTCACGCAATGACCTGGGTTGCTGTGAGTGGATCGATCCAACCCAGTTGGGAGGCGTTTCAATGCATGTTGATGTACATTGCCCACCCCAGGGGTACCATAACTGCATATTAACTTGTGTGAATAAAATTATATGTTAATGCATGTTTTGCTATGATGCACCCATTCCATGTTAGACATTGTATGCTAGGGTTATACATCCATGTATCGTGTATAGGAGCCCATACGTGCCTAGATACCATGTTCCATGTTAGAAAAGGCTTGATCCATGCATGTTCCCACTTAGTTTAATTTAACTAAACCAAAATGAGAATGTATAAATATAAGCATGCCTTAGATGATATTATAACTTGTTGTATGTTATTTAAAATACTTTCATGACTAATTCTTTGCTTAATTAATTATATGTTGTATATTTATTTATACTAATATGAGCCATGAACCTTGCTAAATAGTTTAGGCAAGTGTATGACCACTTAGGGGGTCATACCATGGCAAGTGATGCTACGAATGTTATGTTTTTCCCTGCATCTGAATTATGCGCCCTTGAGAGAATTCATGAGAATTCGTTACCCCTTTTCAATGTCTAACAATTGATGACAACGGATCCATGAAGATCGTTTTCGCGAGTGTTGAGTGTTCTCCCCTTCGTCGATATTGTGTTGAAGCTGCCCGGCTTGTAGCCGTACTGCGGGGTGCTCCCAGATGCTATTCATGACACAGTTAGTGGGCCCATATGGTAGAGATAGCAGTCATGGATAGGCTACCAGGTAGAGGCTCCCCAGGAGAGGGCTACCGGATAACGAATGGTGTAGGAACACTCGACCTTATCCCTAAAGTCCTATGTCACCCTTGGGGGTGAGGGTGCGGGAGTGGTGGGCTCGGGTTGATACTCGACCCACCAGTGTAAGTAGTTGATTCCATCTGTTGGAATTTAATTTACTTGGAATGATTAATATGAGTTGTGTTGCATAGATTGTTCCATTCACTGAGCGTGTGGCTCACCCCTCGCATATGTTTTCCCCCAGTTCTCGCTGAGTCGGATCTGAAAGAGGAGCTCCCCTAGGCGCAGTACTAATAGTAGAGCACCGTTCGTGTTTTGGGTCTTGCGAAAGAGAGGCCATTAGCATCCCCCTTTTTTTCCTTGTATGTATTGTTACTCGTGCTTATGCATAGTACTTGTATGTTAATGTCTTTTGTTTTATTTTGGCTCTCATAGGACAATTGATTATGTACCCTGGTCTGTAATATGTCTTTGAATTACAGACTTAGTCATTTAAGCTACTGCTACATGTATATATATTATGTCAGCTACCTTGTAATTATTTTATTGCCATGGATGGTGTGTTAGAGTCTTCATTGACCTCGTGTATGGATTTGCTAATATTATATATATTTGCCACGTCTCGGGGATGGCTGCCCTAGGGCGTGACAAAAGTTGGTATAAGAGTCTCGTCTTGTCAGAGCCAAGTGTTCTCTTAGAGAAGAGTCCTAGGATTTCCATATGAGTATTCTGATTGTCGTGTCTGTTTCTTAGGTTGCTGATATGCCACCTCGCAGACGGATGCGTGGACGTGGTCTCCCTTAGTCATGGAGGTTTCCGAACCTATCGGTGGCGAGGAGTCTACTGAGGAGTCCTCGACTATTGGGTCAGGACCTACGCAGGAGCCTCCTGCTTGGGAGCGTGCTTACGCTCATATAGCAGATCTACTGGAGACTCTGACTAGGGTAATAGAGGCCCAGACTAGGGCGTTTGCTAAGCTGGTGCGAGTGATCCAAGAGATGCGGGAGAACTGCGAGGCGGTCCTGCAGGTACCCATAGTTGTTGATACATCAGTGGTACCAGTGGTACCCTCTGTATCGAGGGAGATTCCTGTGGAGGGAGTTCAAGGACTCAACAGCACCGTCAGGGTTCAGGTCACCTCTTAGGCATTCTCAAAGTACACTGACCAGGTGTCACGGACACGAGCAGTCGAGTGAGACCTTGGGGTTCCCCCAGCAGTTCATACCCATTCTGCGGATCAGGGGCCCCCAGAAGCCAGGAACAGTGACGATGCAAGAGCAAGCGGCCCCGCGTGCATCGATCAGCGGCTACCACTACACCAGTACAGGTGGTGCCAATTCATGGTCTTGCACCCATCGCTGCCATTCCAGTCCCTGCTCGAGGACCGGAGATGCGACGATGTGTCCACTGCCAGCGAGTCAGACATTTGGCACATGCTTTCCCCAATGTTGACCAACCTCCTGTGCCTCGACAGCAGTCACGCCAGCAACAGCAGCCGCAGCGTCAGTATGAGCAGCCACTGGGTGGATGTGTTTATCAGGGGAGGCAGCTAGCGCAGCCTGCGAGGCATGTGTCACGCCCCAGAGCGGCCGTCTCCGAGACGTGGCAAATATATAATATCAGCAATCCATACACGAGGTCAATAAAAGACTCTACTCAATCATCAAAGATACTTAAAACATTTAACAAGGAAGCTGACATGATATATAAACATATGACGGAAGCTTAAAATGACTTAGTCTGTAATTTAAAGATATATTACAGACCGGAACACATAATCAACTGTCCTGTGAGAGCCAATATACAACAAAGACATCAAACACCAGTACTGTGCTCAAGCACGAGTAGCAATACATACAAGGAAACGGGGGATGCTGATGGCCTCTCTCACTCGCAGATCCAAAACACGTGCGCTGCTCTGCTACGGTACTGCGCCTATGGAAGCTCCACCTTTAGGTCCGGCTCAGCGACAACTGGAGGAAAACATATGCGAGGGGTGAGCCACACGCTCAGTGAATGGTACGATCCATGCATCACAACACATATTAATCTTTCAAACATTCAAGTCTCAATAATCGAAACAACAACTTAAGTTGGCGGTTGGGCGTCGACCCAAACCTACCACACCATGTCAAACATTCTGAGTGATTGGGGTTCCAACAGATGGAACAGTCACTTAATCATTGGGTCGGGTCTCAACCCAACCCACTACTCCCTCACCCTCACCCTCACCCTTAGGTGACATAGGACTATTGGGGAAAAAGGTCAACTGGTCTACGCCTTTCGTCTTCCGGTAGCCCTCTGCCGAGTAGCCTCGACCTGGTATCCTCCCATGACCTCTACCTCTACCGTATGGGCGCACCACTCGGCGTCATGAATAGCGTCTGGGAGAGCCTAGCAGGACAACTAAACCCGGGTAGCTTCGACACGGAAGCGACGAAGAGGAGAGCACTTGACATACGCGGTTTTGATCCTCATGGATCCGTCATCGATAAGGTTACGAATTCTCATGAATTCCCACCAGAGCGCATAACTCAGATGCGGGGAAGACAGATGATTCGTAATGTCGATGCCACAGTATGACCCATCAGAGGTCATACGCTTGCTTAATCTTATTAAGCAAGGTTCATGGCCTCTATATATACATAAGATATGTCTAGAGATATAATATACAACACATAATTAATTACACAAAGAATTAATCAAGGAAGCAGACAAGTAATGCTATAACAAAATTATAATATTGTTTAAGGCATGCTTGGGCTCATATGTATAACACATGGATGTAATACTATAGTATACAAGTCTAACATGATAGAAAAATATTTAAGGTCACTACCGTATTCATGCCTTATACTCATGCATACAAGTAAATACTAACACATGAATAACCTAGCCTGGGACACAATATATAGTCAAGTATGGGTCCCTACACATGGTACTAGGGTGTATGATCCTAACATATTAAGTCTTAGTATGACATGGATGCAACCTAGCAAGATAAGCAATAACATGCACACTTAAGAAGGTTAATATGTGGTTACGGTGCCCCAGGGGAGGGCAACGCACGTCTACGTGCATCGAACACCTCCCGACTGGGTTGGATTGACCCACTCACCGTAAACCGAGTCGTCGCGGGACCGCTCGCCAAGATCTGCAAGACAAGGCATCCAAATAGGTGAGTAAAATCCACATAAAGACACTTAAAACAACTAAAAATGCCAAAGACTTGGATATGCACGCATACGGGCTCGCACGCATGCGAGTACGCACGTACGCGCACATGTCCGAGCGCCCCGACACCTACCCGAGCCCCCGGGCAGCCACACGCAAGGCCCCCGCACACGTACGCACGCGCAAGCACGCGCGTACGAGCCCCCGCGCTCGATGGCGCACTGACCCGCGCCTCCTGGACGCGCTGCCCGCACGTCCAGCACCTCGCCGCGCACCCGGACGCGCACTTGCGCGCCCAGACACGCAGCTCACGCACGCGCGCATGCTCGCGCGTGCCTGCGCGCACCCCCGCTCAGCCCCGCGCACAGTGCGCGTGCACTGCGCCCTCGCACGCTCCCCGTGCGCGCCCTTTCGCTCGTGCGCCCGCGCGCACGCGCACGCGCGCGTCTGCGCCCCTGCCAGGCCCGCCAGGGCCTCTCCTGCGCGCTCGCTTGCGCGCGCACGCGCGCGGATGGACCCGCACGCGCGCCCAGGGCTGTCAAGCCCCCCCTTTGCCCTCTCCACTCACCCCTAACTCAAACACCTAGCAAGCATGATTCCCTAACAGCCCCTAACACTTGAAAACCAAAGAAAAGAGGGGGAGAAGAAGGCTAACAAAGGAGGGGAAGGGAATGGGTCGGGGCCCCTCGGGTGCACCCGGCGCAACCACCACCACAACCACCACTACCACCCCTCCCTAGCCTCTCCACCTGCCCCTATTTGTTGGAAATCAGTGAAAAAGAGGTTCTAAAGGAAGCTAAAGAGAGGGAATCAACAACAACACACACTATTTACATACACACACATAGACACACACACACACCTTGTTTGTGAGTCCTTCTTCTTCTTGATTACTCACAAAACTCACACAAAACTCACTCACAAGGGCTGGAGAGAGAGGGAGAGAGTGTGTGAGAGGGAGAGAGTGAGTGAGAGGGAGATGCACGTTGACAAGGGGGGAGAGGGGGGGGGTGATGAGAAGGGAAAAATAAAGTGGGAGTTGAGGTTAACCTAAACTCACCCCCTAACACCCAAGAAATATCTTAAGTTGCTTAACCCTTAAGCAAGGGGTGGTGAGGTTACCTAGGGTGACCATAACCACCAAAATATCTAACACTATTCCTCCCACAAAACCAGTAACGAAGAAAACCCGGATGCGGTTCGAAACTGCATAATTTCCAAAACATTACCGGAATTCGATGAAATTTTTATGGGTGGTATAAAACGGTACCAGGACCCATAATACGCAGTTAGATTTTCGATCAGAGTCCTCTAGCTCATGCAGATGGCTAAAAAGCCAAAATTTTAGCAGTTCCGATCGAAAAAGAAAATTTCGAAAATGGCCAGAATTGACCCAAAGGTTACCCATAGGCTAAAAAGTGACACATATATAACATTCTTCCCCCCTTAGGAAATTTTGTCCACAAAATTTAATTACAAAAACATCTAAGAAGGAAAAAGATGTGGATATGCGTCACGCATGGCGTCCTCGCGCTCCCAAGTGGCCTCGGCACCAGAGCGGTGCTGCCAACGCACCTTAACCAACTGGACGGTCTTGGTGCGGAGCTTCTTCTCACGACGGTGCAAGATCTCGATCGGCTGCTCCACGAATGACAAGTCCGGCTCGAAGACAAGCGGCTCGAACGGGATGATGTGGGCAGGATCGTGGACGTAACGCCTCAGCTGCGAGACATGGAAGACGTCATGGGCTTGGGCCAAGTGTGGGGGCAAGGCTAGGCGATAGGCCACCTCCCCAATCCGCTCCAGGATGAGAAACGGGCTGATAAAACGCGGACTCAGCTTGCCCCGCACACCGAAACGGAAGATGCCCTTCGACGGGGACACCTTCAGGAAGACATGGTCACCAACCTCGAAGGCGAGCTCACGGCGACGACGGTCGGCGTAGCTCTTCTGACGGCTCTGAGCGGTGCGGATACGCTCACGAATCGTCTTGACCTTCTCAGAGGTCTGGCGAACGATCTCAGGTCCCTCCAACTGGCGCTCTCCGACCTCGTCCCAGCACAAGGGAGACCTGCAGCTGCGCCCATAGAGTGCCTCATATGGTGCCATCCGAATACTCGAGTGGTAGCTGTTGTTGTAGGCGAACTCCACCAAAGGAAGATGCCTCTCCCAACTGCCTCCAAAATCGAGAACGCAGGCACGCAACATGTCCTCTAGGGTCTGAATCGTCCTCTCTGACTGGCCATCGGTCTGTGGGTGAAACGCCGTACTGAAATGGAGGTTCGTACCAAGGGCGTGCTGGAGGCTACGCAAGAACCTCGAGGTGAATCTCGCGTCTCTGTCAGAAATGATACTGACCGGAGTGCCGTGGAGACGAACGATCTCTGAGACAAACAACTGCGCCAAGGTGTCCAGAGAGTCGGTGAGTCGGACGGGGAGGAAATGAGCAGACTTCGTCAGTCGGTCGACGATTACCCAGATGGCATCGCGACCCGAACGTGACTTCGGTAGACCCGAAACAAAGTCCATAGTAATCTGCTCCCACTTCCACTGAGGGATCTCAATGGACTGCAGCTTCCCCGCAGGACGTTGATGCTCCGACTTCACCCGCTGGCATACTAAGCAACGGGCAACGAAACGGCCAACATCTGCCTTCATCCCGCGCCACCAGTAGCCACGACGAAGGCCCCTGTACATTTTCGTGCCACCAGGATGCACCGTGTACTTCGAACGATGGGCCTCGTCCAAGATCTTCCGCTTCAGCTCTGCGTCGTTAGGAATACATACCCGGCCTCTGAATCGCAAGATCCAATCCTCGCGAATCTGGTAATCTGGCCGCTCACCCCGGGCGACGCCTTCAGAAAGGACCAGAAAGTGAGGATCCCTCCCCTGTGCCGTGCAGATCTCGTCGAGGAGAACAGGCTGCACCACTAACCTGGCTAGAAAGCCACCAGCAGGCGTCTCTCGAACGCTGATCCAACAAGCGGCCTCCTCCAGAAGCCTCCAACGACGCACTGCCAAGTGGGCGGCCATGCCCAAAGGCTGCCTACTGAGAGCGTCCGCCACGACATTCGCCTTATCCGGATGGTAAGCGATGTCGCAATCATAGTCCTTCAGGAACTCGACCCAACGTCTCTGACGCATGTTGAGCTCTGGCTGGGACTGCAGATAAGTCAGGCTTTTGTGATCTGTGAAAAGCTCGAACTCCTCACCATAGAGGTAGTGCCTCCAAATCTTCAGTGCAAAGATGATCGCTGCTAACTCCAGATCGTGGGTGGGGTAATTCTGCTCATGGGGCTTCAACTGACGCAACGCGTAAGCAACAACCTTACCGTACTGCATCAGGACGCAACCCAAACCCAGCCGCGACGCATCGGAGTAGACTGCGAATCCACCACTCCCAGACGGAATGGTAAGAACTGGCGCTGAGGTGAGTATCCGCTTCAACTCCTGGAAGCTCTCCTCGCAAGATGGGGACCACTCGAACCGGACATCCTTCCGGGTGAGGCGGGTCAAAGGGACGGCTATCTTCGAGAAACCCTCAACAAACCTCCGATAATAACCCGCCAACCCAAGGAAGCTCCGAATCTCGGTGGGGTTCGACGGTCGCCGCCAATTCGACACGGCAAGCGTCTTGTCCGGGTCCACAGATATACCCTCACCGGAAATAACATGGCCAAGGAAGGCCACACGCTCCAACCAGAACTCGCACTTACTGAACTTGGCGAACAACTGATGTCGGGCCAAGGTCTCCAAGACAGTGCGAAGATGGTCAGCGTGCTCCTCAAGACTCCTCGAGTACACCAGAATATCGTCAATGAAGACTACTACAAAGGAGTCGAGGAAGGGTCGAAATACCCGGTTCATCAGATCCATGAAGGCTGCCGGCGCATTCGTCAACCCAAACGGCAGTACTCGAAACTCGTAGTGCCCGTAACGGGTGCGAAAGGCCGTCTTCGGAATATCCGACTCCCGGATCTTCAGCTGATAGTAGCCCGAACGGAGATCGATCTTTGAAAAGACACGCGCTCCCTGGAGCTGGTCAAACAGATCATCAATCCGCGGTAAGGGGTACTTGTTCTTCACGGTCCGCTTGTTCAGCTGTCTGTAATCAATACAAAGACGCAGCGAACCGTCCTTCTTCCGCACGAACAGAACAGGGGCTCCCCACGGAGAGACACTCGGACGTGCGAACCCCGTTTCGAGCAACTCCTCCAGCTGCTCCTTAAGCACCTTCAGCTCTGCTGGGGCCATCCGGTACGGAGCCCTCGAAATCGGCTCGGTCCCCGGAATTAGATTAATCTCAAACTCGATCGCGCGATCCGGTGGTAGACCCGGAAGATCATCGGGAAAAACCTCCGGATATTCCGCCACGACCGGAGTCTGACTGATATCTGCCCGCAGTGGTGCATCCTCCTCAGCGATGTACGCCAGAAAACCCTCGCATCCTCCCTGAAGGAGTCTCCACGCCTGGATGGACGATACGAATCCCAAAGGAGCCATGTCCCGATCGCCCACGAACTGGAAGGACCTCCGTCCAGGGATGCGGAAAGACACCGACTTTGCGAAACAGTCGATACTGGCGTGGCTAGCTGAGAGCCAATCCATCCCCAGGATGGCGTCGAAGTCCGTCATGGCGAGCTCGACCAACTCCACTGGAAACTCATGCTCCGCGATCGCCACGATACACCCCCGATACACAGAACGGAGGAGAATACGGTCTCCGACCGGTAATGATATCTCCAACACCGCATCAAGAGGGGCTGACACCGCACCCATTCACCTCGCGAAAGCGGGAGACACGAACGAGTGCGTGGCCCCCGAATCAAATAGCACATATGCAGGAAGCTGGGAGATCAGAACAATACCTCGAACGACGCTACCCGAAGCCTGCGCCTCATCAACCGTAAGCGCTGCAACACGACCCTGAACGAGCTGTGGCTGAGGAGCAGGGGCACGCCTCGCAGGCTGCGCTGGCTGCCTCCTCTGCTCCACATGGCCACCCTGTGGCTGCTGCTGCTGCGGTTGCTGTCGTGGCACAGGAGGTCGGCCAGCATCTGGGCAAGCATTGGCCAGATGCCCGACTCGCTGGCAGTGGTAACATCGTCGCGTCTCTGGTCCTCTAGCACGGATCGGAACGGCAGCAAAGGGTGCAGGACCCTGAACTGGCACCACTCCCACTGGTGTAGCGGCGGCCGCTGGTCGATCATGACGGGGCCGCTTGCTCTTGCGGCGTCCCTGGTCCTGACTCCTGGGAGTCCTCTGATCCGCTGTAGGGGTTTGAACCGATGAAGGAACCCCAAGGTCTCGCTCGACGGTCCTCGCACGGGACACTAGATCAGTGTACCTCGAGAAAGCCTGAGAGGTCACGTGCACCCTGATGGTGTTGTTGAGACCCATCTCAAACCGTCGGCACCGCGTCTCCTCGTCCATCACCAAGGCTGGGGCGAACCGAGAAAGCCTCATGAAACGCGTGGAGTAGTCCGCAACAGACATGGTGCCCTGCGTCAGCTGCTCGAACTCCCGCATCACCATCTGGCGCGTCGAAAAGGGAAAATACTCCGCCAAGAAGTAACTCCGAAAATCGCTCCAGAGAAGTCGCCCCACTCCCTCGGGAATGTCCACCACTCGGGTAGCCCACCAGTCGGCGGCGTTACCCTTCAACATGAAGGTGGCCAGGGAGACACGCTGGCGGTCGGTGCAGTGCATGGTCGAGAAGATCTTGTCTATCTCCATCAACCAACGCTCAGGGGCAAGAGGGTCAGTCGTCATACCGTGGAACTCAGGAGGGTGAAGCTTCAGAAAGGCGGTGAGGCCGGCCTGATGCACACGTGCCGCGGCCTCTAACTCCTCTTCCCGCTCCTCGGGTCCATGAACTCCCTCTACGGGGGTCTCTGCTGGTACAGGGGGTACCACTGGCACTACTGGTGGATCGGCCACTAAAGGTACCTGCGGGACCGCCTCGCGGGCCGCCCGCAGCTCCTGGATCTCTCGTGCCTGCTCAGCCAACGCCCTAGTCTGGGCCTCCAGTGCCCTAGTCTGAGTCTCTAGCAGGTCTGCTATCCTAGCGTAAGCACGCTCCCAGGCTGGAGGCTCCTGCGCAGGTCCTGGCCTCGCGGCCGAGGACATCTCGGTAGACTCCTCACCCCCGGTAGGTTCGGAAACCTCCGAGGCCTGAGGGAGACCGCGTCCGTGCATCCGTCTGCGAGGAGGCATATCAGCAACCTAAGAAACAGACACTAGGATCAGAATACTCATATAGAAATCCTAGGACTCATCTCTAAGACATCAATAAGACGACAATTGGCTCTGACAGGACCAGGCTCTGATACCAACTTTTGTCACGCCCCAGAGCGGCCGTCTCCGAGACGTGGCAAATATATAATATCAGCAATCCATACACGAGGTCAATAAAAGACTCTACTCAATCATCAAAGGTACTTAAAACATTTAACAAGGAAGCTGACATGATATATAAACATATGACGGAAGCTTAAAATGACTTAGTCTGTAATTTAAAGACATATTACAGACCGGAACACATAATCAACTGTCCTGTGAGAGCCAATATACAACAAAGACATCAAACACCAGTACTGTGCTCAAGCACGAGTAGCAATACATACAAGGAAACGGGGGATGCTGATGGCCTCTCTCACTCGCAGATCCAAAACACGTGCGCTGCTCTGCTACGGTACTGCGCCTATGGAAGCTCCACCTTCAGGTCCGGCTCAGCGACAACTGGAGGAAAACATATGCGAGGGGTGAGCCACACGCTCAGTGAATGGTACGATCCATGCATCACAACACATATTAATCTTTCAAGCATTCAAGTCTCAGTAATCGAAACAACAACTTAAGTTGGCGGTTGGGCGTCGACCCAAACCTACCACACCATGTTAAACATTCTGAGTGATTGGGGTTCCAACAGATGGAACAGTCACTTAATCATTGGGTCGGGTCTCAACCCAACCCACTACTCCCTCACCCTCACCCTCACCCTTAGGTGACATAGGACTATTGGGGAAAAAGGTCAACTGGTCTACGCCTTTCGTCTTCCGGTAGCCCTCTGCCGAGTAGCCTCGACCTGGTATCCTCCCATGACCTCTACCTCTACCGTATGGGCGCACCACCCGGCATCATGAATAGCGTCTGGGAGAGCTTAGCAGGACAACTAAACCCGGGTAGCTTCGACATGGAAGCGACGAAGGGGAGAGCACTTGACATACGCGGTTTTGATCCTCATGGATCCGTCGTCGATAAGGTTACGAATTCTCATGAATTCCCACCAGAGCGCATAACTCAGATGCGGGGAAGACAGATGATTCGTAATGTCGATGCCACAGTATGACCCATCAGAGGTCATACACTTGCTTAATCTTATTAAGCAAGGTTCATGGCCTCTATATATACATAAGATATGTCTAGAGATATAATATACAACACATAATTAATTACACAAAGAATTAATCAAGGAAGCAGACAAGTAATGCTATAACAAAATTATAATATTGTTTAAGGCATGCTTGGGCTCATATGTATAACACATGGATGTAATACTCTAGTATACAAGTCTAACATGATAGAAAAATATTTAAGGTCACTACCGTATTCATGCCTTATACTCATGCATACATGTAAATACTAACACATGAATAACCTAGCCTGGGACACAATATATAAAGTATGGGTCCCTACACATGGTACTAGGGTGTATGATCCTAACATATTAAGTCTTAGTATGACATGGATGCAACCTAGCAAGATAAGCAATAACATGCACACTTAAGAAGGTTAATATGTGGTTACGGTGCCCCAGGGGAGGGCAACGCACGTCTACGTGCATCGAACACCTCCCGACTGGGTTGGATTGACCCACTCACCGTAAACCGAGTCGTTGCGGGACCGCTCGCCAAGATCTGCAAGACAAGGCATCCAAATAGGTGAGTAAAATCCACATAAAGACACTTAAAACAACTAAAAATGCCAAAGACTTGGATATGCACGCATACGGGCTCGCACGCATGCGAGTACGCACGTACGCGCACATGTCCGAGCGCCCCGACACCTACCCGAGCCCCCGGGCAGCCACACGCATGGCCCCCGCACACGTACGCACGCGCGTACGCGCCCCCGCGCTCGATGGCGCACTGACCCGCGCCTCCGGACGCGCTGCCCGCACGTCCAGCCCCTCGCCGCGCACCCGGACGCGCACTTGCGCGCCCAGACACGCAGCTCGCGCACGCGCGCACGCTCGCGCGCGCCCCCACTCAGCCCCGCGCACAGTGCGCGTGCACTGCGCCCTCGCACGTTCAGCCCCGCGCGCGTTTGCGCCCCTGCCAGGCCCGCCAGGGCCTCTCCTGCGCGCTCGCCTGCGCGCGCACGCGCGCGGATGGACCCGCACGCGCACCCAGGGCTGTCAAGCCCCCCCTTTGCCCTCTCAACTCACCCTAACTCAAACACCTAGCAAGCATGATTCCCTAACAGCCCTAACACTTGAAAACCAAAGAAAAGAGGGGGAGAAAAGGCTAACAAAGGAGGGGAAGGGAATGGGGGGTTTCGGGGCCCCTCGGGTGCACCCGGCGCAACCACCACCACAACCACCACTACCACCCCTCCCTAGCCTCTCCACCAGCCCCTATTTGTTGGAAATCAGTGAAAAAAGAGGTTCTAAAGGAAGCTAAAGAGAGGGAATCAACAACAACACACACTATATACATACACACACATAGACACACACACACACCTTGTTTGTGAGTCCTTATTCTTCTTGATTACTCACAAAACTCACACAAAACTCACTCACAAGGGCTGGAGAGAGAGGGAGAGAGTGTGTGAGAGGGAGAGAGAGAGTGAGTGAGAGGGAGATGCACGTTGACAAGGGGGGAGAGGGGGGGTGATGAGAAGGGAAAAATAAAGTGGGAGTTGAGGTTAACCTAAACTCACCCCCTAACACCCAACAAATATCTTAAGTTGCTTAACCCTTAAGCAAGGGGTGGTGAGGTGACCTAGGGTGACCATAACCACCAAAATATCTAACACTATTCCTCCCACAAAACCAGTAACGAAGAAAACCCGGATGCGGTTCGGAACTGCATAATTTCCAAAACATTACCGGAATTCGATGAAATTTTTATGGGTGGTATAAAACGGTACCAGGACCCATAATACGCAGTTAGATTTTCGATCAGAGTCCTCTGGCTCATGCAGATGGCTAAAAAGCCAAAATTTTAGCAGTTCCGATCGAAAAAGAAAATTTCGAAAATGGCCATAATTGACCCAAAGGTTACCCATAGGCTAAAAAGTGACACATATATAACAGCATGCCCCTCCTCCTCAGCCGCATCTTGTTCAGGGGATCGTTGCAGCACTTACAGACGATGAGGCGCAGGCTTCGGGTAGCGTTGTCCGAGGTATTGTTCTGATCTCCCAGCTTCTTGCTTATGTGCTATTTGTTTCTGAGGCCACACACTCATTCGTGCCTCCTGTTATTGCGAGACAGATGGGTGTGGTGTCGGCCCTTCTTGATGCCTTGCTGGAGATATCATTACCGGTCAGAGACCATATTCTCCTCCGTTCTGTTTATCAGGGGTGTACCACGAAATTTGCGAGCGGCGCCTATTTCAAATTTTGAGGATGTGGCGTATTATTCATTAATGGGCTATGTCTTCCTCCATTTTCCTGCTCGGGATTAAGGGGCCTTGTGAGGTCATCATTGAGACCCGGGCTATGGTGCTCCATGTTCCTTGTTTGGTCATCAGGATATCCTATATCGGGACCTCAAGGTGCCCTCCCAAGGGGTTCTTTCCCCCAATCGGGAATATCTTTGAAACATCCGTTGGATGATTGACTTTCCCTCTCACTTGGAAAGTGCTGTAGTGAGTGGTGATGCGTATGATCGGGATTGGGTGCTATTATAAGAGTTCGAGAGCGTGAGCTCCCCGTGATGAATCTACCCATGGAGTGCATGATGCTGGAGTTCCAATGGTTATAATATGGCGACCTATCGTTGGCGGCATTTGAAGCACAGTTCGCGATACTGTCGCATTTTGCTCCCACGGGTCGTAAATGAGAAGACGCGATGCCAGCATTCGTGATGAGGCTCAACTACCATATTAGGTAGATGATGTCGCATAGGTGTTGTCGGAAAGCGACGACCTCCTCTTGTGCGTCTTATGGATTAAGTGCTATTGTGTCGCTTACCCAGCATGTCTGGGTCATCAAGAGCGCCTGGCCGAGGAGCATCAAGATACTTGAGGAGCGAAATCTGGACTTAATCGTTTGAGGAGTTGTTTTGATCTCCCCTTGGGGGTTGAAGATCAAGCACCTCTTGCCACGAATTGATGATCTATTTGACCAGCTCTGGGTGCGAGTGTCTCTCTTAGATCGATCTTCGCACAGGGTACCACTAAATGGAGATCCGGGAGTCAGATATTCCGAAGACGGCCTTTCATACCCGTTACAGGCACTACGAGTATTGAGTTCTGCCATTTGGGTTGACAAATGCGCCTACAGCCTTTATGGATTTGATGAACCGGGTGTTTCGGCCCTTCCTCGACTCCTTTCTATTAGTCTTCATCGATGATATTCTGGTGTACTCGAGGAGTCTTGAGGAGCACGCTGACCATCTTTAGTCTGTCTTGGAGACTTTGGCCCGACATCAGTTGTTCGCCAAGTTCAGTAAGTGCGAGTTCTGGTTGGAGTGTGTGGCTTTCCTTGGCCATGTGATTTCCGGCAAGGGCATATCTGTGGACCCGGACAAGACCCCACTGAGATTCGGAGCTTCGCGGGTTTGGCGGGTAATAATCGGAGGTTTGCCGAGGGTTTCTAAAAAATAGCCGTCCCTCTGAGCCGCCTCACGCAAAAGGATGTCTGGTTCGAGTTGTCCCCTTCTTGCAAGGAGAGCTTCCTGGAGTTGAAGCGGAGACTCACCTCAGCGCCAGTTCTTACCATTCTGTCTAAGAGTGGTGGATTCGCAGTCTACTTGATGCGTCGTGGCTGGATTTGGGTTGCGTCCTGATGCAGTACGGTAAGGTTGTTGCTTACGCGTCGCGTCAGTTGAAGCCTCATGAGCAGAATTACCCCACCCAAGACGTGGAGTTAGCAGCGATCATCTATGCGCAGAAGATTTGGAGGCATTACCTCTACGGCAAGGAGTTCGAGCTCTTCACAGATCACAAGAGCCTGACTTATTTGTAGTCCCGACCGGAGCTCAACATGTATCAGTGACTTTGGGTCGAGTTCCTGAAGGACTACGGTTGTGACATCGCTTACCATTCGGGGAAGGCAATGTCATGGATGACGCTCTCAGTAGGCAGCCCTTAGACATGGCCGTCCACTTGGTTGTACGTCGTTGGAGGCTTCTAGAGGAGGGTGCGTGCTGGATCAATGTTTGGGAGACGCTTGCGGTGGCTTTTTAGCCAGGCTAGTGGTGCGGCCCATTCTCCTCGATGATATCCACATTGCATAGAGGCGGGATCCTCACTTTCTGGTCCTTTCAGAAGGCGCCACCCGAGGCGAGCGTAAGCACGCACCCATGCCGGAGGCTCCTGCGCTGGTCCTGGCCCAACAGCCGAGAAATCTCTAGTAGACTCCTCGCCTCCAGTAGGTTTGAAAACCTCCGAAGCCCGAGGGCGATACATGTCCATGCGCCCGTCTCTGAGGAGGCATATCAGCAAACTAAGGAACCAGCAGTAGGATCAGAATACTCATATAGAAAATAATTGGCTCTGACAGGACATGACTCTGATATCAACTTTTGTCACGCCCCAGGGCGCCCGTCCCCGAGATGTGGCAAATGTATATATGATATTAGCAATCCATACACGAGATTAAATAACGACTCCATAACATCAAAGGCAATAAAGCAATAACCAAGTAACTGACATCAAATATATATACAAAGAGCGGAAGCTCAAACGACTAAGTCTGTAATTTAAAGACATATTTACAGACTAGAGTACACAATCAACTATCCTGTGAGAGCCAATATACACAACAAAAGACATCAATAATCCACATACGTGCACAACCACAAGTATAATACATACAAGGAAAAGGGAATGCTGATGGCCTCTCACTCGCAAGACATCTAACGCGAACGCGGGCCTCCTACTCGTACTTCACCAAGGGGGGCTCTTCTCTCGGATCCGACTCAGCGTCAACTGGAGGAAAACATATGCGAGGGGTGAGCCACACGCTCAGTGAATGAAACAATCCATGCAACACAACTCATATTAATCATAACAAGTGATTAGGTTCCAACAGATGGAAATCAACTACTTAGCTGGTGGGTCGAGTATCACCCGAGCCCACCACTCCCGCACCCTCACCCCCACAGGGTGACATAGGACTTTAGGGAGCAATACCCTCACCCTCACCCTCCCAAAGGATGACCTAGGCTTTGGGATATTGCACAAACTGGCAGATTGAACCAACGCCGACCCACTACACCCTCACTCTCACCCCCTCCTCGGGGTGACATAGGCTCTTGGGAGGAATCTAGATTGTTTCTACACCCTTGGTCCACCGGTAACCCTTATCCCGGGAAGCCCCTATCAGGTATACTATCATGATCAGCACATCCTCACAAATCGGCAGCACCTACGGGTGAGAGCTCCCGTCAGGCTGACTGTCTCAACCAGGAAGTCCCTACACGATCCAACGAAGGGAAGAAGCCAATCTACACCCGTGAATATGATCCTCTCAGATCCATCATCACCGGTTATCAAAACCGATAAGCGCAACGAATTCTCATGAATTCCCTCCAGGGCGCATAACTCAGATATGGGGAAGACATTTCATTCGTAGTGACTATGCCATGGTATGACCCCCTAATAGGTCATACACTTGTCCAAACTCATTTAGACAAAATTCATGGCTCATACAGGCATAAATAAATATACAACATATAATTAAATGAAGAAATTATTCCAGATATTCCGTGCCTGGGGGAAAGAACCCCTTGGGAGGGCACCTTGAGGTCCCGGTATAGGATATCCCGACAACCAAACAAGGAACACGGAGCACCCTAGCCTGGGTCTCAATGATGACCTCGGAAGGCCCCTTAATCCCGAGTATGAAAATAGGAATTTATTTATACAATGAAGAATTATCTAAGGAATTAATCATGGTAGCATTGAATAACATAACAACAAATTATGATATTTTCTAAGGCATGCTTACACTTTTACATACTTATTTGTTTAATTAAATTAAACTCGATGGGAACATGCATGGATCAAGGATATGCTAACATGGAACGTGGCATCTAGGCATGCATGGGCTCCTACACATGGTACTAGAATGTACCGTCCTTAGCATATTATACCTAATATGTCATGGATGCAATCTAGCAAAGCATGTAATAACATATAAATACAAATGAGATTAATATGCAGTTATGGTGCCCCAGGGGAGGCCAATGCACGTCTACGTGCATCGCACGCCTCCCAACTGGGTTGGAACGACCCACTCACCACAACTCGGGTCGATGCGTGACTGTTCGCCAAGATCTGAATGACAAGGGCATAAAAAATGGTGAGTATAACTACATAAAAACACTTAAAATTAACTAGAAATGCCAAAGACTCAAATGTGTACTTATATAGGCTCGCACGCATGCAAGAACGCACGTACGCACGCACATCCGAGTGACCCGGCACCTACCCGACCCCTCGGGCAGCCACATGCCTGGTCCCCGCACCCGTACGCACGTGCACGCACGCGTGCACGCGCTCCCGCGCCTAGCCGCGCGCCCAGACGCGCTGCCCGCGCACGCCCGCGCGCACCGCAGCCTGACCAACCCCCCTCACGCACCTCGCGCGCGCCCGCGTGCACGACCCGTGCGCACCGCACACCTAACAGTACCCTGCGCAGACGCTCGCGCGTGCCCGCCAGCACCCGTGCGCACGCGCGCTCCTGTGCGCCCACCTGCACCCTCTTGCGCGCGTGCCTGCACGCGCACTCGCGCGGACAAACCCGCGCGCGAGCCCAGCCACTCTAACTCCTCCCCACCCTCCACACTGACCCAAACACAAACACCTAGCGTGCATGGTCAGCACCCTATAACACCGAGAAAATTCAGAAATAAAGAGGGTGGGGGCTTACCAAGAGAGGGGGAGTGAAAGGGGGAGATCCAGGGCTCTTCACGCACCCGCAACCACCACAACCTCTACCACCACCATCTGAGCCTCTCCTCAACCTCTACTTTTACTGAAAACAGGGGCAAAAAGGAAGCTTGAGAGGGAGCTTAAGAGGGGGAAAAACAACAACCACAAACATGTGCACACACACAAGCACACACACACCTTCTTTTCTTTAAGCTTCTCCTTCTCCTTCACTTCTCCATCCTTGTGACATATACACAAACACTTGGGGGCTGAAAGAGAGGGAGAGAAAGAGAGAAAGAGAGGCACGTTGAGAGGGTGAAAGGAGTGACAAAAGTCACTTTGGGGGGGGGGGGTGGTTGTGAAAGAGAAAAAGTGGGGGGTCAACCTAACCCTAAACTCACCCACACACATACATAAAAACCAATGGTTTCTTAATTATTAAGCAAGAGGGGGATGAGGTTACCTAGGGTCACCACATGCACATAAATATACCCACTATTCCACTTAACGAATCAATTTCGAAGAAAACCCGGATACGATTCGGAACTGCCTAATTTTCTAAACGTTACCGGAATTCAGTGAAATTTTTATGGGTAGTACAAAATAGTAACCGGACCCATAATATACAGTCAGATTTTCAATCGGAGTACTCAAGCTCACGCAGATGGCTAAAAGCTAAAATTTTAGCGGCTCTGATCGAAAAATGAAAAATTGAAAAATGGCCAGAAATGACCCAAATATTACCCCTAGGCTAAAAACTGACACATATATAATATTCTTCCCCCCTTAGGAAATTTTGTCCACAAAATTTAAAACAAAAACATCTAGGAAGGGAAAATATGTGGATATGCGTCACGCACGGTGACCTCGCGCTTCCAAATGGCCTCGGCACCACAACGGTGCCACCATCGCACCTTAACCAACTGGACGCTCTTGGTGTGGAGCTTCTCCTTACGCCGGTCCTGGATCTCGATTGGCTGCTCCACGAATGACAAGTCCGACTCGAAGACGAGCGGCTCGAACGCGATGACGTGAGCAGTATCGTGGACTTAGCGCCTCAGCTGCGAGACATGGAAGACGTCATGGGCTTGAGCCAATTGTGGGGGCAAGGCTATGCGATAGGCCACCTCTCCAATCCGCACAAGGATGAGAAACGGGCCAAGAAGGACTGACTCAGCTCGCCCCGAACGTCGAAATTGAGGATGCCCTTAAACCGGGACACCTTCAGGAAAACAGGGTCGCCAAACCAATGGTAAGCTCTTGGCAACGATGACCTACGTTGTCACGCCCCATGGCGGCCGTCCCCGAGACGTGGCAATAATATAATATCAGCTATCATAAACAAGAGGTCAACAATGACTCCAATAAACAATACACATGGCTAATGAAGCAATGACAACTGATAATACAACTGAAAAGCGGAAGCATAAACTATCAATAAGTCTGTAAATCAAAAACATTATTATAGACTCGAATTCACAATCACTGTCTTGTGAGAGCCAAGTCTAGCCAATTAATACAACAAGTGCCACACGCACGTTACAAATACACAAGACTCTAGGACTGCTGAGAGCCTCGCACTCGCCAATCCACCGGACAGAACGCTTCCACGCACGCAAGACCCCGCCATAGGGAAACTCCAGCTCCATGCCCAACAACGCCCCTGTAAAAGAAACAGTACGCGAGGGGTGAGCTACAAGCTTAGTGAGTGGTTGGAAACCAAACACCACTATAACAATTTAATGTTAAGGCAATTTCCTTTTAAGGAAAGACATGGGTTGAAACCCAATGGATAATAGGGTCACACGGCGGTGCAACCCATCTCACCCACACCCTCACTCCCGAAGGAAGACTCTTGGGACTCTTGGGGAGAGACCATACCGTTTGTCAAGGAGACGCGGAATTACTGGTCGACACAACACTATTGTGATCATCTACATAGAGATAATTGTCATTGATGTCACTCAACATCGATACCTAACCGGACCCAACAAATATGGGAACGGGTGAACAAACAAATGGGTCACGTAGCGACGTGACTCAACACATTCGTCACCCCCGCCCCCGAAGGGGAGCTCCAGGGAGACCCGGGGGCAAACGAGGGTTAACCATAACACCACGTGTTACTGGTGAACGAGACACAACGCGTCCATCTGCTACGAGGTAGAGATATACCTCGATACCTCAAGCGTCAGAAGTAACAAACCCAGAGTATACTCGATTGGTATTTGGGTCACGTGATGACGTGACAACAACTCATCCTCACCCTAGCCCCCGGAGGGGTGACTCTAGGGACTTTTAGAACAAACTCGGTTGCTCTACACCCATCGTCATCCGGTAGCCCTCTCCCGGAGAGCCTCGACCTGGTAGCCTCTCCATGACCGCTATCTCTACCATATGGGCGCACCAATAGGTGTCATAAATACGTCTGGGAGCACCCCACAGGACAACTACGAACCGGGCAGCTTCAACACGGATCCGACGAAGGGGAGAACGACTTGAAGCCCGAAATATCACTTGGTAGCTCTCTCTCCCGCGCAGCCTCTACCTGTCGGCCTTCCACGATCAGTACATTCCCTAGATGTGTACCGCGGTACGCATCAATAGCACCTACAAGTGGTGGCACCATACAGGACAGCTTCTATGTCGGGTAACTTCGACTCATGACGATGTCGGGAGGAAGCACCCTGCGTTCGCAATGAGAACCCTATGGGAAAGCCAACTACCCTTGGTACTTACATACATATATCGATGATATCGAATACTCTTGTATTCCCACACGGAGGCGTCACTCGGACGCGAGGACTATCTCTACACTCATGTAGAAAAGCCAGGGGCATAACCCAATAGGCGGTTCGGACACACGCCTAGCACGGGTAGGCCCAAATTAATGTCGTAGCTATCGGTTTAACAAAACCGAAGCCACGATGAATTCTTCCGAATTCGATGCGAATGCATCACTCGGATGCAAGGGCGATTACATCGTTAGCGCTTTAACTAATAGGGTACGACCCGACCGCGGGTCATACCCTTGCCTATTACGGATAGGCCAAATTAGTTAACATGCGCGCATATATATATATATATATATATATATATATATATATGAGGGGAATCATAACATGGTAATATGTGCCACATGCACGATAGTATATATATAACTATAGGGGTACTCCTTAACATGGATTTACATCATAAACAATAAATCATTCAACATGCATACAAGGTATGGCCCACTTAAACATGCTTATAAGGCCATAATAAACATTCAATCATGTAAAGGATGACTCAAGCAGGCGTTGGATATCACCAACTCCAAGGGGGGTTAAGCGTGATCTCGTGCGCCAATCGATGCATTCCGATAATCCCAAGCGAACCTGAGTCAAGTAGGAATCGTATCTTCTTACTCAGTTTACGCAAAGAGGGAGGGCGAGAGAGAGGGAAAATCTCATCCTCTCCGGAAAGCTGGTCATAGCTTTGCCCCAACAGATGGGTGCAACAACTACACCATTCCTCCAGTCTAATCGTAAAGGAATATTAGTACGCATCCGGTTATTAACCCAAGGTTTAACATGCTGGATATAATTAATATAGTGGGGGTAGTATTACAATACTACCTAAGACATGCCATATTCTAATACATCCGTAAACTCATTCGAACATACAAGCCCGAAACACAAGGGGCGCATGAAAGCACAATTATACAAACATGAATACATACTTATGCAAGTATAGGGTAGAATAGGGGTTCTACGCAATATACGAGCTATACAACCCTAACATGCAAATATCTAGCATATTTAGGGTTGAGATGCCCCAAGGACATGCGGTGCACGACTACGTGCATCGAGCGCGTCCCGAAGTGTTGGATCGAACCACTCACCAATACCCGGATCGACGTGCATCCTATCCGACGAGGTCTGCAAGGTAAGGGTATCAATAGGGGTGAGTATAACCACATACAAACACATAAAAATACTTAAAATAGACTAGAAATGTCAAAGACTCAGATACGCACGCGTACGGGCTCGCACGCATGCAAGAACGCGCGTACGCACGCATATCCGAGCACCCCGACACCTACCCGAACCCCCGGGCAGCCACACGCGTGGCCCCCGCACTCATACGCACGCATGCGCACACGCGCACGCACCCCCGCACCCCCGCACTCATACGCACGCATGGCCACTGCCGCGCGCCCGTGCGCACCGCCCGCGCGCAGCGCGCACCCGCGCGATCACCCCGCGCGCACGTGCGCGCGTGCGCGCGCGCATGCGCCTGCCAGCGCGCCAGACTACGTGCTAGCGCTCCCCAGCGCGCCAGCACCCCGCGCGCGCCCGCGCGCACGCTCGCTCGTGCGGACCCGCGCGCCCAGCCCCCAAAAGCTTCTCCTATGCCCCCCACATGCACCCAAACACAAACACCTCACATGCAAGCCCTCTCAAGCACCCTTATATGCTTTAAAACCAACAAAAGAAGAGGGAAAACTCACCAAAGGAGAGGGGGGGGGGGAAGGAAAGGGGGGACGTAGGGGCTCGCAAACGCACCCTCAGCCACCCCGACCGCAACCACCGCAACCACCACCTCTTCGTTGTTCTTCTTCTTCATTGTGGCATTACAACAAAACAGGGGGGGCAGATTAGAAAGGGAAAGGGAGGAGAGCAATGGGTGGTGAAAGAGAGAGGGAATCAACCACAACTTCAACAACAACAATTCAACAATAACAACTCACCTCTTTGAGCTCCATCCACCAATACCTTCACCTCCTCCACCCAAAACATGCACCAAAAGGGCTGGAACAGATCCAAAAGAGGGGAAAAAGTGCCCAAGTTGTGCACTTTGGGAGGGGTATTTATAGGCAAAGAGGAAATGAAATGACCAACCCGTCCTCGGACTAAAAACTCAGGACAGCCTTCACTTAAATGGCCATAACTTCCTCAATACAGCTCCGAATTGCACGATTCTAGTGGCATTGGAAAGCTAAGAAGATTATCTACGGCTTTCATGTTTACACCTAGATCAAATAACCTCTCCAGCTATTCCAAAATCTAGGCTAAATATCTTACAGGGCTGCTGCCTGGATTTCTCATCTTCGGGGTATACTCGGAAAAATACCCATATCTTTTGATATACGAATCCAGTTGATCCAATTCCACTTCTATATGGAAGCTATCTCAAAACTGAACATCTTGTGATAATATCGGATTTTTACCTCTTCATCTTGGATTTTTATAAAATCAAATCTGAATACCAAATCAAAACTGCATAATTCCAAAAACGTTATCGGAATTAAATGAAAATTTTATGGGCAGTACTAAATAGTACCAGGGCCCATAATATGCAGTTAGATTATTAATCAGAGTCCTAAAACCCTAGTAGGTAGCTAAAGTCAAAATTTTAGCGACTCCGATCGAAATTAGGACTCCAAATGACACAGGCCTAACATATGTAGCCCCCTGATGGTTTAGGGCAGTGCAGAGGCACACATGAACCATCCATGCTTCCGTAAGGTCAAAATCGTTCACTTGCCAGGCTGTCCGTCGGCGATGAAACGCTATACTTAAATGAAGGCTCGCGCCAAAGCCTGCCAAAGGTTATGCAAGAACCTCAAAGTAACCCGCGCGTCTCGATCTGAAATAGCGCCGACTGGAGTGCCATGAAGATGAACAATCGCGAAGGCTCATATCCGCGTTGAAGCATCCAGAGACTTAGTTAGACAGATAGGGAGGGGAAGTGCGGACTTAGTCAGTCGGTCAATGATCACCCAGACGGCGTCGTGACCCGAACGTGACTTTAGTGAGCCCGCAATGAAGTCCATGATAACTCACCCCACGTCCAATGAGGAATCTCGATGGACAAATGCCTTCAAATGCGACGATCCATAACTTCACATGAGGGCATGCCGACCAACAACCTCAACGAAGGCTACCCTAGAACAGCCCACGGAGGTCTAAATTGCCCACCACTTTTGAGATCCTTGTAGGAATCTGGCGCATTCGTCTACCCCAACGGCAGTACTCCAAATACGTAGTGCCCGAAGCGGTCACAAAAGGCCATTTACATAATGCCCAACTCTCGGATCTCCAATTAGGGTACCCTGCGCGAAGATCGATCAATGGAATGACACTGGCTCCCAGAGCTGGTCAAAATGGATCGTCAATTCGCGGCAAGGGGTACCTGATCTTCAACCCCTACGGGGAGATTAAAAAATAATTCTTGGGATGATTAAGTCCAAAATCGGCTCTTCGCGCTAGGCTGGCGCTCATGATGTCACTTGCACGCTGGGTAAGCCGCACGACCACACTTAATCCGCAAGACACGCAACAAGAGGTTGTCGAACCCCGACAACGCATATGTGATGTCATTTATCTGATATGGTGGTTGAGTCCCATCACGAACGCTTAGCGCTGCGTCTCCTCATTTATGACCCATGTGGGGGCAAAACGTGACAGTACCGGAAATTGTGCTTGCCGCCACCAATAGGTAGCCCAACTATAACCATCAGGATTTCAGCATCATGCACTCAATGGGCAGATACATCACGGGGGAGTCCACGCTCTCAGCTTCATACCGTAACACCCAATCCCGATCGTACGCATCACTACTCGCTTCAGCACCTTCCAAGTGAGAGGGAAAGGCAATCATCCAAAAGATATTTCAAAGATATTCCCTGCCTGGGGGAAAGAACCCCTTGGGAGGACACCTTGAGGTCCCGATATAGGATATCCCGACAACCAAATAAGGAACACGGAGTACCCTAACCCGGGTCCCAATGATGACCTCGCAAGGCCCCTTAATCCTGAGCAGGAAATTGAAAGAAGACATCGCCCATTTATCTATAATATGCCACACCCTCAAAACTTGAAACCGACGTCGCTCTCGAACTCCAAGGTACACCCCCGATAAACAGAACGGAGGAGAATACGGTCTCCAACTGGTATAGGGGGCATTCTCGAAGTACACTGACCGAGTGTCAGGGACACGGGCAGTCGAGTTAGACCTTGGGGTTCCTCCAGCAGTTCAAACCCCTTCTGTGGATCAGGGGCCCCTAGGAGCCAGGAACAGTGACGTCGCAAGGGCAAGCGGCCCCGCGTGCATCGATCAGCGGCCGCCACTACACCAGTAGAGGTGGTGCCAGTTCGTGGTCTTGCACCCACTGCTGCCATTCCAATCCGTGCTTGAGGACCGGAGACGCGATGATGTTTCCACTGCCAGTGAGTCAGACATTTGGCACATGCTTTCCCCGATACTCACCGACCTCCTATGCCTTGACAGCAGCCACAGCAGCAGTCACGCCAACAACAGCAGCCACATCAGCAGTCACGCCAACAACGTCAGTAGGAGCAGCCACTGGGTGGCTGTATTGATCAGGGGAGGCAGCCTGCGAGGCATGCCCCTCCTCCTCAGCCACAACTTTTTCAGGGGAGCATTGCAGCACTTACATACGATGAGGCGCAGGCTTCGGGTAGCGTTGCCCGAGGTATTGTTCTGATCTCCAAGCTTCCTGCTTATGTGTTATTTGTTTCTGAGGCCAAACACTCATTCGTGTCTCTCGTTTTCACGAGATAGATGGGTGTGGTGTCAGTCCCTCTTGATGCCTTGCTGGAGATATCATTACCGGTCAGAGACCATATTCTCCTCGTTCTGTTTATCGGTGGTGTACCATGGAGTTCGCGAGCGGCACCGGTTTCAAATTTTGAGGATGTGGCGTATTGTTCATTAATGGGCAATGTCTTCCTCCATTTTCCTGCTCGAGATTAAGGGGCCTTGTGAGGTCATCATTGAGACCCGGGCTATGGTGCACCGTGTTCCTTGTTTGATTGTCGGGATATCTTATATCGGGAGCTCAAGGTGCCCTCCCAAGGGCTTCTTTCCCCTAGTCGGGAATATCTTTGAAACATCCGTTGGATGATTGCCTTTCCCTCTCACTTGGAAAGTGCTGTAGCGAGTGGTGATGCGTACGTTCAGGATTGGGTGCTATTATATGAGGTCGAGAGCGTGAACTCCCCGTGATGAATCTGCCCATGGAGTGCATGATGCTGGAGTTCTAATGGTTATAATTGGGCGACCTATCGTTGGTGCCATTTGAAGCACAGTTCGCGATACTGCCTCGTTTTGCCCCCACATGGGTCGTAAATGAGGTGACGCGATGCCAGCGTTCGTGATGAGACTCAACTGCCATATTAGGTAGATGATGTCGCATAGGTGTTGTCGGAAAGTGATGACCTCCTGTTGTGCGTCTTATGGTTTAAGTGCTATTGTGTTGCTTACCCAACATGTCTGGGTCATCATGAGCGCTAGGCCGAGGAGCATCAAGATGCTCGAGGAGTGAAATCTGGACTTAATCGTTTGAGGAGTTGTTTTGATCTCCCCGTGGGGGTTGAAGATCAAGTAACTCTTACTGCGAATAGATGATCTATTTGACCAGCTCTGGGTGCGAGTGTCTCTCTTAGATCGATCTTCGCACAGGGTACCACTAAATGGAGATCCGGGAGTCGGATATTCCAAAGACGGCCTTTCATACCCGTTACAGGCACTACGAGTTTCAAGTTCTGCCGTTTGGGTTGACAAATGCGCCGGCAGCCTTCATGGATTTGATGAACCGGGTGTTTCGGCCCTTCCTCGACTCCTTTGTGGTAGTCTTCATCGATGATATTCTGGTGTACTCGAGGAATCTTGAGGAGCACGCTGACCATCTTTGCACTATCTTGGAGACTTTGGCCCGACATCAGTTGTTCGCCAAGTTCAGTAAGTGCGAGTTCTGGTTGGAGCATGTGGCTTTCCTTGGCCATGTGATTTCTGGCAAGGGCAAATCTTTGGACCCAGACAAGACGCTTGCCGTGTCAAATTGGCGGCGACCGTCGAACCCCACTGAGATTCGGAGCTTCCCAGGTTTGGTGGGTTATTATCGGAGGTTTGCTGAGGGTTTCTCAAAAATAGCCGTCCCTCTGAGCCGCCTCATGCAAATAGATGTCTGGTTTGAGTTGTCCCCTTCTTGCAAGGAGAGCTTCCTGGAGTTGAAGCGGAGACTCACCTCAACGCCAGTTCTTACCATTCCGTCTGAGAGTGGTGGATTCGCAGTCTATTTCGATGCGTCGTGGCTGGGTTTGGGTTGCGTCCTGATGTAGTACGGTAAGGTTGTTGGTTACGTGTTGCGTTAGTTGAAGCCCCATGAGCAGAATTAACCTACCCAAGACCTGGAGTTAGAAGCGATCATCTTTGCACTGAAGATTTGGAGGCATTACCTCTATGGCGAGGAGTTTGAGCTCTTCACAGATCACAAGAGCCTGACTTATTTGTAGTCCCAGCCGGAGCTCAACATGCATCAGCGATGTTGGGTCGAGTTCCTGAAGGACTACGGTTGTGACATCGCTTACCATCCAGGTAAGGCGAATGTCGTGGCTGACGCTCTCAGTAGGCAGCCCTTAGACATGGCCGTCCACTTGGTTGTACGTCGTTGGAGGCTTTTAGAGAACGGTGCGTGTCGGATCAATGTTCGGGAGATGCTTGCGGGTGGCTTTTTAGTCAGGCTAGTGGTGCGGCTTGTTCTCCTCGATGATATCCGCATTGCACTGAGGCGGGATCATCACTTTTGGTCCTTTCTGCAGGAAGCACCCTGTCGGTGTGGGAAAATTCCGCGTGTGGCGTGTGTGGGGGTTCTTCGGGGATTCGGATCGGATGCGTGCCCTGGCGGGCTCGGTCAGATCGTCTTCTCGGAAGGGTGGTTGTCGTTCCAGGTTGAGGCACCCGACAGCGGCTCAAGAGGATTCAAGGGTTTGTGTGATCGCCACCTGCTTTTTTGAAAAACAGGAAAATGTTGGGTTGGATTTGATCGCCTACGTGGGCAGTTTGTGGGGTCTCCGCTCTGAGACACTGATATACTGTACACAGAGGTGAAAAATATGTAATCTATTCTGCTTCCGGGGGTTGACTAAAGGAGTCTTGGGACAAAGGGGTGCAAGTGGGGTGTGGGTATGGGGCGGCTAATGGGATTCAGCCGTCGGGTATGGGGTGGCTACTATGGTTTAGCCGTCCGGGGCCTGGGTTGGTTTGGGCAGATCTTCGGTAGGAAATGGGTTTGGTTTTG
Organism: Acorus calamus; assembly: GCA_030737845.1. NCBI lineage: Eukaryota > Viridiplantae > Streptophyta > Magnoliopsida > Acorales > Acoraceae > Acorus > Acorus calamus. The sequence goes on from CM060879.1 coordinate 8,582,531, forward strand.
GACATAGGTTAAACTAGGTTTAACCCGGGTTTCTGGAGGGTGTAATGAGAGGGTGTGTTTGTTTAGGGAATGGATTTTTCTCTCACAAAAGGGGATCTCTTTCTCTCTCTCTAGGGATTTTTAGTAGTGGAACGGGTGTGAACTATGAGTGAATTGTCAATTGGAATTCTAGATGTTGTATAAAGGCTTGGGACCTCCTCTATTTATAGTAAAAAAGAGGCAGGGGAATGTCCACGAGGTAATAGGATGGCTTGGTTAATAGTGTGTTTGATTAGACCCCTCATTTAATTCTCTGGTTCTTCTGTCAGGACCAGGTGAAAGGCGGCTAGTCCTAACTAGCCGCCCAATATTGGGCGGCTACTTCCTGTTAGCTGCCCCTATCATACCTGCCAAACGTCCCATCTCTGACAAGCGGTGGCTTGGGTCGGTTACTTGGATTGATCCAGCCAAGATGGGGTGGCTAAAGGTCACAACCCGCCGCAATGATCTGCATTTAATGCTGCTTTATGTCCCATCCAGGGAAGCGGTTCAGGGTCGGCCAGGGGGCGGCTAGTGCCAACTTGCCGCCTGGTGTGGGGTGGCTATTAGGTTTAGCCGCCCCAGTCCATGGTCTTAGGGTTTCTAGGGATTTAGGGTTTCTCTAGGTGGGTTTAGGGTTGGGTTTAGGTTTGGTTTAGGGTTAGGGTTTCTGGTCAGGGTTTGGTTTAGGGTTTCTCGTCAGGATTTGGTTTAGGGTTAGGGTTTCCAGTCAGGGTTTGGTTTAGGTTTTGAGTTTCTGGTTTTGGTTTGGTTTAGGGTTAGGGTTTTCGGTTTCCTGAACTTTTGGTTTTCTATTAGATGCCCAAATGCGGGTTATTTCCAGGTGCTACTTGAAGTATTTCTGTCTTTTTGGACAGTCAAAATTGGGGTATCTACACACTCGAGGCGAGCAACTGGATTACTAGATTCGCGAGGATGTAATCCTGCGGTTCAGAGGCCGGGTATGTATTCCGGACTATGCAGAGCTGAAGCAGAAGATCTTAGACGAGGCCCTTTGTTTGGGGTACACAGTGCATCCTGGTGGCACAAAGATCTACAGAGGCATTCGTCGTGGCTACTAGTGGCGCGGGATGAAGGCAGATGTTGGCCATTTCGTTGTCCGTTGCTTGGTATACCAGCAGGTGAAGTCGGGGCATCAACATCATCCGGGGAATCTAGAGTCCATTGAGATTCCTCAGTGGAAGTGGGAGCATATTACAATGGACTTTATTTTGGGTTTGCCGAAGTCTCGTTCGGGTTGCGATGCCATGTGGGTGATCGTCGATCAACTGACCAAGTCCACTCATTTCCTCCCCATTCAACTCACCAATTCTCTGGACACCCTGGCACAGAGATCGTCCGTGAAACCTCATAGAAGGTCAAGACGATTTTGAGCGTATCCGCACTGGTCAGAGCCGTCAGAAGAGCTACGCCGATCGTTGTTGCCGTGAGCTCACCTTCAAGGTTGGTGACCATGTCTTCCTGAAGGTGTCACCGTCGAAGGGCATCTCCTGTTTCGGTGTACGGGACAAGTTGAGTCTACTTTTCATTGGTCTTTTTCAATTCCTTGAGTGGATTGAAGAGGTGGCATGTCAGACAGCCTTGCCCCCACAGTTGGCTCAAGCCCATGAACGTCTTCCATGTCTCGCAGCTGAGGCATTACGTCCACGATCCTGCTCACAACATCCTGTTCGAGCCGCTCATCTTTGAGCCAGACTTGTCATTCGTGGGGCAGCCGATCGAGATCCTGGACCGGCGCGAGAAGAAGCTCCGCACCGCTCTGGTGCTGAGGCCACCAGGGTGCGCGAGGACGCCATGCGTGATGCATATCCACTAGTTTTCCCTTCCTTAATGTTTTTGTATTAAATTTTATGGAAAACATTTCCTAAGGGGGGACGAATGTTATATATGTGTCACTTTTTAGCCTAATGGTCACATTTAGGTCATTTCTGGCCGTTTATCAATTTTTCTTTTTTCGATCAGAGCCATTAAAAAATTTTAGTTTTTAGCCATCTGCGTGAGCTTAAGTACTCCGATTGGAAATCTAAATGCATATTATGGGTCCTGGTACTATTTAGTACTACCCATAAAAATTTCATTGAATTCCGATAACGTTTTAAAAATTATGGAGTTCCGAACCGTATCCGGCTTTCGGTCATTACTGTTTTGTTTGGTGAAATCGTAAATAGATATTTTGGGTGGCTATGGTGACCCTTGGTAACCTTATCCCCTCCTTGCTTAAGGATTAAGCAAAGCTTGCTTATTTTCTTTGTGTGTGGGTGAGGTTAGGGTTATGTTCACCCCCTCTTTTTCCCTTCCCATTACCCCCCCTCCAAATGAGTGTTTTAACCTCTCTTTCACTTCTCTCCCTCCCTCAACGTGTTCCTCTCCCTCTCTTGATTGTGTGTGTGTGTGTGTGTGTTTTGAAGGAAAAGAAGGAGAAGAAGAAGCAAAAGAAGCACAAGAAGGTTTGTGAGTGTGTTATTATTGTGGTTGTTGATTCCTTTCTCTTAAGCTCCCTCTCACGCTCCCTTTGCCTCTGTTTTTCAGCCATTAAGGGCTGGTGGAGGGGCTGTTGGAGGTGGTGGTGGTGGTAAGAGTTGGCCGTGGGCACATCGAGGGCCCCGTGCTTCCCATTTTCCCTTTTCCTTTCCTTGGTAAGCTTTCTCACTTTCTTTTCTTTGGTTTTCTTGATTGTGGGGCTGTTGGGGAAGCCATGTATGCCATGTATGTGGCGTTCGGGTGTGTGTGGGGGCAGGGGAGGGGTTGGCATAGGTCTGGGCGCGCGCGGGGGGCTGTCCGTGCGCATGTGTGCGTTGGGGGGCGCAGTCGGGTGGGCTAGCGAGCTCGGGCGTGTGGGAGCATGCGGAGCGTGCGTGCGGGCACTGGCAAGGAGCGCAGTGCGCGCTACCACACGCATGCGCGGGGCAGTGTGTCTGGGATGCGGCAGTGAGTCAACAGGTGCAGGGGGCGCGTTCACGCTTGCATGCACGTGTGTGCGTGTGCAGGGACCATGCGTGTGGCTGCCCAAGGGCTCGGGTAGGTGTCGGGGCACTCGGATATGCGTGCATATGTGCGTACTTCCATGCGTGCGAGTCCGTGTGCGTGCATATCTGAATCTTTGGCATTTCTAATTAATTTTAAGTGTTTTTATGTAGTTATACTCACCAATTTGGATGCCTTTGTCTTGCAGATCTTGGCGAACGGTCATGCAACGACCCTGGTTGCTGTGAGTGGGTCGATCCAACCCAGTTGGGAGGCGTTCGATGCACGTTGATGTGCATTGCCCTTCCATGGGGCACCATAACTGCATATTAACTTGTGTGAATAAAATTATATGTTAATGCATGTTTTGCTATGATGCACCCATGCCATGTTAGACATTGTATGCTAGGGTTATACATCCATGTATCATGTATAGCATCCCATACATGCCTAGATACAATGTTCCATGTTAGAAAATCCTTGATCCATGCATGTTCCCACCTAGTTTAATTTAATTAAACCAAAATGAGAATGTATACGTATAAGCATGCCTTAGATGATATTATAACTTGTTGTATATTATTTAAAATACTTCTATGATTAATTCTTTGCTTAATTAATTATATGTTGTATATTTGTTTATGCTAATATGAGCCCTGAACCTTGCCCAAAGAGTTTAGGCAAGTGTATGACCACTTACCATGGCAAGTGACACTACGAATATTATGTTTTGCCCACATCTGAGTTATGCACCCTTGAGGGAATCCGTGAGGACCGTTTTCGCGAGTGTTGAGTGTTCTCCCCTTCGTCAGTTCCGTGTTGAAGCTGCCCGGCTTGTAGCCATCCTGCGGGGTTCTCCCAGATGCTATTCATGACACAGTTGGTAGGCCCATATGGTAGAGATCGCAGTCATGGAGAGGCTACCAGGTAGAGGCTCCACGGGAGTGGGCTACCGGATAACGAATGGTGTAGGAACAGTCGACCATATCCCAAAAGTCCTATGTCACCCTGTGGGGGTGAGGGTGGGGAGTGGTGGGCTCAGGTTAATACTTGACCACTAGCATAAGTAGTTGATTCCATCTGTTGGAATTTAATTTACTTAGAATGATTAATATGAGTTGTGTTGCATGGATTGTTCCATTCATTGAGCGTGTGGCTCACCTCTCGCATATACTTTCCCCCAGTTGTTGCTGAGTTGGATCTGAAGGAGGAGCTCCCCTAGGCGCAGTACTAATAGTAGAGCACCGTTCGTGTTTGGGGTCTTGTGAGTGAGAGGTCATCAGCATCCCCTTTTTTCCCTTGTATGTATTGTTACTCGTGTTTGTGCACAATAGTTGTATGTTGATGTCTTTTGTTTTATTTTGGCTCTCACATGATAGTTGATTATGTACCCTAGTCTGTAATATGTCTTTGAATTACAGACTTAGTAATTTAAGCTTCCGCTACATGTATATATATTATGTCAGCTAACTTGTAATTGATTTATTGCCTTAAATGTTGTGTTAGAGTCATCATTGACTTCGTGTATGGATTTACTGATATTATATATATTTGCCACGTCTTGGGGACGGCCACTCTGGGGCGTGACAATGCTTGGTGTGTCAGAAGGTTATGGCGAAACACTGAAGTCCAGCGGGAAAACTACAACCATTGGAAATCCTGGAGTGGAAATGGAAGCATATCATCATGGACTTTGTGACCGGTCTACCAAAGTCAAAGAAAGGGCATGACGTTGTTTGGGTTGTAGTGGACCGATTGACGAAGTCCGCACACTTTCTGGCGATGCGCGTGAATGATTCACTAGAAACGCTGGCGAAGATATATGTTTGAGAGGTTATTCATCTCCGTGGAGCTCCACTCAGCATTGTTTCGGATCGTGATTCATGTTTTATCTCACGCTTTTGGAGTGCTCTTCAAATGGCATTGGGAACAAGGTTGAATTTTAGCACAACATTTCACCCTTAATCAGATGGGCTATCTGGGAGCACGATCCAGATATTGGAGTATATGTTGAGGGCTTGTGTGGTCGATTTTGACGGAAGCTAGGAGGATCATTTAGCCTTGGCAGAATTTGCTTACAACAATATTTTCCAAGCAAGAATTCAAATGTCACCTTTCAAAGCATTATATGGGAGGAGTTGCCGCACACCTCTATGCTGGGATGAAATCGGTGAGAGAAGCCTTGTTGGACCAGTACTCGTTCAGGATACAATCGACAGGGTGAAATTAGTTCGGGATCGGCTCCGATCGGTGCATAGTAGACAAAAAAGCTAAGCTGACAATCGAAGGCGAGAGCTGGAGTTCGTGGTGGGAGAACATGTGTTTTTGAAGGCTTCTCAATCCAAGGGCATTGTTAGATTCGGACAACAGGGAAAGCTAAATCCGCGTTTCATCGAACCATTTGAAGTTTTGGAGATGGTTGGACAAGTGGCTTATTGTTTGGCACTATCGCCACAGTTGGATCGTGTGCACAATGTATTTCACGTATCAATGCTAAGGAAATACGTGCATGATCCTTCTCACATCATTGAACCGGACCTGGTTCAACTACTGGAAGACCTATCTATTGTCGAGCAGCCGGTGAAGATCTTGGATCGGAAGGAGTAAATATTGCAGAACAAGACCATTTTGTTGGTCAAAGTACAGTGGCAGTACCATGCAGGAGTACCCAAGATGACTTGGGAACGTGAAGAAGAGATGCGAGAGAAGTATCCATCGTTGTTTGCATCTTCCTCATGTATGCCTTGAATTTAGGGACTAAATTCCTTTAAGGAGGAAATGATGTAACAATTGTGACTTTTAATCGGGTCAGATAGTGTCTTACGGGTCCTATAAGTGCCATTGGGCACCTGGGCGACGGCTCTGGGTGAAGCCATCGGGAAACCTTGGAGACAACTCTTTATGGAGCCGTTGGGTACTCGTGCGACGGGCTCAATAAGAGCCGTCGATCTGGGTGAAATTTCAAATTCGGAAGTTAGTCATTTTCAGAACGAGCAATGACATTGATTATATTGACTTGATGGTGTCGTATTTTTGTCCCCACGTGTTTCCGGTTATTAAAATCTCTAATTTCTCTCTCTCCTTGCATTGAAACACCAAACCCTAAAATATTTTCTTCTTCTTCTCTTCGGCACCTTTCTTGAGAGGCTTGGGAAGGGAGTCTAAGCGAGGTATTGGGAGAGTATTCTAAAGACTTTATGAGTTTTTCTTAGTTATAATGAATTCCTTTGAATGTTATTGCATATGATCTCGTTTAGTAATTTTTTCCAAACAAAGACAATGGTCTCCTTATTCTTTGAACGTTTTTGTATAATCTCGGATCCCCGGTTTTTACGACGATATGATGATGATTTTGAGATGAGGTAAAAGTTTTTGATGATGAAGATCTTTTAAACCACAACGTATATGTGTCGGAAGTTTATATTTTTTAGATTTTTCTTGTAAATTTCATACGGTTTTAATGGGTTTTAGATCTTATGATATAGCTACGATATGATCATATTTTGGAATTGATTACAAGTTTTCGTGTGGAAAAAAATGTGTTTTGGTAGATGATTAGGTTAATCGTTTCATGTTTTAAGATCTTTTAAACGATGATTTGAACCTTATATGTTATAGATCCGAACCTATACCTGCTTTTCATGTTTTTTTTTCTGAATTTATAAGGTAGATCCGTATTAGTTGTCATGCCTATGGCAAACCTAGGTTTTTGAAAATATTTTTATTTAAGTTATGGTTCGTTTTAAATCGGATTTCATACGTATGACTTGATTTTGATGTTGATACTTTTCTATTTAACAAATATTTTAAAACGACTCATGTTTTATTTTCAATGGTAGAAGGTTGAAAGTATTTTTACAAAAGGTAGGGTTTCATGTTTCCTGCCTCGAGACGGCTCGGATAGGAGCCGTCGGGCACATTTACGGATGGCTCCCAGATGAGCCGTCGGGTTAGTCATGGACGCCCCCTATGGGAGCCGTCGGTTTCATGGGACGGCTCTTAAGGGAGGCGTCAGGTTTTCGTGAGCATGGGTCCATCGAGTCCCATACGGTTTGCGCATATTGTGACCGATTCATATCAATTTCAGGTCAGGTTAGATTGCCTTAGGCCTTCTAGAGTTGTTTCAGATTGTTGGACCTTAGGTGACTGGGTCTAGTTCCTATGTAGTTTTAAAGGATTTTATCAATGACTTGAAATGTTATTTTATGTATAAACTCAAGGATGTCATATTATATAGGCTGCTGGCTTATTATGTATTGTGCAGAAAATGTTAATGTTTTGAAACTTTCGCATGCATATTATTGCAATAAAAATATGTGTTGATCATGCATGCATCGCATTCGTCTAGGTAACGTAGCCTAGGTGGCTCAGTCATTGTGGTTCATAATGGACCACCCATGTCTAGGTGACATGTGTCTAGGTGATACGATTTCCAAAGCAAAATCCTTGCAGCTTGGTGCTATAGATGGCTAGGTGCCATAGAATACGGGCATGCATGTCCATTGCATTCATACACGTCATGAGTTTGATAATTATTTGAGATATGCATTAGGAAATTGATTCGTTATTGAACCTTGGATTATAAAAATGTCATTTTACTGTATTGCGAAATGCTTTTTATTAATTATTGCAATGGCTGTCTTACGAGGTTTATCAAAGATTATTATTTTGTGATAGCTCACCCCTCTTTTCCCAACCTTTTAGTTTAGCTGTTGACGAACGACGATCTCAGAGGTGGCGATCGTAGCTCATGTGTTATCTTCCGTTGCATTTTAGGTGGTTGAATAAGCCCTTTTCTTGGAATGTAGTTCCTCAGTCCCTTTTAGCAAAAATAGATGGATGCTTATGTTTAACCTTTATTGTGCGTTTAAATTCGCGTTTAGGATGAGTTATGTTTAGATCGTAGACATAGATTTATGATTTAATAAATGCTTAATAGTTTCAAAAACAAATATTTATATATGTGTGTGACCCGCGTTTAATCAAGAAATTGAGTAATGGACCATATTCGAGCTTTAAAATGGAGTCTTGGGTAAGGGGGCGTTACAGAGTTAGCTGGCACCACACTGGTATGAGTTGCAGGAACCCAAAGGAGGAAAAAGGAAGAGGAGGAAGACGACGACGAGGATTGAAGGCTTGTGGCAAATCGTCACAGAGAAGAGTCCAAGCCCATTCCATCTCAGGCCCATATCCAAAGCATCGATCAGTGATGATCCGGCCCAAGAGGGGAAAGCCAGATTTCATCCCCCATAAATTGGCACCGTCTCTAGGAACGAGCAAGAAGCTGTTCCAAACCTCGACCTGAGAAGATGGTGGCGACAAGGACTCAATTGGCGATTCACGAGCGTGGTGGAGAAGAGGGACGCGTGACGCCCAAAGACCCACCCCTACTGAGGGTCAAGTCCACGGTCGGATCTGTAGATACCCCAATTTTGACCATCCAGAGAGACAGAAATACTTCAAGTAACACCCGGAAATATCCCACATTTGGACATCCAGTAGAGAACCGAAGTTCAGGAAACCGGAAGCCCTAACCCGACCCCTAACCGAAAACCCTAACCCTAGCCCTAGCCCTATCCGGCAACCCTAACCCTAGCCCTAACCCAAACCCTAACCCTAGCCCTAGCCCTAACCGGAAACCTTTCCCTAGCCCTAGCCCTAACCGGAAACCCTAACCCTAGCCCTAACCTAAAACCGGAAACCCTAACCCTGGCCCTAAACCTAAAACCAGAAAACCAGAAACCCAAAAACCCTAAGTCCCTGGCAAGGGGCGGCTAGACCTAACTAACCGCCCCATACCAGGCGGCTAGTTAGCACTAGCCGCCCCCCTGGCCGACTTTGGACCAGTCCCCTGGATGGGACATAAAGCAGTATTAAATGCTGATCATTGCGGCGGGTGATGATCTTTAATCGCCCTATCTTAGCCGGGTCAACCCAAGTAATCGACCCAAGCCACCCTTGTCAGAGATGGGACGTTTGGCAGGTCATGATAGGGGCGGCTACCTGGAAGTAGCCGCCGCCCTTCACCTGGTCCTGATAGAAGAACCAGAGAATTAATGAGGGGTCTAATCATACACACTATTAGCCAAGCCATTCTATTACCCCCAGGACATTCCCCTACCTCTCTTTTACTATAAATAGAGGAGGTCCCAAGCCTTTACATCCATGAATTCACATCCATAAATCCACAATCCAATAGACACCAATACACAACCCACAATTCACATTCCCTTTCCCCACTAGAAATCCCAAGAGAGAGAGAGACAGAGAGAGCCCATTTTTTTGTGAGAGAAATACCCATTTCCCTACATAAAATACCCTCTCATTCCACCCTCCAGAAACCCAGGCTAAACCTAGCTTAGCCTCTGTCCAAAACCAAACCCATTTCCTACCGAAGTTCTGCCCAAACCTGACCAACCCCGGACGGCTAAACCCTATTAGCCGCTCCTCACCAGACGGCTTGATCCCACTAGCCACCCCCTATACACACCCCATTTGCACCCCTATGTCCCAAGACTCCTTTAGTCAAGCCCCGGAAGCAGAATAGGATTATCTGTTTTTCACCTCTGTGTATGGTATATCCGTGTCTCAGAGCGGAGACCCCACAAACTCCCCACGTAGGCGATCAAATCCAACCCAACCTTTTCCTGCTTTTTAGAAAAAGCAGGTGGCGATCAAACAAACCCTGGAATCCTCTGGAGCCGCTATCGGGCGCCTCAACTAGGAACGACACCCTCACTCTTCCGAGAAGACGATCCGACCGAGCCCGCCGGGGCACACATCCGATCCGAATCCCCGAAGAACCCCCACACACGCACGCGCACACCGCGCACCGCCGGGATCCTTTCCGACAGCACCGACAGTCTCGACTTACTGCTTTGTAAGCCGCACACCGCTGTGCAATCCTTTACCGCTTTATTTACTGCTTTATATCTGCATTCATTCCCTTGAACCATTTCACACATCGTGGATTCCCGCCTAGAGGAGGAGATACTAGAGGAAAGAACCCACCAAGAGGGTCAAGCCACACAATTCCTGACCCATGTAGAGGAAAAGATGGCCAGTCTAGGATACCAATCAGCAGAAGACATGTTTCGTGACCTCGCCGACTACCGCCAGGTCAAAACCCTGAGACAGGAGGCCCCTGTCGAAACCCCTAAGGCCGTTCCCAAAACCCCGTTCACACCGAGTCACTCAGTCAACCCGAGTGTCTTTTCTTTCACCCCCCTTTCCCCCACGAATCCAATACTCCCAACCGTTTCCACCCAGGCCCTTACCAGGCCACCCCAAACCCGGGACCGCTAGGCAGTCCTCCCAGGGGAGAAACGCTGGATGAAACCATCCGGAGAATCCTCTCCGAGACTGGTCCCTCAGCCCCAAGCACATGTCTCTACACAACCTGAGACAAATCCTGTCAGTCCATCTACCGGAAGGATTCAAAATCCCCAAATTCCGCTGGTATAATGGTCGTGGAGACCCAGACATTCATTTAACTGCCTTTTATCTAGACGCACGCCCGTTTCTAGATAATCAACCTCTGCTAGTCTTCCTCTTCCAGAAATCATTGGAAGGAGAAGCACTACAATGGTTCTCCACCCTCCCTGTAGATCACTTGTCGAATTTCCGGTTGTAAACGAGAAGTTCTTAGGCTGCTACGGTTACCAAAGGATCAAAACCCCCTCTATTTCAGATTTAACCGTGGAGAAAATGAGGCCTAGGGAGGAATTTGAACAATACGTGTCTCGATGGCGCACACTTGTCCACTGAACCGGCCTGCAACTCACACGTGTCCACCTGAGTCCAGAGCTTCGTACGAGCCTTTCGTACGGAGACTGTACTACGTATCAGCTTCTGATTGACCGCCACAATAGGATTTCCCGTTGTGCAGCCCCAGTAGTCCAAACCCAGTCCCCACCTATCAGCCATAGGGTTGGACAACCGCCTCGTATGGCACAAACCCCCATGGTAGAGGGGATTATTACACAAGTATCGGCACTCTACCCGAACGGAGCACGAGTTCCTGATCAAGGAACGGCTCCGAGACAGTACACGTCTGGTTCATCCGGGTATGCGCCGCCTCGGCCAATCAACCGAAACTTCACTACTCGATCAGTACCCGTCCCCGTGCTGACACAACAAAACCCGGTAATCCAAAGTTCCCCGGTCCAACCCTGAAAAGTGAAGGCAAGGCCAGCCTAGGACCCCTTTCTATTCCACCTTCCTAAGAAGTCAGAACCCAAATCCTAGGCAGACCTCCCAAGATACTTATAATGAGGGCTCCCCTCCGACATCCTATGATCAGAGACGAATGGGAAAGAGGGACTCTTACCCTCCCCTCCCAGAAACACTAACTAGGATTTTTAGGGTACTAATGGACACGAATAGTATCTCCCTCCCAGCTACTAAACCTCCACTCCCCGGGGCCAGCAGACTGCGTTACTGTCAATACCACCAACAACATGGTCATACCGTAGAACAATGCATTGTTTTTTGGGATTTTATTTGTGATTTAAATGATGACAGGCTCCTTGATTGGGCCATGATCAAAAGCCACTTAAACCAGGGCAATTCTAGAGCCTCCAAGCCACTTGGCATTTTTACTGACCCATTCCCAGGTCACAACCAAGCATCCACATCTGGAGCCCACATGGTAAACATGGTCAGAAGAGGGAGACAACCATCACCACAACCAAGCAGTTCAGAAGACGTCACTGATGACAGTCTGTCCGAAGAATCCGAGGAGGAAGAGCAGAACGAGCCCTTCCAGCTGAACCTCGACAATCATGACCTTGCCATACTCTATGGCGAAGAAGAAGATGCAGTTCTCGCCCTACCCGCACTCATCAACATCGAGTCCGACGAAAGCGGACTAGAAAACCCAGGAGGAGACGAAGAAGAAGAGCCATTTGAGGAGATCCCCGAAGGAGCAAGCGAAGGACCCGAGGGAGGGGAATGTACGTCGGATGATCTGCATCCAGACGACAATGGGTCCTCCAAGAGTACCGACACTGTCGACGGCCCCCGCCGCCCAATGACCATTTCATTTACTGACCAAGACCTCCCGGATCCCAGATTGCGAGTCTACTCCCTACACATCCATGGACGACTTCAAATGTTGTGGTTAAACAACATCTTCGTGGACCCAGGGTCAGGAATGAACATAATGACATGCTCCACCTACCAAAAGATACCCGGACTAGGCCGTCCTCCCGTCCAATCGACCCACCATACTATTCAAGCCTTCAAGCATATCGGGAAGACTCTCCGCGGCCCCGGAACATTCGAGCTATCCGTCGGCCCTCTTATCTGTGAAGTAGCCTGCTTCGTGGCCGACATCGACACAAGGTACCCATTGATGCTAGGGCGACCGTGATTAGACAGCATCCAAGCTATCTGTTCCCCCCGACACCAATGCCTTCGACTGCCCTTCGTGAGTCATGTACTGACAGTCTGGGGAGAGGCACGCCTCCAGTACGAGAACGAGAACAATTGGGCGATACATAATATGTTCACACTAGCCCTGCGACCGGGAAACGAGGATGAAAGTGATAGCCCACCTGGGTCCCCTTATAACGACAACTATACCTCGGAAGAAGCGGCCAGGACCTTGCATCGACCAAGCAATCCTACGGAGCCCAACTCGATCACCTTCCTCCCCCATGAAGTTGCAAAAGCCGGAGCACGCTCCGCACCCCTCGCAATCACTGCCATACTCGGAGGGAAGGAATTCCGGCACATTCTCATCAATACGGGAGCGGAAACTAACGTTCTTACATATTCCGCCTACCAGAAGCTAGAAGGTAGGGTTCCTAGATTGGAGCCCTCGGACGAATACATTTATGCCTTCGACAGCACGCGCAAGAACGCTTGTGGATTGGTCACGCTCCCACTAAAGATCGGCTCGTTCTCCACCATCGTCAACTGTATGGTAATGAACATCCAATCACCCCACCCTCTGATTGTTGGGAGGACATTGCTCAACAGCATTGAAGCCGTCTCGTCCACCCGACACCAATGTCTTTAACGAGACACGGGCCCAGAATTGGAGTGTCTGTGCCATGCGCATCTGGCTAGAGGTGCTCGCATGTTGGCAGCCAGGCTCCACCGACGAAGAACTGGAAGGCCCTTGAAAAGGCTTAGGGAGGAAGAATTCAGGAATAGGGGACCCCCACCAGACATCAGCCAGCCGCCCAAGCGAAGCCGACTCGAGGAAACAATACGAATCCAAGAACCAGGTACCGATCCCCCCGGGTGAGCTTTCAACATCCTGTATATATCTGTTTACAGCTTTTTCTAAAAAATCAAAATAAAAAAATTTTTGTTTACCAGCTTTCGCTTTCACCACCCTATAAATACGTGCTAATCAGCTTTCATTCCCCAACTCTGAACATACCTGTTTCCAGCTTTATTTCCACTCTTTTTTCCAAAAAAAAATGTTTTCTAAAAACATGTTTCCACACTCTCCTTCAAAACTAAATGTTTTACAAAACCGTATTTCCATACTTCCAAACCAAAATAAAAGCACTTTCCCAAACTTTCTTTACCTGTTTACCAAAACAACGAAAATATTTACAAAATACATTTTCACTCTTTTTCAAAATGAAAAAGTTTTCCAAATCTGCGCTCCCACACCTTTCTTCAAAGAAAAATGTTTTACAAAGCCGTACTTCCATGATTTCCGCCAAAAACGTTTACAAACTGTCTTTCCATGCATTCCCTCTAAAACAAAATCGTTTTCCAAACTTTATCTCCATTCTCTTTCCAAAAACATATCTATTCGCCAACACAGGCCTTTTCAAAACCATAAGTATGCATCTGTCTTCACACTTTCGAAAACAAAAATATATACCAAAAAGAGAGAACTACTAGACGAGAAAAGATTAAGAGCGGCAGACCATGCCCAGGCCTACCAAAGAAGGGTGGCAAGGGCATTTGAAAAGAAGGTAATAAAAGGAAAATTTGAAATCGGGGAATTAGTACTCAAGCAAATCATGCCATCAAGACAGCCTCACCCAAGAGGGAAGTTGCAACCCACATGGGAGGGACCCTATGTGATTACCCAGGCCTATTCCGGGAATGCCTACCGCCTGGTAGATGCCGAAGGAGTCGAGGTTTCAGGTTCGTGGAATGCACTTTATCTAAAGAAATTCCATGCATGAATAGCTTTCAATACTTGAGAACTATTATTCTTTCTTCCAGCAATTTCCAGTGTTTAGTACTGGATGATAGAATTATAAGACTCTCAAAGATAAACTCGTATCTATTTGAACACATCTCCGCCAAATCATGCCACTTCATTCACACACGTATAACTGGATGATCGATTTACCTGATAGAAGAAAAATTGCTTACCCCGTAGACTCGGACAATTTAAAACCCCCAAAGCAAAACCTCCCTTATTTCCGTCCCACTCGTATTAACCCCAGGTCAAAATAAAGAGTTACCTAGACCTGGCATATGTCCCAAAACTGGCTCTGGCAGTATACAAACACTTCTAGAGGGGAAGCATGAAAAGAATCAGGGTGAAAAACAGAAGAGCCCCCCCCTCCTCAAATAAAAAAAAAATCAGGCAATGAGAGGCCAACAAAAGAAAAATAACACCCAAGTGAACGGGTTAAACTCTCTATTTTAGCAGGCTTTCACGCCTTTACGCACGATATACGCTAGACAACGGCTATGCCAGTACAGATCCAAACAACGGACTGTATTTTCCACCCAAAAATAAAGAAGTGGTAAAAAGAAGAAAGCCAGAGGGACCTAGAAAGTAGGACATATGCTAGACTGGGACAATTCTAAAATATTGCCCGAAAGGAAGATATTACTCTTACCCCATTCTCCCCCCCCCCCCCCCCCTTTTATTTTTTTCGCAATGGGATTCAAAATTGGACTATGTCTACCAGGAAAGGTGAAATTTCGACCGAAGATAGATTATTTCCAGGTTTACAAATTACACACACTCACATGAGTTCACTTAGAAACTTGCCTATCCAAAGGAAGCTTATTTAACTTGACTCCTGGTACACTCATGGATTTTTCAGCATGTTTAGAATAATACGATCAAGCATCTGAGAACCATGAACCTAGAAAAACAGGCACCTAAGGCCTATACCTTTCAAATACAATCCTGGTTTGGACATAGGTGACCACAAGGGCTCCTCCACGGGGACTTGATGGTATCTTTTACTTCAGAAAGTCGAAAACATTACCCACTCACGTAAAAAGCCATTGAAGAATTAAAATGCCCACTTATGCCACAATACTTACGCATAAGTTCGCATTTTCCTTTTCCAAAGCACCTAGGCATTCGATTTTCTTGAAATGTTAAAATTGACCCCCCTGCACCAATGATAAAATTACCCCCACCTACATTCATTCTACGCCTGTAACGCCCCACATTTACCTAACCGTTTATCGGACGGCAAATGGGTCGCTACTAAATTTAATCCAATTACAATACCAAAATGTGCAGCTCTTTTTTTTTCTTATATGATACCCATATAATATAAATATAATAAAACCGATAATAATAAAATAAATAATACCAATGGTTTTAAATCATCAATGACTTTACAATATATCAGAGTTTTTTTTTTTGCGGAGACAAGATACTAAAAAGAAAATACATAACAAACTACCCATGTGGGAGCCATCTAAACTAAACAAACATAAATAGTCAGTCGTAACTATAATTTACTCTCGAACCGCTACCTCGGAGCAATTTCTGAAGGACGCGAAAATTCCAAACTTCATCTTAATCCTCAGAATATGCAATACCTGGTTATGAAACAACCAGCCCATATCGAATAGGGTGAGTGATTAACTCAGTGAATAAGTCCACTGACAAATTACCTTACGTGATAGTACATATAAAAATAAAATTTATGAAAATTAGAATTTTATTTAATAAATATTTTATTTTATTAAATCAATTTAAAATCATAAATTTAAAAAAAATATATTAATGCGCACGTGACCCAATCCTTGGCCCACATCAGAGATGAGAGTAAAAAAAATATCATCATATATATATATATTTATATATAAAAAAATAAGAATTTTCTTTTAAAATTCAAATTAAATTCATGAGCTTAATAGAATATAATTTTAATGCAATCACGTGGCCCAATCCTTGGTCCACGTCATAGAAATCATGCAGCTTAAATGAAATGACCGGGTAGGGTTCTCAATCGGAAGAACTGTTCCCCAAAACAGGTGTGCCAAGCCCCAAGCGACTAAATCGCTCAAAAAGCTCCCTCGAGGAGACGTCGGATCTAGAAGACGCTGATAGGTCGCCGCTGCCATCACTATGAGAACACCAACACAAGATGCCCCGGTTGCTGCAGACTCCAAACAAAGGAATCCGCCGCGGTAAGGAATGCTTTACCACACCCCTCACCGATCTTCGGACTCTTCGAGTCCTAGACTTTCCTCCCCAAAGGCGAAATACTACGGGGGGATTTATTCCAGAAAATAGGTCATGATATGCATCTTGATAAAATCTCCTAGGACTAGGTTGTCTCCACTAGTCCTAAATTTTTCTAAAAGTCTCGAAATGAAAATCTTTAATCCAAATGTTATTTCGAAAACATCAACATCAAAAATGTATTATGTTAATTCTTGAAACATGAATAGCATAATTCATGCTATTTTAAATGACAAGATTAAATCATGCAACTTTATTCAGTAAGAAATGCAATTTCATCAATATGTAAAATATCAAAATCATGCAAAATAATCATAATATAAATGCGTAGATATCACATAATATCATATAAATATAATTAACACATGAAATTCAACGATATAGAGAAAAACTCACATAAAATAAATCAATAGGCCTACTCACCTCAAATAGACCCTAGGTCCGGAGAATGAAGCCCACAACAAAAATTATAACTTAGATAAATCAAATAAATTATTAATTTAAACCTATGATTCAAGCCTAGGCCAAAGACCTAGTTACCTATCCATAATTATTAGGTATAAATTTTTATACCCAACAATCAAAACTCATCCATATATACCACAACCTAAGAAAAAGATCAAAAACTTATTTACAATAAAACCAGACACTAAAAGACGAATCCAGAAAAGACAAAACAGAAAAGACAAAAATCCAGAAATTCAAAATAATAATAAAATAACGAAAATTCATAAAATAATATAAAACATTCTTTTTTTTAAAATAAAATAAAATAAAATTTTAATTAGTAAAATTTGAAAATAAATAAATCTTATTAAGTATACGCATAAATCATAACCCTAGTATTATTAAAAAACTTATATTTTAGAAATCTGATCATAAATCTAATCTTTAAAATAAATAATAAATCGAAACCCTAAGTTTATGAAGACTCAAAAATCTAAATATCTAATATAGATCTAATAAAAATAATAATAGATCAAAACTCTTGTTTTTATAAAATCATAAGAATCTAACAACATAAACATATACATATTAAAACTATAACTTGATCAAAAACTAAAAATCCCATAACATAAAAATATATTTAATCCTTAAAATAAATAATAAATCAAAACTCTATTTTTATTAAAATCTTAAAAATCAAAATAGCTAAACATTCTCCCCTCACTGGGCGGCTAGTTTACACTAGCCGCCCCCTACCTGCTGCCCAAAAACCTGCTGTCAGTCCCACTTTTCAACTCTTCGACTCCTTGATACCTATAGAAAACATTCTCCCTCGAAACCTGTGAACACACATTTCATACATTCATACGCACATAAAAACAATATAACTACGAATCAAACAACCACTATAACAAAAATCATACACCAAACCATGCACCCATTCATCCTTTCATCCACCCATACAACCTTATAAACACTATTCCACATACGCGACCAAACTAAAACCAATAAACCAAGTTTAAAACAGCCATGGTTGTTCATAAACCAAAGAAAGAAAGGGAAAATTGTTTAAGAAAAGGTAAACCTACACTCAAAATAAAATAAAAATCCATCGGACGCTTCCATCAAAGTCTTGTGCTATACTCCACCAGAATATCACCTGAGTCAAAACAAAAGGAGAAAAGCATGAATTCCTTGCAGATATACCATTCTTCTACCTAAAACCAAGACACAAAGAAGCTATACCTCGGCGTATCGTCATCTGCTGGAGGCTGAGTAGGAGGAACATCCTGACTTAGCTGAGAAGGAAGCGGTGGCCGATGAGAAGACTGAACCTCTGGAGCATCAGGAGCGGCAGGAGTCTCTCGAACCGAGGACGCAGCCCTCGCTAATATCCCACGACTCCGAGATGTCGAAGGACGAGAAGCACGGCTAAAGGTGGCCCCAGTAGCCAAGGAAGCCGAGAGATAATGGTCAGGCTCAAGCGGAAGAAGGTCAAGGTCCGCCACGGTCATGGAGCCCCCTCCAACCAATTTCCCCCTCATAGTTGCCTCCCAGAGATGAACCTGCTGCATATCTCTGTCTCTCCTCTCCAATCTCTGTCGGAGACGACTCTTTGTCCCTCTAGTCCGATCCTTGACAGCCCTCAACCTCTCCTCCAACTCCCGTGCCCTCGCCTCTGATGCCCTGAGCGCCTCCCGATCCCTATCCCCGGCCGCCTGGAGAGAACGAACCAAGTCTCCCATCAAACCTCCAAGAACGCCCGCCGAAGCCTCTAACTCTGACACCCTCATCTGGAGGGAGTCCCTCTCACAGCCTAGGGTAATTAAACCCTCCTCTCTCGAAGCCATCATGGACCTCAGCCAGTCCGTTCTCAACCCAAACTGCATTTTTTCAGCCAAAGTAGCATTTCACGGTCCAAACAAAATTTTTCGACCCGCACATACCCAAAAACCTTTTTTTTTTGTTTCGGCCTAAAACAAAATGTTCTCAAGCTAAATATCACATTTTGGCGCAAACAACATTTTGTTTTAACTCCAACATCATTTTCACACCCGAACGGAGTTTTCTGGCCGGAGACATCGATTTTCAACCCAAATATCATTTTTAGACCCGAACAACATTTTCTTGGGCCCAAGCAGCACTTGTCCCGATCAGAAAATCGTTTTTCGACCCAGACAGCAATTTGTCGACCCGAACACCCATTTACAACGAAGACAGCATTTTTGGACTAAACCAGGATCCAAATGCCATTTTTTCGACCAAAACAACATTTTCTTATACGAACAGGATTCTGACACCCAAATCGCATCTCCGACGCCAAAACGACCTAACCATCATTTTTTCGAGGAAAAGAGAACTTTCCGAACCGGAAAAGAAATTTTCGAGCCAAACAGCATTTGGTCTGCCTGATCATCATTTTCCATCCAAGAGGGCTTTTTTCGACCAGAACACGACCCAAACTACTTATTTTCGTCCCGAACAGCATTTTCTGGAGCAAACCGGATATTGGGGCCCGAATCTCATTTTCAACCCAAAAATGACAAGAACATCATTAGTTCGACCAAAACAGCGTTTTCTGTGCTCAAACTTCATTTTTTGGAGCAAAAAACGTTTTCTCAAACCCAAGCAGCATTATTTCGATCCAAACAACAATCCTAGACCCAAACAACATTCTTTCGACCCAAACTGTATTTTCAACAACCCAAACATAAAAATCTTCTTTCGATCGAAACACGACCCGAACTGCACTTTTTCTACCCAAACAGCACATTTTGACCCCAACCAAATTTTTTGAACCCAAACACCATTTTTCTACCCGAACATCATTTTTAAACACAAAAAAGAATTCACAACCAAAACAACATTTTTCCACCCGAATAGCGTTTTTCTACCCAAACATTATATTTCGATCCAAACGTGAGCCGAAGATCATTTTTACCTGAACAACATTACTAAACCCAAACTGCATCTTTCGGACAAAATACATTTTTCGACCCTAACTCGACCGGAACACCATTATTTCGAACAAAAAAGCATTTTTCGACCCAGGAACGACCCAAAACACATTTTTGGACCAAGGGACCATCTATTTTTTTCCGAGCAGCGTTTCTTCGATGCAAACTAAATTTTTCGAAACAAACCCTATTCCTTCAACGCGAAACGCAATTTTCAACCCAACCCCCATTTTCTCTACTGAAACTGATTTTTTCGTTTCAGACACGACCCGAACGTCATTTTTCTCCATGAACAGGATATTTCATCCCAAGCAAGATTTTTTTTACCCAAACATCATTTTTTCATTGCGAACGACATTTTTATTTCATGCGAACAGCATTCCTCAACCCAAAAGGCAATTTTCGAATCGGAAAGCAGTTTTCTATCCATATACAACCAAAACTGCACTTTATCAACCCAATCTGCACATTTCGACCCAGAATTAAATTTCTGACCCAAAACGTCATTTCGAGAGCAGCACAACATTTCTCAACCCAAACTGCATTTCTTCAGCCAAAGTAGCATTTCAAGGTCCAAACACAATTTTTCGACCCGCACATACCCAAAAACCTTTTTTTTTTTTCGGCCTAAAACAAAATGTTCTCAAGCTAAATATCATATTTTGGCGCAAACAACATTTTGTTTTAACTCCAACATCATTTTCACACCCGAACGGTGTTTTCTGGCCGGAGACATCGATTTTCAACCCAAATATCATTTTTAGACCCGAACAACATTTTCTTGGGCCCAAGCAGCACTTGTCCCGATCAGAAAATCGTTTTTGACCCAGACAGCAATTTGTCGACCCGAACATCCTTTTACAACGAAGACAACATTTTTGCACTAAACCAGGATCCAAATGCCATTTTTTCGACCAAAGCAGCGTTTTCTTATACGAACAGCATTCTGACACCCAAATCGCATCTCCGACGCCAAAACGACCTAAACATCATTTTTTTCGAGGAAACGAGAGCTTTCCAGACCAGAAAAGAAATTTTCGACCCAAAAGAGCATTTCGTCTGCCTGAATGTCATTTTCCAACCAAGAGAGCTTTTTTCGACCAGAACACGACCCAAAATACTTATTATCGACCCGAACAGCAATTTCTAGAGCAAACCGATATTGGGACCCGTATCGCATTTTCGAACCAAAAATGACAAGAATATCATTAGTTCGACCAAAACAGAGTTTTCTGTACTCAAACATCATTTTTTGGAGCAAAAAATGATTTCTCAAACCCAAAGCAGCATTATTTCGATCCAAACAACAATCCTAGACCCAAACAACATTCTTTCGACCCAAACTGTATTTTTCAACAACCCAAACATAAAAATCTTCTTTCGATCGAAACACGACCCGAACTGCACTTTTTCTATCCAAACAGCACATTTTGACCCCAACCAATTTTTTGAACCCAAACACCATTTTTCTACCCGAACATCATTTTTAAACACAAAAAAGAATTCAGAACCAAAACAACATTTTTTCCACCCGAATAGCGTTTTCTCATTATATTTACCCAAACGTGAGCCAAAGATCATTTTTAGACCTGAACAACATTACTAAAGCCAAATTGCATTTTTCGAGACAAAATACATTTTTCGACCCTAACTCGACCGCAACACCATTATTTCGACCAAAAAAGCATTTTCGACCACGAAAACACATTTTTGTACCAAGGGACCATCTATTTTTTTCCGAGCAGTGTTTCTTCTATGCAAACTAAATTTTTCGAAACAAACCCTATTCCTTCAACGCGAAATGCAATTTTCAACACAACCCCCGTTTTCTCTTCTGAAAATGATTTTTTCGTTTCAGACACGACCCGAACGTCATTTTTCTCCATGAACAGGATATTTCATCCCAAGCAAGATTTTTTTTACCCAAACATCATTTTTCCATTGCGAACGACATTTTTATTTCACGCGAACAGCATTCCTCAACCCAAAAGGCAATTTTCGAATCGAAAAGAAGGTTTCTATCCATATACAACCAAAACTGCACTTTATCAACCCAATCAGCACATTTCGACCCAGAATTAAATTTCTGACCCAAAACTTCATTTCGAGAGCAGCACAACATTTCTCAACCCAAACTGCATTTTTTCAGCCAAAGTAGCATTTCACGGTCCAAACACAATTTTTCGACCCGCACATACCCAAAAACCTTTTTTTTTGTTTCGGCCTAAAACAAAATGTTCTCAAGCTAAATATCACATTTTGGCGCAAACAACATTTTGTTTTAACTCCAACATCATTTTCACACCCGAACGGAGTTTTCTGGCCGGAGACATCGATTTTCAACCCAAATATCATTTTTAGGCCCGAACAACATTTTCTTGGGCCCAAGCAGCACTTGTCCCGATCAGAAAATCGTTTTTCGACCCAGACAGCAATTTGTCGACCCGAACACCCATTTACAACGAAGACAGCATTTTTGGACTAAACCAGGATCCAAATGCCATTTTTTCGACCAAAACAACATTTTCTTATACGAACAGCATTCTGACATCCAAATCGCATCTCCGACGCCAAAACGACCTAACCATCATTTTTTCTAGGAAAAGAGAACTTTCCGAACCCGAAAAGTAATTTTCGACCCAAAACAGCATTTGGTCGGCCTGATGATCATTTTCCATCCAAGAGGGCTTTTTTCGACCAGAACACGACCCAAACTACTTATTTTCGTCCCGAACAGCATTTTCTGGAGCAAACCGGATATTGGGGCCCGAATCTCATTTTCAACCCAAAAATGACAAGAACATCATTAGTTCGACCAAAACAGCGTTTTCTGTACTCAAACTTCATTTTTTGGAGCAAAAAACGTTTTCTCAAACCCAAGCAGCATTATTTCGATCCAAACAACAATCCTAGACCCAAACAACATTCTTTCGACCCAAACTGTATTTTTCAACAACCCAAACATAAAAATCTTCTTTCGATCGAAACACGATCCGAACTGCACTTTTTCTACCCAAACAGCACATTTTGACCCCAACCAAACTTTTTGAACCCAAACACCATTTTTCTACCCGAACATCATTTTTAAACACAAAAAAGAATTCACAAACAAAACAACATTTTTTCCACCCGAATAGCGTTTTTCTACCCAAACATTATATTTCGATCCAAACGTGAGCCAAAGATCATTTTTAGACCTGAACAACATTACTAAAGCCAAATGCATTTTCGGACAAAATACATTTTTCGACCCTAACTCGACCGCAACACCATTATTTCGACCAAAAAAGCATTTTTCGACCCAGGCACGACCCAAAACACATTTTTGTACCAAGGGACCATCTATTTTTTTCCGAGCAGTGTTTCTTCTATGCAAATTAAATTTTTCGAAACAAACCCTATTCCTTCAACGCGAAATGCAATTTTCAACACAACCCCCATTTTCTCTACTGAAATGATTTTTTCGTTTCAGACACGACCCGAACGTCATTTTTCTCCATGAACAGGATATTTCATCCCAAGCAAGATTTTTTTTACCCAAACATCATTTTTCCATTGCGAACGACATTTTCATTTCACGCGAACAGCATTCCTCAACCCAAAAGGCAATTTTCGAATCGAAAAGTAGGTTTCTATCCATATACAACCAAAACGGCACTTTATCAACCCAATCAGCACATTTCGACCCAGAATTAAATTTTTGACCCAAAACGTCATTTCAAGAGCAGCACAACATTTCTCAACCCAAACTGCATTTTTTCAGCCAAAGTAGCATTTCACGGTCCAAACAAAATTTTTCGACCCGCACATACCCAAAAACCTTTTTTTTTGTTTCGGCCTAAAACAAAATGTTCTCAAGCTAAATATCACATTTTGGCGCAAACAACATTTTGTTTTAACTCCAACATCATTTTCACACCCGAACGGAGTTTTCAGGCTGGAGACATCGATTTTCAACCCAAATATCATTTTTAGACCCGAACAACATTTTCTTGGGCCCAAGCAGCACTTGTCCCGATCAGAAAATCGTTTTTCGACCCAGACAGCAATTTGTCGACCCGAACACCCATTTACAACGAAGACAGCATTTTTGGACTAAACCAGGATACAAATGCCATTTTTTCGACCAAAACAACATTTTCTTATACGAACAGCATTCTGACACCCAAATCGCATCTCCGAAGCCAAAACGACCTAACCATCATTTTTTCGAGGAAAAGAGAACTTTCCGAACCAGAAAAGAAATATCCCACGACTCATCTACACGACTGGACTTAGGCTTTGACAGGACCAGGCTCTGATACCAACTTTGTTACGCCCCGAAGCGTTACCAATCAAACAATAATCAAAAGTATCAATAAGATAACAAGGCTGCAGGGAAGTGGTAGCCAATAAAAAGAAATGATGCGGAAGTATAATATACAATTATGTCTGTAAATCGAAAACATTATTACAGACTCGTGCACACAATTACCGTCCTGTGAGAGCCCAAGTCTAGTCCAAATACAACAACATGTGCGACAAGCACAATTACTAATACATACACAAAAATAGGATTTCTGATAGCCCAACACTTGCCAACCGGAAGCTGAGACACGTCACGCGCGAACTACGCTAGAGGGATGCTCCACCTCCACGCCCCACTGTCCCTAGCGGAAAACAACACACGAGGGGTGAGCTACAAGCTCAGTGAGTGGCAAGAATCCAACTCAAGAATAATAATATAACACTAACATATTTTCATTTCAAGGAAAGATATGGATGGGAGAACACCGACATATATAAATGTCACGTAGAGTCGTGACCACACATCACCCTCACCCTCACCCCGAAGGGGGGAAAACTGTTGGGACTTTTGGGAAACAACTAATCCATTAACACTAACGAGTTGTAACAGAAACTAGTACCAAGCTACAAAGATTCTCCACATCTAGATAAATGCATATCAATCCCTCGCATCATCCGGTAGCCCTCTCCCGGTTAATCCTCATCCTAAGGGCCATCCATGGTCAGTACTCAAGCCTCGTATGTTAGTGACGTCATACTATGAGCATTCCCGACGATACGGCATCACCCGTGATCGGTACTCCTAGCCTCGTATGATAGTCACATCAAACTCTAGGCATTCCCAACAATATGGATTTATCCGGGGTCTGTACTTAAGCCTCGTATGGTAGTGACATCATACTCTGGGCATTTCTGACGATACGGCATCACCCGTGGTTGGTACTTTAAGTCTCGTATGATAGTCACATCATACTCTGGGCATTCCTAACGATATTATGGCACAATGCAGGACAGACTCAACCCCGGGTAGCTTCGACGCACGATGATGTAGGGAAACAGTACTCCACGTTCGCAATATCATCCGGTAGTCCTCTCCCAGGTAGCCCTCTCCCTGGCGGCCTTCCGATGGCACGGTGGCACAACACAGGGTAGCTCCAACGCTGGGTAGCTTCGACGCACGATGATATAGAGAAACAGTACTCCACTTTCGTAATATCATCCGGTAGCCCTCTCCCTGGCGGCCTTCCGGTGGCACGGTGGCACCACACAGGGTAGCTCCAACGCTGGGTAGCTTCGACACACGATGATATAGAGAAACAGTACTCCACGCTCGTAATATCATCCGGTAGCCCTTTCCCAGGTAGCCCTATCCCTGGCTGCCTTCCGGTGGCACAATGGCACCACGCAGGGTAGCTCCAACGCTGGGTAGCTTCGACGCACGATGATATATGGAGGGGGGTACACTATGCTCGCAAGACAATCCTCCCGAATCAACTACTATCATCTAGCAATTACCAATTGATATACAGAATTCTCTTGAATTCCCGCACAGATGCATCACTTGGATGCAGGGGAAAGAAGCTAAACACTCGCACTCAATTATGACAAGACATGGTCCTGAAGGCGGGTCATGCACATGCCTAACACAGGTAGGCCTAACATACCATTTTCATAGCTATCAGGTAACATTGAGTAGCTTCTACGCACGACGATGTAGGGAAACAGTACTCCATGCTCGCGATATCATCCGGTAGCCCTCTCCCAGGTAGCCCTCTCCCTGACGACCTTCCGGTGGCACGGTGGCACCACGCAGGGTAGCTCCAACGCTGGGTAGCTTCGACGCACGATGATATAGAGAAACAGTACTCCACTTTCGTAATATCATCCGGTAGCCCTCTCCCAGGTAGCCCTCTCCCTGGCGGCCTTCCGGTAGCACGGCGGCACCACACAGGGTAGCTCCAACGCTGGGTAGCTTCGACGCACGATGATATAGAGAAACAGTACTCCACGCTCGTAATATCATCCGGTAGCCCTCTCCCAGGTAGCCCTATCCCTGGCGGCCTTCCGGTGGCACAGTGGCACCACGCAGGGTAGCTCCAACGCTGGGTAGCTTCGATGCACGATGATATAGGGAGGGGGTACTCCATGCTCGCATGACGATCCTCCTGGATCAACTACTATCATCTAACTAATACCAATGCTAATGAATTCTTATGAATTCCCACACGGATGCATCTCTCGACGTGGGAAATAAGTCCTTGCACTCAATCAGGATAGGACATGATCCTAAGGGCTGTCATAAACGCGTCTAACACAGATAGGACTGACATTCTATCATCATAGCTATCAGATAACAAACATCAATACAACGATGAATTCTCATGAATTCCCATAGAGTTGCATCACTTGGATGCAGGTAAGATAGCTACTATATTTGCCCACTAAAACAAGTATGCTCCTGATAAATAATATATCATAGATATACATGTCCACACAATTAAACATACACACAATTATCACATGAGAGTTCCTATCACAACAAGAGTGCATAGACCACATGTCCAAGGAACCTAGCATTCAAGAATTAACCACACTAAGCATCTACCAATACGAAGGCAATACTACGAAAGAACACCTTTAGTATAACATACTCAACATTCCATGCTATATATATAAAAGCTACAAAGTGATAATAGCAATATTATTTAAAAATCAATAATGAGTATAGCTATAGAACCACTCACCAAAAACCCATTCAACCCCAAAAGATGGGGAGGAGAAGGGAATGGGTACGCGACGCACAATCACATGCATCGAGCGCTTCCCAAAAGGGGTGGATCGAACCACTCACCAAAAACCCATTCATTGCGAGTTCCGCCAACGAAAGCAAAAGATGGGGAGGAGAAGGGAAGGTGTTGGGCTCACAATGACCCCACACACACACACCCACCATCACCACCATCTCCTTCACACAGCACACCTTTTACTTGGCTTGATCAACTTCTTCTTCAAGCACAACCCCTTCCAAAAGAGCATTTCGTCGGCCTGAATGTCATTTTCCAACCAAGAGAGCTTTTTTCGACCAGAACACGACCCAAAATACTTATTATCGACCCGAACAGCAATATCTAGAGCAAACCGGATATTGGGACCCGTATCGCATTTTCGACCCAAAAATGACAATAATATCATTAGTTCGACCAAAACAGCGTTTTCTGTACTCAAACTTCATTTTTTGGAGCAAAAAACGTTTTCTCAAACCCAAGCAGCATTATTTCGATCCAAACAACAATCCTAGACCCAAACAACATTCTTTCGACCCAAACTGTATTTTTCAACAACCCAAACATAAAAATCTTCTTTCGATCGAAACACGACCCGAACTGCACTTTTTCTACCCAAACAGCACATTTTGACCCCAACCAAATTTTTTGAACCCAAACACCATTTTTCTACCCGAACATCATTTTTAAACACAAAAAAGAATTCACAACCAAAACAACATTTTTTCCACCCGAATAGCGTTTTTCTACCCAAACATTATATTTCGACCCAAACGTGAGCCAAAGATCATTTTTAGACCTGAACAACATTACTAAAGCCAAACTGCATCTTTCGAGACAAAATACATTTTTCGACCCTAACTCGACCGGAACACCATTATTTCGAACAAAAAAGCATTTTTCGACCCAGGCACGACCCAAAACACATTTTTGGACCAAGGGACCATCTATTTTTTTCCGAGCAGCGTTTCTTCGATGCAAACTAAATTTTTCGAAACAAACCCTATTCCTTCAACGCGAAACGCAATTTTCAACCCAACCCCCATTTTCTCTACTGAAACTGATTTTTTCGTTTCAGACACGACCCGAACGTCATTTTTCTCCATGAACAGGATATTTCATCCCAAGCAAGATTTTTTTTACCCAAACATCATTTTTTCATTGCGAACGACATTTTTATTTCATGCGAACAGCATTCCTCAACCCAAAAGGCAATTTTCGAATCGGAAAGCAGTTTTCTATCCATATACAACCAAAACTGCACTTTATCAACCCAATCTGCACATTTCGACCCAGAATTAAATTTCTGACCCAAAACGTCATTTCGAGAGCAGCACAACATTTCTCAACCCAAACTGCATTTCTTCAGCCAAAGTAGCATTTCAAGGTCCAAACACAATTTTTCGACCCGCACATACCCAAAAACCTTTTTTTTTTGTTTCGGCCTAAAACAAAATGTTCTCAAGCTAAATATCATATTTTGGCGCAAACAACATTTTGTTTTAACTCCAACATCATTTTCACACCCGAACGGTGTTTTCTGGCCGGAGACATCGATTTTCAACCCAAATATCATTTTTAGACCCGAACAACATTTTCTTGGGCCCAAGCAGCACTTGTCCCGATCAGAAAATCGTTTTTTGACCCAGACAGCAATTTGTCGACCCGAACATCCTTTTACAACGAAGACAACATTTTTGCACTAAACCAAGATCCAAATGCCATTTTTTCGACCAAAGCAGCATTTTCTTATACAAACAGCATTCTGAAACCCAAATCGCATCTCCGACGCCAAAACGACCTAAACATCATTTTTTTCGAGGAAAAGAGAGCTTTCCAGACCAGAAAAAAAATTTCGACCCAAAAGAGCATTTCGTCGGCCTGAATGTCATTTTCCAACCAAGAGAGCTTTTTTCGACCAGAACACGACCCAAAATACTTATTATCGACCGGAACAGCAATTTCTAGAGCAAACCGGATATTGGGACCCATATCGCATTTTCGACCCAAAAATGACAATAATATCATTAGTTCGACCAAAACAGAGTTTTCTGTACTCAAACATCATTTTTTGGAGCAAAAAATAATTTCTCAAACCCAAAGCAGCATTATTTCGATCCAAACAACAATCCTAGACCCAAACAACATTCTTTCGACCCAAACTGTATTTTTCAACAACCCAAACATAAAAATCTTCTTTCGATCGAAACACGACCCGAACTGCACTTTTTCTATCCAAACAACACATTTTGACCCCAACCAAATTTTTTGAACCCAAACACCATTTTTCTACCCGAACATCATTTTTAAACACAAAAAAGAATTCACAACCAAAACAACATTTTTTCCACCCGAATAGCGTTTTTCTACCCAAACATTATATTTCGACCCAAACGTGAGCCAAAGATCATTTTTAGACCTGAACAACATTACTAAAGCCAAATTGCATTTTTCGAGACAAAATACATTTTTCGACCCTAACTCGACCGCAACACCATTATTTCGACCAAAAAAGCATTTTTCGACCCAGGCACGACCCAAAACACATTTTTGTACCAAGGGACCATCTATTTTTTTCCGAGCAGTGTTTCTTCTATGCAAACTAAATTTTTCGAAACAAACCCTATTCCTTCAACGCGAAATGCAATTTTCAACACAACCCCCGTTTTCTCTTCTGAAAATGATTTTTTCGTTTCAGACACGACCCGAACGTCATTTTTCTCCATGAACAGGATATTTCATCCCAAGCAAGATTTTTTTTACCCAAACATCATTTTTCCATTGCGAACGACATTTTTATTTCACGCGAACAGCATTCCTCAACCCAAAAGGCAATTTTCGAATCGAAAAGCAGGTTTCTATCCATATACAACCAAAACTGCAATTTATCAACCAAATCGGCACATTTCGACCCAGAATTAAATTTTTGACCCAAAACGTCATTTCAAGAGCAGCACAACATTTCTCAACCCAAACTGCATTTTTTCAGCCAAAGTAGCATTTCACGGTCCAAACACAATTTTTCGACCCGCACATACCCAAAAACCCTTTTTTTTTTTGTTTCAGCCTAAAAAAAAATGTTCTCAAGCTAAATATCATATTTTGGCGCAAACAACATTTTGTTTTAACTCCAACATCATTTTCACACCCGAACGGTGTTTTCTGGCCGGAGACATCGATTTTCAACCCAAATATCATTTTTAGACCCGAACAACATTTTCTTGGGCCCAAGCAGCACTTGTCCCGATCAGAAAATCGTTTTTTGACCCAGACAGCAATTTGTCGACCCGAACATCCTTTTACAACGAAGACAACATTTTTGCACTAAACCAGGATCCAAATGCCATTTTTTCGACCAAAGCAGCGTTTTCTTATACGAACAGCATTCTGACACCCAAATCGCATCTCCGACGCCAAAACGACCTAAACATCATTTTTTTCGAGGAAAAGAGAGCTTTCCAGACCAGAAAAAAATTTTCGACCCAAAAGAGCATTTCGTCGGCCTGAATGTCATTTTCCAACCAAGAGAGCTTTTTTCGACCAGAACACGACCCAAAATACTTATTATCGACCCGAACAGCAATTTCTAGAGCAAACCGGATATTGGGACCCGTATCGCATTTTCGACCCAAAAATGACAATAATATCATTAGTTCGACCAAAACAGAGTTTTCTGTACTCAAACATCATTTTTTGGAGCAAAAAATGATTTCTCAAACCCGAAAGCAGCATTATTTCGATCCAAACAACAATCCTAGACCCAAACAACATTCTTTCGACCCAAACTGTATTTTTCAACAACCCAAACATAAAAATCTTCTTTCGATCGAAACACGACCCGAACTGCACTTTTTCTATCCAAACAGCACATTTTGACCCCAACCAAATTTTTTGAACCCAAACACCATTTTTCTACCCGAACATCATTTTTAAACACAAAAAAGAATTCACAACCAAAACAACATTTTTTCCACCCGAATAGCGTTTTTCTACCCAAACATTATATTTCGACCCAAACGTGAGCCAAAGATCATTTTTAGACCTGAACAACATTACTAAAGCCAAATTGCATTTTTCGAGACAAAATACATTTTTCGACCCTGTTAGACCTGTGTCATTTAGAGTTCTAATTTCGATCGGAGTCGCTAAAATTTTTGATTTTTAGCTACCTAGTGGGGTTGAGGACTCTGATTGAAGATATAACTGCATATTATGGGTCCTGGTACTGTTTAGTACTGCCCATAAAATTTTCGTTTAATTCTGATAAAGTTTTTGGAATTATGCAGTTTTAAATTGGGCATTCGGATTTGATTTTGTTAAAATCCAAGATGAAGAGATAAAAATCCGATATTATGACGAGATGTTAAGTTTGGAGATAGCTTCCATATAGAAGTGGAATTGGATCAACTGGATTCGTATATCAAAAGATATGGGTATTTTTCCATGTATACCCCGAAGTTGAGAAATCCAGGCAGCAGCCCTGCAAGATGTTTAGCCTAGATTTTGAAATAGCTGGAGAGGTTATTTGATCTGGGTGTAAACATGAAAGTTGTAGATAATAATCTTATCTTTCCAATGCCACTAGAATCATGCAATTCGGAGCTGTATTGAGGAAGTTATGGCCGTTTAAGTGAAGGCTGCGCAGAGTTTTTAGTCCGAGGACGACTTGGTCTTTCACTCCGACTTTGCCTATTTAAAGGCCCCAAAATGTTACGACTTCAGCCTCAATTAGCCACTGTTTGGGCTCTCTTTTGAGCTGGTCCAGCCCTTGATGAAGGCTTGGGGATGGTGGTGAAGGAGAAGAAGAAGTTGAAGAAGGTGAGTTGGGGTGGTGGTTGTTGTTGTTGTGATTCTTTCTCTCTTCCCCATCTCCTCTCTTTCAGCCTCCCTAATGGTTTCCCCTCTCTTTTTCACTCAGCCCCCCATGTGTTTGTATTTATGTCTTGGTGAAAGAGAAGTTGGTGGAGGAGCAAGAAGAGGAAGAAGAAGGGTTTGGAGCACATAAGGTGTGTGTGTGTGCCTTGTTGTTGTTGAGGTTGTCTTCTCCCTCTCCTCCACCCCTTGCTGCCCCCCCCCCTAAATTTCCCCTTCCATTTGGTCCAGCCATGAAGAGGAGAGGCAAAGAAGAGCAAGGAAGAGGTGGTGGTTGCGGTGGTTGCGGTCGAGGTGGGCGAGGGTGTGCTTGCGAGCCCTCCATCTCCCCTTCCTCCCCCCTCTCCTTTCGGGTAAGTTTTCCCTCCTCTTTTGTTGGTTTGAATGCATGTATAGGTGCTTGGGAGGGCATGCATGGGTAGTGTTTGGGTTTGGGTGCATGTGGGGGACTTGGGAGAGGGTTTGGGAGGCTGGGCGCGCGGGTCCGCACGCGGGCGCGCGCGGGGCGCTGGCACGCGCTGAGGCGCGCGCGGGGCGCTGGAGCGTGGTGGGGCGCGCTGGGACGCGTGGGAGCGCGCGCGCGCACGCGCTGGGGCGCGGGGGCGTGCGCGCGGGTCGGGCGCGCGTGCCTGCGCGCGGGTGCGCGCGTCTGCGCGCTGCCTACGCGTGGTGCGCGCGTCTGCGCGCGGTGCGCGCGGGGCGTGCGCACGGGACGCCCGGGGCTCTGCGTGCGTGCGTGCAGGGCTGCCGGGGCCCGTTTTGGGCGTGCGGAGGGTCGGCACCCTCGGGTGGGTGTCCGGGGGGCTCGGGCACGCGTGCGTGCATGCATGCATGCGTGCGTTCGAGCCCGTTTGCGTGGATGTCTATGTCTTAGGCATCCCTAATTGATTTTATATGTTTGTATGTACTTTTACTCACCCCTTTTGGTACCCTTGACTTACAGATCTCGTCAGATGGGATGCGCGTCAGTCCGGGTATCGGTGAGTGGTTTGATTCCAACCCTTCCGGGAGCGCTCGAGGCACGTAGTCGTGCTTCGCGCTTTCATGGGGCTTTATTTGCACCCTAAATATGTTAGATATCATGCATGCTAGGTTGTATAGCTCGTATATTGTGTAGAACCCCTATTCTACCTTATACTTGCCTATGTATTGTATAGAATATGGCATGACTTAGGTTATTTTGTTGAATTACTACTTGTATTATTAATTGAACATATCCAGCATGTCTAACTTGGGTTAATAACGGGGTGTATGCGTAATAATCCCGATTTAGTACTCGAGGGTATGGTATAGTTGTTGCACCCATCTTGTTGGGGCAAAACTATGACCAGCTTCGAGAGGGAATGAGGCATTCCCTCTCTCTCGCCCTCCCTCCTTTCGCGAACCGAGTGAGTAGATGTAGTTCCTACTTGACTCGGGTTCGCT